>CM076575.1:1445972565-1446044715 GCA_034641835.2 Pinus albicaulis | reverse complement strand
ATCAACAACCTGATATGATACCTATGCAACTTGGAGAATATTCCTTCACAAGTACTTCATTATGAACATCATCAAAGGAGAAAAAAAAAATTTGAGGTGCCTAAAAGGAAAAAGGTAGTATGGCTCCTCTCTAGCATGAGGCTTGAGAAACTGTTTATAGTTTTCAATGTCTAACTCCATAACTTTGAACCACTGCTCTCCATGACAAGGGATACTTGTTGCTGAAGAAATTAGATTTGCTGATAAGCTTATCTCCATACCTGCAAGAGTGACCTTTACCATGCTGAAGCTTGTTGAAAATAGGCTGGTCAATTGAAGATGAAACCCCTCTTTAATGAGTCTTTCACAAAATCTCAAACATGGAGCTCTCTCAAAGCATCTTTTGGCCAATGGTGAGGAATTTGGTTCATGCATTGTGAAGGGTTCTAGCCTGAGGTGGCGCCCTCCCTTGAAGCTCTTCTTGTCACTTTCCATTTTTTTTGTCACTGGAATGATGAAAAAACTAGAGTGTTGATGAGATGGGAAAATGTATGGAAATCTGGAAAAACAGAGTGTAGGAAAGTGTGAGTTTAGAGGATGAGATGAAGGATCATGAAGCTGAGAGAAATTCAAGAAAAAATTTAGTGGATTGAGTTGTAAGTTAGCTCCAACTTGTGGGTGGAGTGAGGTAAAATGAGTGTGAGGAAGGTGTCAAAATGATGAAAACATAGGAAATTCCCAATGTTTGACTGTGATAATAGCTAGTGTAGAGGTGAGGTAAGTTTATAAGGTGAAATGAGGGTCATGGAGCTAAGAAAAAATCCTAATAAAAATCCAATGCATAGAGTAGCATCTTAGCTCCATATTGAAAGTGGAATGAGGAGAAATGGATGTGTGGATGGTGTCTAAATCTAGAAAACACAGGAAATTTCAAGCTTTTCACTATGAAAACGGCTAGAATCTAGGGTTTGGGTGAATTTAACATGTTGGGATGGTGTAGATGATAGGAAATGTGGGGATAATGCATATGAGATGTATGAGTTAGGGTTTAGGTAGTAGGGTTAGGGTTTAGTTTGGTGAGGTAGGTTAGGGTTCGTCAAATTAAATTTTTTGTATACCATGGATAAGTGATAATGTGGAGAAAAACATAATGAGCATGAAATTGTTTTAAACCCTCCAAATTTAACCAAAAGATTGCACAAGAGATGAAATTTACCTTTTATGAGGATTTCAAAAGGTAATGGAGCCAAGCATTGAGTTGGTTTGGGAGTTTTTGGAACCCAACACCTAAATCTGCTTCTCCTCTAGAAGTGTAACAAGCATCTACAAAATCATAACAAGGGAGGCAAAAGTGTAACAAGGGAGGCACAAAAGCGCAAAAAGGGAATTGCCAAAAATCTTCAAAAATAGGGCTTAAAGATGGATCAATATATATCTAACCATAACGTTTTTTGAAAAACTAAGAGAGGTATTTGTTCTTTGGAATGTTATGAACAAACACCTCCTCTGAGTTTACAAAATACTTTCCCATTTTCTCAAAATCCAAGTTTGAAGTTGTTCGCTCAAAATTTGCAGAAGCGTAGCACCAACGTTGAGAGGGAGTTTGGAGGCCTTCCTAGAGGGGTTTGGTTCTATAAGTGGTATGTTTGAAAATACTAGGATGTCTGCTACATAATGGATTCATCAAGCACTGAAAACCCCGCTCCAAACTCTTGAAAACTTGATTTCAAGACAACCTGTCCAAAAGTGCAGAAAATGACCTGGAGCAACTGTATTTTGAGCATTTCTCTCAAAAAATAACACTTGTGCATAAACTGATTTTTTTTTTTTTTCCTATGGTTAACAAAAACCTCTTTCACTTTTGTAAAATTCATCTCAATTACTTCACAAACTGATTTTGAATCCAAACTGTCCCTGTGTGCAATGTAAACCTTGGCTTGATCACAAAGCTCTAAAAATGATGCCATGGGTTTGAGTTGGCTCAAACCTAGAATGGTGACCTCCCTTATGGACCTTATTCTCACCCTCCATGAATTTTTTCAACAAGGAAAGCCCTAACTTGATGTAGTGGATAGGGAAGGTGGAAAATTAGGAAAACAGGGGATAGTGGTAGAGTGGTTTTAGGGAAAAAATGAAGTCGAAGGAATATAGGGAAAAATCCATAAAAATTTAGGTAGGTAGGGTGATTAGTTTTCTATAGGATGCAAGTATAATTTTTGGGAATGGGCATGTGAAAGGTACCCAAAAGGTCAAAACACATGGTTTCACTAGTTTTTCTACCAAAATGTAGTGAAAATTAAGGTTTTGAATGAAATTGATGGAAAATATGGTTGTGAGTGATAGGATATGTTAAGGTATGGTGTATGAAGGTTATATGAAGTTTTTGTATGGTTATATTAGGGTTTATCAACTGAAACAAACAAAATATGAAAACACCAAAAACGTAGTGGAGGTAACATAATGAAGGAAACCACTCATTTTCTGATGAATTTTGAGGGTGTCCACTTACTGTTTATGAAGTTTATGAACCTTTGTGTAGTGGTTTTGAACCTTGGAGAACTGATCTGGAGCTCAAACACCAAAAGCGCACCACCTGCGCAACGCACCCAGAAGCGTAGCACAGGTAGTTTTGGCACAATTTTTCTTAATTTTATTCAACCCATGGCAGCTGTGGAGTATGATGGCGAGAAGAGAGGAGCTATTTCCTTATTTCCCTATATTTTCTAACTCCCTATGAAAATAACTTGTATAGTGAAAATGAGATTTTGTTCGCTTTCTTTTATGACATAATTGACTCTTATAATGGCGAAACAAATGAGACCTAGACTCTGACCTAAATGAAGGGGTGGTGAATGACCTCAGACCCTAGATTATTAATAGATGAAATGACCTATGAAATAATTATGACCATGAATGGAGTGAAGGGGGTATAATTTCAGACCTAGACATATTCAGTGAACAAAATTTTATTTGAAAACTTACTTGGAAAATGAAATTTTGACCTAGGACCACTACTAAGTAAACCTGAAAGAGTACATTTGATCACTGAACATTTGGACACTAAAATTATGAAGAATGATATTGTTGAAAACCTAGAAGGTAAGTTAACTCCGTCATCATTTGGTTTTGATAATGAGAACCATGATCTATCACAATCGAACTAGGCACAACGAAATGATAGATAACCTGATTGAAGAGGAAAAGAGTAGTGGTTTCTTCATCAACCCGAAAAGAGGGAATCACTTCAGCACATTTCATGAAATAATCTACTGAAACTACAATGTAGTTGTGTCCATAAGTGGAAGTGGGATTGCATGTTAAGAAATCTATTCCCCGTTTAGTGAAAGGACGGATGCAAAGGGGCAGGATGGGCACGTGTTTTCTTAGTAAAAATTTGACATGGATGGAACTTATGGACCATAGTAACGAAATATTTAAACAAAGTGGGCCAATAGTATCCCGCACACAAGATTTTTTGGGCAATATCTATGCTTGAAATATGATCACCACATGCCTTGAAGTGGGAATCATTTAAAACGTGTTCTGCCTCAGTAAGGGCGAGTCAACGTCGAAGAGTTGTATCGACACCACAACGATATAGAGTATCGTTCAGCACAAGATAATGTTACGCTTGGTGAAGAATGCGACGACGATCATCTAATGTTAGATTTGGGTGGAACCTTTGAGTTTGGAGGTAGACAAGAATGTCCCTGTACCAAGGATCAGTAGAGTCGACTAGATAGATAGATTCATCAGGAAATGGATCATGAACTACTTAATCTGGGTCAACTCTGGGAAGATCCGACAGTAATTCGGTGAAGACTAGAAATTTATTAGCTTTGGCAGCAAAGAAAACCAAGTCAAATTGTTGGAGGATTACAATCAATTTGGAATATTTTCCTTCAATGATTTGGCAAGACAAGATGTGTCTCATGGGATTCTCCAAAGAAATGATGGTAGTTTGCTGCAGCAATATGTAATGTCAGAGGCGGATGAAAACGAAGAAAACTACTAAAGATAGCTTCTCCACATGTGAATATCGTAATTTAGGCCCAACAACACCTTTTGATAGATATTATATCACATTCTCACTATCGTCATCATGAACTTGAACCAAAACCATTCACAAGGAGGATGGTGAGGCTGCCAGGTAGAGGAGAAATTCGTGCGAATAGTTGGGGGAACTAAGAAGTGGGGCAGAAACAAGTGCCTGTTTCAGGGTGTCAAACCAGTTGAGCTTGATCATCCCACAGATATGGTACCCCTTTCTTGCGTAACCACATAAAGCCTTTGTTCATCTCGACATATTTTACGATGAAGCGATGTAAGAAGTTTGCCTTCCCTTGCAAACATTGGAGATGTAATATGGATTTTGGTGCAGGTAATTAAATAATTTCTCTTACTTTGTCGGGATCAACCCTAATACTATACTTGGAGACAATGAATCCAATAAGTCATCCATACGATAAAAAATGCACATTTATACGGATTCGGATGGATGTTGTAGAACTTACACATAGCAAATAATTCTCTAAGATGAGCAAGGTGTTGAGCTCGTTTCTTGGAATGAGCAGAAAGATCATCCAAGTAAGCTTGTACAATGTATCGGATATCGTGAAATGCATAGTTCATGGCCCTTTGAAATGTGGCTCCATCATTCTTGAGACCGAAATGGGAGCTTTCGATATGCAAATGTGCCCCAAGTACAAATGAAGGTTGTTTTATGTTGTTCATATTTTTTAATTGCGATTTGGTTATATATCGAAAATACATCCATAAAGGAGAAATATTTGCATCTGGCACAATCGTCGATAATTTGATCTATAAATGGAGTAGGATAATTGTCTTTTGGACATGCAACGTTCATATCACTATAATCGACACAGACTCAGAAGATACCTTGTTTCTTATCTACGAGAATGGATACCCATTCTATTAAAGGAATGGGATAGATGAAACTAGCATGTAAGAGTTTTTCGACTTTTGTCTTGATAACTGTTGCTTTGTGAGGGTGGACAGGTCGGAGCCTCTGCCGGACAGGCTTGGAATTTTCATAAATCTCGATTTCATGCTCAACTATAGAAGGATATATGTTGGAAATTTCATCGTAAGACCAAGCAAAAACATCGTGGAACTCCTTAAAAAATGGATGTGAAGCTTGCAATTTCCTCTGGACTACAATCTGCTCCAATCTGTATATTTTCCACGATACCTGTTTTGATTGAAATATCTATGAGCATGGTCTTAGAAATATTTCCCATGTTTACTTCCACATCGATAGTTTGAACGGTCGTATATGCAGATGGAACGATCTTAGGTGGTTCAAAAGATGATATTTGCATAGTGGTCATGTATGAATCAGACATCGAAGCGCGATGGTGAAACTCTCGCCAAGGTCGTTATTCTAGATACATTATCTCTCGGATATCTTTTTTCGAAGGTAGTAATTCATCAAGGAGATCTTTAGAAGGAACTACGTTGGGCGAGAGGGTGGTGCCATTGGTCAAAAGAAAAGCAGTGGAGAGTTCAAATGTTGATTGTATGGCTTGATAAGCCAACTCATCTGGTGAAAGTGGCATCTGATCTCCATAGGAATCAATTTTTTAAGGAGTCAATAGGATCCAGGGGTCGATAGAGCCATTTGATATGGTGGATATCATTGAAACTATTTTTGGAACCTCAGGTGGTGGGAGAGGAAAAAAACCCATAAGGGAAGATGCCTTCAGAAGACTGGTATCAATGCTGACATAAGATTCAGTGATCCAGGAGGATCTTGATCATTACAGTTCAGCAGAAAGGTCCAAGTCAACTCCAGTAGTTCAATGTCCAGTTCGGTTTCCAAATCCACAGTTTCGTCAATTCGCCAGTGAAAATGTCCTTCAGTATCATGGTTCAGTTGGGTTCATGTTATACATCAATTTTGATATGGGTGTGTGGCAAGATATATGGGTTTTGTAATGGGTTAAATCTATGGTGAAATACCTTATACAAATGTAAAGGACTAAGTTTTTAACCTAAGGACCTAGACCTAACACCTAAAAATCTATGGTGACAAAATTCCTAGCAAAAACCTAGCCCTAAGTATAAACCCTAATCATAAAACCCTATACACGTGACCTAAGACCTAATAATAAGCCTAAGTGATCAACTAAGTCCTAAACTATGTAAAAATCCCTAGCACAAATTTAAAACCATATTATAAAACCTATAACATAAACCTTATTCATAAGGTTCGGATGTTGGGTTTAAAATCATGGTGTAAAACCTTTAATATAAGGTTCGGATGGTATAAAACAAAACAAATAAAATTTATAACAAAACCCACCATAGCGTTAGATAACTATGTGGTTCATAGACCATGTCGGAAATAAAGACATGTGACAGGTCTATAGACTGCGGCAGGAATGTTTATGTTGACAATTATACTGACCAAAACCACGTCGGAGTTTTCGCATGTGAACATATATGGTTGACAACTGTTAGAACATCCGCGTGTTAAAACCGCGTCGGAGTAAATGTGATCAAATGTGTTGGAACCGCAGCAGATAAGCCAAGTCTATCATGGATAGATCATGACCGCCGGTGTTACATCTCACCCGCCCGCCTGATCACACACAATAGTTAATAAACTCCGCCCGGTTAGCCTAACCTTCGGGCTGTGAGTTTAATATAAAGTTTCATTTTGGGTTTTTAACATTAATTCAACACCTAAGGTTTGGGAAAAATATCCCTAAGGTTCATGCATAGGAGGGATTCGAGACCTTATCCCTTCAAATTCTAAACCAATTGCTAATTGAAGTAAATGGAGGTTCGATGCAGCTTATTTAATTCGTGACATTTCTTCATGGGAGGTCATCTTGGACATTGGAGTTTTTTAGATCAGTTTTAGTAGGTTAGAGGCGAATTTGTTTGCAGCATTGCTCAGCTGTCAGAGGTCGGAATTCAGCATGGAGACAGGCATCGGAAAGGCGAGGAAGAGTAATTTTTGTTTATAGGGTTCAAAACTGCCTGTGATTATATTCTTTATGTTCCATTTCAGTTTAAATATTCTTCAATATTAATCCTAATAAAAACGGACGCCCACCTAAAAGCGGACCTAGAGATGTAGTCCATGAGGGACGAACTTCGTCATCAAATTTTTTGCCTCTTCTTCTCTCTGATTATTTTTGTTATTTAATTCATTTATGCTACTTCTTTATGTCATTTTTATTTAAAACATACTTCATTTACCAGTCAATTCTAAACGAAAAACTAATCAAACTGCTTAAGCACTTTATTCAATCACATACGGATCATTTTGGTATCAGAGCAGGTTTTTCTTGTAGTTTGTTTGTCAGTGGGTGTTAACCAGGTTGGTATTGCAACGTGGAAAAGGTGAGCTTGATGAATTCTATCCAGAGATCGAAAAGCAGAAATTTTTTCATCTGTCAACGATGACAGGGACTGAGACCGTTGAGACTCCTCAAGCTACTGAAAATAAACCCATGGATGAGAATCAAATCCAGCAGATGTTTCTAAACATGCAGCAAATGTTGGAAGAATTATATGAAGACAAGAAGACGAGGGATGTAGCCTCATCGTCAAAGGCATCAAAGAAGGACAAGGGTAAAGGCAAGGCAGATAAATCTCCTTTTCCTCCGTCATCTCCATCATCTTCTTCTTCCTCTTCTACTTCTAGTTCTGAATTGGAAAAAGAAAAGAAACATAAGAATCCACTTTTGAAACTTGATGTTAAGTTTGAATTACCTGTGTATGATGGTGAAATAAACCTTGAGAAACTAGATAATTGGGTAAAACAGTTAGAATTCTATTTTCGTATTCAAGATATTACTGATGATAAGACAAATATCCAATTAGCTACTCTTAGAATGGGGGGTACTGATTTGATTTGGTGGGAGAGTAGGACACAGATAGATTTAAAGCGTAAGGGAAAACTTATCACCTCATGGACTAAGTTTATTAAAGCTCTAAAGAAACAATTCTATCTGTTGGGTCACACACAGGAAGATGTAATAGATTGGCAGCGCTTGCGATAAGGTAAGGGACAGAGTGTTCAAGAGTTCACACAGGAATTCAGAAAGAAGGCATTAGCACTCGGTATTTATTTGGACACAAAAGAAACTGTGTTGAAGTATATTAGTAGTTTTCATTCATATTTGCAGCATACATTATTAATGTTCAATCCTAATGATTTTGATGAAGTTTGTGTTCAAGTAATTCATGTCGAATCAGGTGGTAGACCATTCAAGTTTACACCAAAGACATCCAAGAAAATGGAAACTGAAGACAGCAAAAAGAAGGGAAAGTCAAAGGGAAAGAAGAATACCATAGCTCAGAAGGAAGAAGATAGACCTGTGTGTACAAATTGCCAAAGGATCGGCCATGATGAAGCTAGGTGTTGGAAACTTCATCCAGAACTGAAGCTGAAGAAGTTTCAATCAAAGAAGGATGAAAAGAAGGCTGAAATAGCAGTCTAGCAAGGCTTGGACTTGGGATCCGATTCAGGTGATGAAGGTAAAATCACTGCTATGGTTACAACAGGTAAAATTTTTTATGCTAGTACTTATGCTTCTTCAAACATCAAACAATAGAATGAAGATAAAAGAATCGAGTTATTTCATATAAGGGTAACTTCAAAGCATACTAAGATACATTGTTCGATATGGGATCACAAGCAAATTTGATTTTTGAGTCATTGGTTAAACAATTGGGTTTGAAAACACATAATCATACAAAGCCATATCCTTTAGGGTGGTTAAAGGAACAAAGTCAAATTCATGTTACCAAACAATTTCAGTTAAAATTTGAAATCACAGCTAACTATATCGATGAAGTGGAGCTAGATGTGATATCGTTAGACATTTGTGGAATTGTCTTAGGTAGCCCTTATCTCTATGACCATGATGCAGTATTTTATAGAAAGGAACATATGTATCATCTCATAAAAGATGGGATTAAGTACTTCGTTCGGGCACATAAAAACAAATATCACTTGAATTTAATTAATGCTAATGAGATGAAGCGCTTAATAAGTTCAAGTAGGAGATACATTCTCATGTCGATAAAAGAGCAACATAAGGATCTTATCGATACTTGTTTAGGTTGTGAAATTTAGTATGAAGGTAATTTGGTTAAAAAGGTAGATTCATTTCAGGATCTAATTAAAGAACCAAAACATGTACTTCATAAAAAGAAAATATCACATGAGATGCAGTTGATGTTTGAAGCCTCTAATAATGGAATGTGTCACAAATCAGTTGTAGAGTGTAAATAATTAAAGCAACAAATTTCAGGAATGGAATTCATGTGACACAAATCATCTCCATATAGTTCACCCATAATTTTGTTTCATAAGAAAAACAGGGCATGGGGAATAAGTGTCGATGTTAAAATTGATTCAATTGAGCAGAAAAATTTCACAGTATTGATAAATCATCAACATCCATATGAAGTTAAAACAGATGTTAAAGGATATGCAATGAAAACAGTGATTCACATAGAATATCAGCTGCTTCAATACTTTCAGTCATATACTAAGATGCAACAATCTCACTACAGTTGGATGGGATTTCTTCAGCAAAATCACTTAGTAATTAAAGACAGGGAAGGTGTAACAAGTAAAGTAGTTGATATGTTTTCTTTGAATGCTTTAGTAGTACTGCATAAAATATCATTGGTTTATGAAATTTATGTAGAACAGTATAGTACCAATAATGATTTCAAAGATACTTTTGAATCACTAACTCATAATGCTCAGATAAAAAAGGTGCAGGTTATTCGGGAAATTTATCTTTCTCGAATTGCAGGCGTAAGCAAGACTACGACACAAAGTCAAAAATATTTTTACTGGCCTCATATGTATGAAAGAATTGTGAAGTACATAAAGGGATGTGTAATTTGTTCGAAAATTAGGCCATGCAATCGAAAGATTGGTTTGCACATACCACTTCTAGTTCCTTTGCAACCATGGGCCAGCATGGATTTGGTTCAAGGACAGACAAAAATGGTGAACAGAACTGGGATACATATTCTTCGAGGTAACTGCAGTAAACATCCTAAGATATGGGATGAATTTGTAACTTATGTGCATCAAGCTTACAATCAAGCCTTACATTCTTCTACGCCATGACAAGCATTAAGTCAAGACAGGTTCAAATTGCACCATGATAAGCATCAGTTTCAGGTCAACGAGCAGGTATAGTTGTATGTCATCAAAGTCAAGATGAAAGTGAGAGAGTTGTATTCTCACTTATTGTCAGTTTAAAATTAAGCTTTTGTGGTCCAAAATCTTTTTAAGTGGAGAGGATTGATCCAAGAGGATCTTGATCATTACAGTTCAGCAGAAAGGTCCAATTCAACTCCAGCAATTCGATGTCCAGTTCGGTTTCCAAATCCGCAGTTTCGTCAATTCGCCAGTGAAAATGTCCTTCAGTATCATGGTTCAGTTGGGTTCATAATATACATCATTTTTAATATGGGTGTGTGGAAAGATATATGGGTTTTGTAATGGGTTAAATATATGGTGAAATACCTTATACAAATGTAAAGGACTAAGTTTTTAACCTAAGGACCTAGACCTAACACCTAAAAATCTATGGTGACAAAAGTCCTAGTGCAAACCTAGCCCTAAGTATAAACCCTAATCATAAAACCCTATACACATGACCTAAGACCTAATCATAAGCCTAAGTGATAAACTAAGTCCTAAACTATGTTAAAATCCCTAGCACAAATTTAAAACCATATTATAAAACCTATAACATAAACCTTATTCATAAGATTCGGATGTTGGGTTTAAAATCATGGTGTAAAACCTTTAATATAACATTCGGATGGTATAAAACAAAACAAATAAACTTTATAACAAAACCCATAATAGTGTTAGATAACCGTGTGGTTCATAGACCGTGTAAAAATAAAGACATGTGACAGTTCTATAGACCGCGGCGGGAATTTTTATGTTGACAGTTGTATTGACCGAAACCGCGTCGAAGTTTTCACATGTGAACAGATATGGTTAACAAATGTTAGAACATCCGCTTGTTAAAACCATGTCAGATTACATGTGATCAAATGCATCGAAACCACAGCGGATAAGCCAAGTCCGTCAGGGATAGACCGTGACCGCTGGTGTTACATCTCACTCGCCCACCTGATCACACGCAACAGTTAATCAAATCCACCCGGTTAGCCTAACTGTCGGGCTGTGAGTTTAATATAAAGTTTTATTTTGGGTTTTTAACATTAATTCAACGCCTAAGGTTTGGGAACAATATCCCTAAGGTTCATGCATAGGAGGGATTCGAGACCTTATCCCTTCAAATTCTCAACCAAATTCTAATTGAAGTAAATGGAGGTTCGATGCAGCTTATTTAATCCATGACATTTATTCTTGGGAGGTCATCTTGGACATTGGATTATTTGAGATCAGTTTCAGCAGGTTAGAGGTGAATTTGTTTGCAGCATTGCTCAGCCGTCGGAGGTCGAAATTGAGCATGGAGACAGGCATCGAAAAGGCGAGGAAGAGTATTTTCTGTTCACAAGGTTTAGAAGTGCCTGCGAGCATAGTCTTTATATTCCATTTCAGTGTAAATATTCTTCAATATCAATCCTAATAAAAACAGACACCCACTTAAAAGCAGACCTAGAGATGTAGTCCAAGAGGGACGAACTCCATCATAAAATTGTTTGCCTCTTCTTCTCTCTAATTATTGTTGTTAATTAATTCATTTATGTTGTTGGTTTATGTCATTTTCATTAAAACATACTTCAGTTAAGAGTCAATTCTAAAGGAAAAACTAATCAAACTGCTTAAGCACTTTATTCGATCACATACGGATCAGTCAGGGACTCCTCCTACTAGGGGTACGGTGCTGCTAGGTAATGTGGAATAATCTGGGGTGCATAAGGATAGCTAGTCCACTGTAACTATCTTCCCATCCAAAATAAAAATGATGAGTCGGAAAACTGAAGAGACAATGGTAGTCATCACATAAAACCAACTGCGACCCAAAAGGAGATTATAGTCGAGATGAAGATTTATGACTTTGATGTCCATAGTTATCATTTTCCCACTAAGAGTAATGGGGTAGATAGCAAGGTATCCTTTTGGGAGGAAGGTTTTATTCATTGAATTATTTGAGGGAATTTTACGGTGGAGACAGATTAGGAGAACCCAAAGCAAGCCAACACATAGTTGACATTACGCAAGTCGAAGCACCTTCGTCTATGACAGTGCGATGGATTGGCCTACCTTTCGACACAACTTGAACTGGGAAAGAAAGCTGATGGGAAAGGCAAGGTTTACATTTTTCCATGTCAAATATGAATAGCATACAATCTTGGGGGTCAATTTCACCAATGGTCAAAATCAAAGCTTTCCTTTGCGTTGGGAAGGTTTGCAACACTTCGAGTGCAGACATAGCTGACGGTACTTGAGCCAAGTCTTATACAATTATTTAGTTTTGGGCAGCACATGCATAGGTGTTATGAGTCGTGTGCCGAAGGGTCCCTTTGGGGGGATGAATGATAGGTTCAATAGTAAGCCTTTCGATATGAAGATCGTTGGGCAGTGGTGGATTCGAACTTGAACCAGGTTTGTGAGCATCAGTGACTAGATTTCCATAGGTTTTGGCTCGGGTTTGGAGTTCAGCTTTCTCCATGCCATAAATGGTGGATGATCCATCACCGGAAGGATGAGAACCACCATTTCCCCTTTGTGGGGGTTGTGGCGGGTTTGCAACCAAATGTTGTTGCTACTGTGAATTAGGGAAAGGGTTGTGTAGGACAGGAGGGGTCCTTCTAGTATCCTTTTGCGTGATAAAATATGTGCATTCCTGAAGTCAAGGACATTTGTATGTCAAGTGCTCCTCAAAAAAAAAAATTCAAGGGAATCTGATAGTTTTTTCTTTCCCTTTATTGATTTTAGCAGTGTTTCTCTGATTTGCATTATTCTGAGTGTTGGGTTGCTCTTCAGAAGGAGCAGTATTTTTCTTATTCTTCTTATTCTTACTGCTAGGTTTTTGTGTAGACTACACAGAGTGTACCTCAATGGTGGGAAGAGCAACTGATTGGGTAAGGGTGGTGGCCACCGAAGATGGCTAGGAAGCGTGCTTGCTGAGCTATTTTACAGCAACACCAGAAGTTATACCAACGAGGTCGTCAGCATGTGCTCCAAGTTGCTGAGTAGCGAGAGAATTGGAGTTTCTCGGGGTGTGGGGGAGTAAATCATACAAAATTACAGATTTCAAATAGATGAGATCTAGATGTTGTGCACGACATATGGATTGGTCCTCTGTGACTCAACCAGCTAGGGAAACATCCTTAGAAATGGGAGGAAGGAGCAACTTATAGAACTAGTCCGATAATAAATGATCCAGGATTGGCACTTTGACTAGCATCTGTCTACATCTCCATTCATGAATTTGATCGAAGATGTGGGTGGCAGTGTCTTGGCGCGGCGAGGTTAAAATTTTTGTTCCAGTTTCGTATCGGATAGGGAGCTGAAAGTGTTTGAGAAATTTCATTGCTAAGGTACAAAAAGTAGTGACTACAGCTCGTGGTAACTCAATGTACCATTTTCCAGTGTTTCTTGTGAGGGTATGAGGAAAAATCCTGAGTCAGATACTATTCTCCACCATGGAATTAGAAACAGACTATAGATGATAGGTGGTGATATGTGTGGCCAGATCGTCCCCTTATTTCCCTTCAAACTTAGGGATATCTGATGGAATCTTATGTGGTATAGGAGGCCAAAGCGGGTTATGATTGATGGGATAGTTGGTTAATTTATATAGATAGAGGATGTCTAAGGTTGCCAAAAGTGGGAATTGCATTGTTGCCCCCGAGTCTAACCAAGGAGGTGTTGGTTGACCAATGGGACTGTAGGATCCTCCCATCAAAGTGTTTCCAACGGGATATTCAGGACTTGTCTAATAATAATTTCTAGGTAGTGTAGATTTAGGGATGTAAGGTTGTTATTCATAGGGGTTATTGTATTATGGGAAAAATGGCTAGTTTCCCCCAGGGTAATAATTTCCCCCTTGCCTAAATTTATTTTTGGGAAGGATTTCCCAAATAGACGCGATAGATTTTGCTTGTGGCATACTACTAGTCACATAATTTACCATTGGTGTAGACCCGACACCATAAGGTTGACCACTAGGAGGAATGACATTAAAAATGGATGGACTCGATTGTCCCTTAGAATGTAGGGGTACAAAAGTGTCCCCTAGCATGTAAGTCTTGGTAACACTGCCCCTCAACATAGAGGCCGAGGGGTTCAAACTCAACAAGGGATTTCAACCAAAAGGCTTGCTAAAGGGAACCATCATAGTTCTGCTAGTAGAAGCAGAAGCCAGAAGTTTAGGAGAAGACACGAAAGGAGTAGATATCGAAGAGTTCATAATTCCACTCACAGATGTTATGACCAATTTTTTGGGACCAGGCATATTCTGGCTACTAGGGTTTCTAGTCAGCTATGAATAACTGACAGCTGGCGGGGGAGGTTGTGGGTGAACCAAGTTGGCCACTAGAGGCAATGACCCAAAGGTTGTCGGTTGTGTATTTGATGTGTGTGCACTCAAAGACATTGCTGGTACTGGTGCTAACTGAATCAAAACTAGCCCAACGGGTCAGTGAGAGGAGGACTATAAGGAGGCGCAACTCCTTCCATGAAAGGATCCTAAGGAAATTCCATAACTTGAGGAGAAACGTGTGAAATAGGGGTCAACACTGGAGACTTCTCTTCCGAAGAAGGCTTTGGGTCACCGAGACTCAACAAATCCCCTAGTTTCAATGGAGAGAGACCTCATTGCCTCCTAGAAAGATAAAGAGGGTCAAAGAATGCCACGATGACCAGTAAATTTTATCGAAATTTTAATGTGCTATATTATTAAGTCTCAGTGATATCAGAACCAAACACCTAAAAAAATAAGAACTCTAAAGTCAACCAATCAAGCAGCCAGCAGGGTAAGATCTTGTCTAAGAAATACCATTCACTGGAGATGAAACCTAGTATCACAATAGAAAATAGAGAGATATGGTCATATGTATAGTTACAGTTACTCTTGAGCTTTGCTCGAATCTCAAATAATGGGGCTAAGCACTCTCGTGAAGATGAGTACCCTCCCAAAAATAAAAGACACAGTAGGTTTGTCTGTGTCAGGTATCAGGGCATCCCACCCCAGTCACCTTGTGTACATCCCTAAAAGTATGAAAACTATGGATACCTCAAATCACAAACACTACCAGGGGGGTCATGGTCATAGATAACACGTTGTATGGGTAGAACACCTAGATCCCCAATATAGTTTCTACATCCCCGAGGGGAATCCCAATAAAAAAAATTCCCACTGGATATGTGATCGAAGGCAAGCTACCTTCTCACACACACCAGTGTTGTCTCGCGCTTAACTCCGTTATGAGTGGATTGGTCCCAATGGTATGAGTGCAGTAGGATTTTCACTCTTTAATGACACTAGTCTCAAGTTTTGCGATATTGGTAGTTTTCTCACTGTGCCTATCCTAAGATCTTAGCATGTACTGATATTTGTGTAAGCTCAGAAAAGAGTTATTGATTGATTTTATTAGCACTTAATTTTAGTGTATTTGCATTTAAGTCTCCGGAGAGGGATTGGATGTATGATTTTTTATGCGACTCTGACTGAAACCATGCAGAAAATTCTTTTTCAATTCAGTTTGATGAAAGAGTTATTTCTATAAGGAGAAAAATTTCATACATCTATGCAACAACAAACATCCAATAATGCAGTTCAGCCTATGAAAGATACAAATACAAATGCTCACTAATAGCTATTTAACCCAAAAAAATTATAGAATGAAATCAGCTATATCAGAAAAACTAAAAAAAAAAACCTTTTATTTTCAAAAAGTAAATGTGACTAAGCTAACTTTTTAACAAGAAAAACTAATATTCCAGCAAGAAACCAAGAAAAAAGATCCATTTTATAGGAACCAGACTGACATCCAGCAACTCAACAACTAGGGAAATCATATCAAGGGTGAAATAGCTAAGTTTAGGCTGAGTAACACTGCCTAGCAAAGGGTACAATGCGTTAATGGTAGGACTAATGCATTGTTCTCAAGAAGGAGTTGCATCATAATTCTCTGGAACACACACAGGGGGTGTGTTATTGCGAATAAATTGCAAATTATGGTTAGGTAAGGCCTTTTATGAACAATGTGAGAAAATGAAATGGTCACATATCACATAAAATGGTCAGAAAGGGATGTGAGCAGAATAAGAAGTGATAGAGGGAAAGAAACAAGGGTTCAAAAATAAACAACCGAGAACTAAGTATTATTCCCTAGCAGAGTCGCCAATTCTTCTTAGGGGTAAAATGCACAGATGGTAGCGGGAGTAAGATCCCTCTCAAGCCTTCCTGGGACCCAAGGTAGATATTCAGATTAGCTACAACATTCACAAAGATAATACATGCATGTTCATACTAGTACTGGATTGAAAAATTGAAGTAGAGAAGGATTACCTCGATGTATAATGTTGATCTGTTGGAGAGCGCAATGTAGTGTGGTGGAAGTCCTCCTCACCGACTCCAAGTCCGAATCCTGCAAGAAAACAATGAATTAGTGTAATCTTCACATTGTTATCACAATAAACAATCAAAAAAGTATATAATCTAACAAGAAATCATGTAAATATAAGCCACTTATAACATGTATCTTTAACAAATAAGTAAATAGATGAAATAACAAGACACCAAGTGGAAAAAATAGAGGCAGTTCTATTATATCAAAGAAGGAATATTACAACCATCAGTTTGGTCAAGCTTCCCTCAATCCTTTGACTCCAAGCTCTCTCTCCTCAATATCCAAGTGTGACAATGTTTAGGCAAATAGCTCTCAATGAACCAAGCCAACCATGAAAAATCACACTAACAAAAAAATTTCGCTACTCACACAATCAACCTTTTGACCTTTGAAAATGATCCCTAGCCTCCAATTTATAAAATTTTGGGAGGATCAACCTTTCCATTCTTCTCCATTAGTTTGATTAGGGAAAAATCCATGATGTTTCCATGCTTTTCTAGCTTTTTCCCTCTTTGGATGCTTAGTTAGGTTTAGAAATGTCCAATCAGAGGCATGTACCGTAGGTTGCGAGCTTCTTGGATTGACTCCTTGAGAAAAAGTTGAAAATGTCAATCAGTTACTGCGGAATTTTTCTCTTATTCTTCATCAAACATGGGTAACGCTTCCCTTTAGGCAAGATAGCACTTGAACCTAGGCACTAACGCTCCCTACAAGAGGCAAGGAAGTGTTATAACTCAGCTTAACAGTCTCTAAGGTGCGTTACCTTGGCAAAATAGGTCTTTGTCTAGGAAAAATTATTCCTTCCATGTGTCCTTCTCCTCTAAGATGATGAGGAGATCATTTTTAGTGTAAACCTAGAGATTCACTTACGTAACAATATTCTTAACCCTGGAGATTCACTTATGTAACAATCACTCCCACTTTACCATGCAAGTTCTTAACTTGTAAATAGCCTTTGTTACAATACCATCGCTTATGAATAACACATGCCCAATATGACGTGTGTTGATATGACATTTTTTTTAATTAATTAAAATTTGTGATAAAATAATTAAAAAAGTATAACTAGCTTGAATATAAATCTTAACCCTTGATTTGTGAATACTACTATGAATATTCCAGCATATTCTTTGGAGGTTAAATCTCTATCATCCACCTACTAATGATTGATAATTAAATTAAAATTGTGGAAGGCATGTTCTGCAATAGATATGCTTATCGACGTAATTAAATTGGATCATGATCTCAGGTCCTTGTCCCCATACGTTGAGATGTTGAGTATTTCTTCTTCTTCCCTACTTTACCCAAAATTCTCTTTCCAGTAGTTGGAATTCGTGTCGATTCTTTGAGACCTAAATTTTCTTAAGCTAATAGTTCTTATTATTCTAGAAACTCAACATTTTCAGTCTGATCTTCCCAACACATCATTAGTCTAGGACATGGCCTAATTTGTGCTTCTTACCTTGGATTATGTGGGATTGGTTATGTTATCTTCTAGTTTTGTGTTACCTTTTTTTTTCCTTTTTCTAGTTCTCAACACATGGAGGTTTGAGTGATGGGGGTTTCCTCCAAACATGCATGTTTGCTACATGATTCATTTGTCACTTAATAAGGGGTGAAAATTTATATTAGTATGAAAAAATAAAACATATGCAATTTTTTTATAAATAAAAATATCTTAATGGAAACTATGATTTTTTAGTTTTTCTCTATACTAGCCTAGATCCATCTTTGGAAATTGGGTGTTAGACCCTTGAAAAACGAATCAAAAGACCCTAAAAATTTATTGAAATTTCATCACCCCAAAAATTCCAGTATTAAGATCATTTATAAATGTTCATGGATAACTACATGGATCAATTCTTCCAACTTGAGATGGTTTCCATCATGTCAAGTTCCCTTAGATTCAAATCTCAATGAAAAAGTTGCCCTGCTTTTATAAGTTGAATAATTGTATATTTTGTCAGAGGGTGTGCTTCAACTTGGTGTTTGTGATCTAGTTCGTTGTAGCTTTCTTAATGCCAGAAGGGTTGAGTCTATAATTACTAAGAACTCTACCACATATTAACAGTCAAACAGAGCCATAAATTATAGTTTAAGCAACTCCACATTAAAGACATGGCGCAAGCCAAGTAAAAAAGGAAGAATTAATTTAAAATCATCCCCACCCAAGTGCTTGGGGATAATGTAAGGCCTATATCATAGAGATTTGAACTTCTCATGGGGACCCACGACTCTCAATTTATATAAGTGAAACACCAACCTGAAACTTGTGTATAAATGATGTTGATTGTGTTGTTCCTTACATATGGCATTATTTTTTTTGTAGAATATGATGATTTTTTGTTCAAAGTGTTATATCCATCAAACAATTTTTGCTTCTTTGTATTCCTCATTTTGAGCATGGGAGAACTCCTCTTGTATTTTTGAAATGGGAAAAGCTACAAATATAAGAGCCAATGGATGAAATATTTTGCTTCTTTGTCTTCCCCATTTTAAGCATGGGAGAAATCCTCTTGTATTGTTCAAATGGGAGAAGCTACAAATATTAGAGCCAATGGATGAAATCCATGGAACACCAAAAAGGGGAAAAAATTTCATACCACATTCCTTATATTTCCCTTGATGCGTATGAAGACAATGCCTCAAATTGATCCTCCATATCTAGTCATAAAGGAGTAGGAAGAGCTAGCTCAGTGGCAATGGAAACCTTTCAAATATTTATGTAGACTATAGTTAGAAAATTAAGATCTACATTAGTGTCCCTTTTAGCCTCAATTGAGTTCATCCAAGTTCTTGAGGGGATTCTAGATTCATTTTAACGCATAATTTATGCTAATAAGTGACTAGAACTCTCTATTAGACTCTTTGATTATTTTATAATTGGGGATGAAACTATATCTTTGGTTTGTTCCTTAAGAGGTGGTGCAAAACCCTTTGATCCATCTATACCATCCAAAGGCATGGTGATGTCAATCCTTCCTATAAGGAATCACTTCCTGGTTCCATGGTGAAGGGCTCTATTCCATTTTTCTCCTACACAAGTCCCTTTTTCATGAATTAAAATCTAGATGTTTGCCTCTTCACTGTAATGTACCCAATTAAATTAATTTTGCAATTTTGATTAATAATATCCCAAGTCATTTTGGTGAAGGGGATGTAGGAGAAATGAAATTATTTGCATGTTAGTGGAATGTGGGGGCCACTCACCCACATGAAATACACACTTGGGGAAAAGGGAATTTGAATTCCCTAAGGAAAAATCGAATTTGTGGAGGGACCCATAAGCATGCATGCCCAACAATTATAAAAGGAAGGAATGGAGGAGCCATTTGCATCTCTTTCATATTGAAGAAATTGGATTTCCTTAGCTCTTAGTTGAGTCAACATTGTTTTGTTCAACACAAGAGCTTCCCAAGGATAAAAGCTCAACCTTTCTTCTGTGGACTTCGAGTGCCACCCAAGGAATGAATTTTCCTTGCCTTGAGACCAGAGGAGTAAGTACCTATAGTTTCTGTGCTTTTCTGGAGAGATTGGGATGCAGTCCAAAGCTTCTACGGCATAGTGGTTGGATCCATCTTGCTATTGTGGACTGGATTTGCTGGAAGATTCACTCAAGGAGCTACATGAGTGATTGAGGACCCATTTCTATAGTGTAGAAGCAATAGAAGCCTTAGAGGGGAATCCTTTACACAGTTCTCAGTCAGTATACACAGAGACTGCATAAGCACTTCCCTGGATTGCATAGTCATTGGAGGAGGTTTTTTTGTGGGAGTTTCCTTAGAGGGATTTTGGATCTGAGGTGTTGGGGGATTGATTGGAGGTTCATTTGAAGAGGTTTATTGGGGTTTTGAAGGGCATCGATTGAAAATATCATCTGTAGTAACATAAATTGAATTTGGAGGAGGGCCAAGCTACAAAGGGTCAAATTTTGAAGTTTGGAATTAGAGGAAAACCTTTCTGTGTTTTTATGGGTTTTGGGCAAGGATCACCTTAACAAAATTATAGTATTTTTTGAGCAATTTTCAGTGGGTAAATCAGAAGCCGAAGTCAGACAACATTGTAATCTTGGAGTAGCAACGCAATTTTCTAGAGGAGCTTGCTATTGGAGTTGTGGGTTTTGCTTGTATTCATCATCGGATGCTTGTACCTTATCTTGTGTAAGCCCATGTGCATTTTCTCCAACTATTAGTACCATAATATCTTCATATAATAAAATTTGACCAGTTTATGGAGTTGGTGCATATTTTTTGGTTGCCATGTTAATTTCTGAAAAATTTTGTGTTTATATATTTACATGAATTTGATATCTTTGTAAATTTTCAATTTGGAATATTACAGTCGTATAAGAGTGCGATCTTGGCCAATTGTGGGGGAGATATCAAGATCATGGAGGTTTTGGCCATGCATGCACAGTGACTGGTTAATTTATGGACACTACAATGATATAAAAAGGGAAGAGTACACAGGGGATCATGGAGGAGATGATGAGCCAGAACCAATTGTTGAGGAGGAAAAATCAACAAGTCCTAGAGATGATGAAACAAATGATGGGGACATTGAGTCATACCCAGCAGAGAAGCCATGTTCATGCACACGTGTTCCAGCAGAACAATACCCATAGCCAACATAGCCAACCTACCATGCCTCATTTTCTGGATGAACTAGAGAAGGGGATGGAAACCAACAACTTTGTAGATTTGAGAAGGTACTTTATGGATAGGATTGATGAGTATGAGCTGTCGTACCCTAGGGTTAGGAGGGATTTATCGTTCAAGGATCATAAAGGAGGATTGTTAGAGGATGGATCTAGGAAGCATTATTGTTGGTGGTGACCTTGCCTCATATTTCGAGAGCCTAAGGAGGATATTGAGCAAGAGGTTGATGGAACACAAGAGTGTAAGGAGCAGGTATACATGCCCAATTTGACGTAGGTTTCATCCTTGTTGGAGATCCCTTTGATGATTTCGACTAGCACCTTGGTGGAGGAAGCTGAGCATACACCTGTAGGGCCATCCATTGAGGATGTATCAATTGATGAGGAACTCAGAGTTTTGATAGAGTTTCTAGATGATTACCACCTACAACAGGTTGATGAGGGTCGAGGAGACACAAAGGTATCCAGAGTTTTGACTAATTTTACAGATGACAGTCGCCCACAACAGTTTCGACAGCTCCAGACCAACCTTCTAGTATTGAAAAGGAAGGCCACGGTAGTATGAGAGACCAATCTATAGCAAAATGAGGAGATAGAGGACATGAGAGTGGTTTGTGCCAAGTTGATGACCAAACTAACTTGTGTTGGGGAACTGTTGGATTCTGTAGCAACACAGCTAGAGTACATCTTTGAGCATCAGAGCAACCCTCTTCGAGCATATATAGATGGGGCTTGTAGCACTGATATGTTATCTGTGCACATTGGCAAGAGAGAGAGGCAAATTTACCTAGTCAGATTATATGTGCTAACCTGTCACCCGACACGGGGACATGGGACGTGATGGACACACGATTCGAGTGTCGAACACAGACACAGTGACCCCCCGGAATAGGACACGTCCAAACACGTTATATATTATTTTATTTTATATATATATATATATATATATATATATATATATATATATATATATATTAAAAATTAGGTATTTCTTACACAAATTCATACAAATTCATTGATTCAAATATAGATCCTCATCTAGATGTAAGTTTTACCAATATATATCATACAATCATACAAATTAATAGACATATACATCAATGATCTAATAGGAGAAAGATAAGATACTGTAGTTTTCTCTTTAAGTCATCAAAATCAAATTGTGTTACATAAGTACTCGATAGTACAATGGAAATGGAAAATAGAAATAGAAAATACATAACAAAAACAAGTCTACAAGACTACAAGCCTCAAGGCAGTGTCGTAGTAGGTAGCTCATGAATCATGAGTCATCAATCCTCATCATCATAATCAACATCAATGTCCTCATCATGATCATTGTGCTCGCCATTTCTATCCTTTGTTGCATCCTCCTCCTATGTATCCAATGTCATCTATGCATTTTATGGTGTGGAGGATGACCCCTCTACTGTATTTCCATCATCAAATGTGACAAGCTCTAGCGTTGGCGCATTGAGATCCAAGTTGGCCAGTGCCAACTCAACACTGTTATCCAAACCCATACCATCAAGAAAGACATCCCACATCTTTGTCTTTCCATTCAACCAATCCTCCCTCTGCCTATAAATAAGATGAAGTTTGGTGTGCACATACACCATTGTCTCTTCCTTGGATTGCTCAAGCTTGCTCTTCTTCACACTATAAAAATTAACATATGTGCTCCAATTCCTCTCGAAACACGAGGACAAAGTCACCTAAGGAGGAGCCTCATGGCCAACTGTTGTAGAGAAGGGATTCTTGCCCCATGATTTTCCCACCAATAATAGGGCTTATTAGCCCCCTTGTCTCTAATCACATCATAGCCTGCAAATCCCCTAGTGCCAGTGTAAAAATCTATAAAGGCATCCTCCACCTCATCAAGGGATGCCCTATCCTGAAATATCCTCCTTAATGCGTCTTTCCTCCCCTATGATATTTCACCATCCATCTGAGGAGGGAATCTGCGGGAAGGTCCACCATTCAACCACTCATGGTTGTAGTATTTTGGGTTGAAGGAGTGAGCCAAAAAATTTAAAGGTGTGCAATTTTTGTCCCATCTGCTGACAAGAATATGATGTGTGTTGGTGAAGAAGGCCTTTGGTGATGTCTCATTCTTGAGGCACTGACTATGTAAAATAATGTTCCTCACAGACTCAACCATGGAATCCCATCCCTCATAAACTTCTCCTAGGATGGTTTGGCCCTTATGTGCAAATAGAAGCAATGAAATGATAAGGTCCATGATCTGAATAAGTATATCTACCATCTCCCACCAAACGTCATCCAACATTGTGTCCTTCAGTCTTTTTGAGGCTTTTTGATCTGTCTTTCTCCAAAAAGACCAAAAATATGAAATAACCATGTCCCAAAGAGCAGTCTTGACCTCCCTCAACTTCTTTAACATGATGAATGAAGAGGCAAAAAATTTATCCGCAATCTTCAATAATGATATATTGGTGTACTCCTTGTATATAGTGAGGGAATTTGTAAGGTTTTGTACAAAGTTGTGGATATGTCGTGCATCCTCAATAATTCTTCCAATCCAAAGCACACCAAATGCAATATATTTCATTGCTCAGTTCAATGAATGGACAACATAAGGTGTCCAAAATATTTATGGATATTTAGCTTCCACAATCATGCCAACAACCTTGCAAACAGATGCATTATCTGTAAGGATTTTCACACAAGAATCAACACCTACATCTTCAATAAATTTAAAAACATCATCCAACATTGTGTCCTTCAGTCTTTTTGAGGCTGTTTGATCTGTCTTTCTCCAAAAAGACCAAAAATATGAAATAGCCATGTCCCAAAGAGCGGTCTTGACCTCCCTCAACTTCTTTAACATGATGAATGAAGAGGCAAACAATTTATCTGCAATCTTCAACAATGATATATTGGTGTACTCCTTGTATATAGTGAGGGAATTTGTAAGGTTTTGTACAAAGTTGCGGATATGTCGTGCATCCTCAATAATTCTTCCAATCCAAAGCACACCAAATGCAATATATTTCATTGCTCAGTTCAATGAATGGACAACATAAGGTGTCCAAAATATTTATGGATATTTAGCTTCCACAATCATGCCAACAACCTTGCAAACAGATGCATTATCTGTAAGGATTTTCACACAAGAATCAACACCTACATCTTCAATAAATTTAATAAATAACTCACCCATATATTGTGCATCCTTTTATTGTCCAACTGCATCCACTGATTTCAAGAAACCTAGACCATTCAAGGAAGACACCATGAAGTTGATGAGTGGGTGTCGTGCTGGATTTGTCCACCCATCAGAAAAAATGCTAACATCATATGTTTGCCATGCTGATTTAATAGGCTCAAGAATTTTATCCACCTCTTTATAACATTTTGGATATTTTTCTGCATTGTACCAGTCTGGTGTATCTGAATTCGATCATGTCCATAAAGGACACGATCGAGACTCATCATGTCCTGTATGAACATGATCGAATTTGGTCAAATGGACTTGAATCCCCACGAATTGTGTCTGATTTGACCGATTCGGGACACGTGGAGGGTGGAGGACGAATCTGGTTTCATAGGTGCTAACCATACTAGCGAGATGAGATGACATGAGCTGCATAGGGTGCAACATTCACAGAATGGAGAATTTATTCTATGTACAAGTGTTCATGCATTTGATCCTTCCCTTAGGGTTGGATGGTGAGATATTCTAAGTTGGTACCCACTGGAGTGGGCTAGCCTTGTAGAGATGATCATAATACGTAGGGAATCTCAACAGGAGCTCTTAGACATTAGAGATGTTGGAGGCCTAGGTTGGAATTGGGATCTAGGTGCGACTTCCTATCATATATCTAGGATGTGGGAGGACTATGGCTCTAGTGGGATAGTAAACTCAGTGATTAAGTGCACTCATTCCTTGTGGGAGTTTCGGTGGGCACTAGTATTCAGGGGGTTCTTGAGTCAAACCCATGGGTCTTTTGGACATGTTGGATGCACATGGAGTCATAGGGAGAGTGGCATACTCTCACAGGGGCTGGCCAAACGATGTGGCATTAGCAGGACACCAAACGACGCGTTGTATGTAGACAATGTTCTCTCATGGGCACATTGGACACATGAGCCATTGAGGCTAGGAACAATAGTGTCATTCCCATTACCATGTGACGAAATAGATCACTTAGGTCTACCAGGGAAGATGATGAGGAATATCCCACATCATGGTGGGGTCACTAGAAAAGTCATGGATGTATTGATGCATGTGGGATGGACGATGATGCAGGGAGGTTCAGAAGTTGGCGTAGGTGTTCATTGTTTCATAGATTCATACTAGGGAGTTCAGTGTTCTCAAATGATCTTAATGTGATCGAATATAGTGCTTAAGCAGTTTGATTAGTTTGTCCTTTATATTGATTGTTAAATGAAGTATGATTTAATGAAAAATGACATAAACTAGCAGCATAAATGAATTAAATAACAACAATAATCAGAGAGAAGAATAAGCGAACAATTTGATGACAAATTTCGTCCCTCCTGGACTACATCTCTGGGTCCGCTTTTAAGTGGGTGTCCATTTTTATTAGGATTGAACTTGAATAATATTTACACTGAAATGGAACAGAATGACTGTGCTTGCAGGCACTTCTAAACCCTGTAAACAGAAAGTACTCTTCCTCGCCTTTCTGATGCCTATCTCCGTGCTCAATTCTGATCACCGACGGCTGAGCAATGCTGCAAAAAAATTTGCCTCCAACCTTCTGAAACTGAACTCAAAATACCCATGTCCTCAATACAAAGATGTCATGGTTTAAATAATCACTGCTCTCGAACTACTGATTCTCAATTAAGCATTTAGTTAAGGATTTTAAGTGATAAGGGATCGAATCCCTATCTTCTTCATAATCCTAGGGATAAAACCCCCAAACCTTAGCGTTGAATTTATTTCAAAAACCCAAAAATCAACCATATAATAAAACTGGCAGCTTATTAACCGGGTGGAGGCAACTAACCGTTGGCATGTGATCAGCACCTTTGACCGACGGTTACGGCTTGAGCCTGACGGTTATGAATTCTTCCTGATGGTTCTGGTTCAACTACACCTGGCGACTTAACTCCGTGGTTTAACACTGGTCACATGTTTTATACAAAACCCGACGTAGTTTTGAAATGCAGGTTTACAACTGTCAACACAACATTCCTGGCACGGTTTAAAAACCTACCACATGTGCAATCCTTCCGACGCGGTTTCATAACTGTGTGGTTAGGAACTTAGTGCTTTGGGTAGGTTTATATAGTTTATATATAATGTTTTATTTGATATGTATTAACCATACCACCCGAACCTTATAAAAGGTTTATGACATAATTTTTATAATATGGTTTTAATATGTGTTTTGCGCTAAGAATTTAATGTTTTAGTTTTAGGTTTAGCATATGGTTTAGGACTTAGGGATAGGTCTTTATATAGTGCTTAGGTCCTAACACTTAGATTTAAGACTTAGGACTTAGCATTTTTAGGAATTTAGGTTTAATGTTTAGGGTTTTAGATCTAGGTTGTCTCTTAGTTGCTAGGATTAGACCTTAGGTTTTATGATTAGGCCTTAGCATTTGCAACCATAGAGCTTTACATTGTAAGGTATTTCACCATGGTTTTAACCCATTATTCACCTTTTCATCACACACATGATGATCATGCCATGAACCTTAAACCTTTACAAACCATGAACATGACACTGAACCATGATACTGAAGGACCTTTTCACTGGTGAATTGATGAAAATGTGGATTTGGAAACTGAACTGGACATCAAACTGCTAGAGTTGACTTGGACCTTTTTTCTGAACTGTAATGATCAAGATCCTCCTGGATCAATCATCTCCACTTAAAAAGCTTTTGGACCACAAAATCTTGATCTTAAACTGAAAATAAGTGAGAATACAACTCTCTCACTTTCATCTTGAATTTGATGACATACAACCATACCTGCTCATTAACCTAAAACTGATGCTTATCATGTCGCAATTTGAACCTGACTTGACTTAATGTTTGTCGTGGCGCAGAAGAATGTAAGGCTTGATTGTAAGCTTGATGCACATAAGTTACATATTCATCCCATATCTTAGGATGTTTACTGCAGTTACCTCGAAGAATATGTATCCCGGTCCTCTTTACCATTTCTATCTATCCTTGAACCAAATCCATGTTGCCCCATGGTTGCAAAGGAACTGGAAGTGGCATGTACAAACCAATATTTCGATTGCATGGCCTACTTGTCGAACACATTACACATCCCTTTATGTGCTTCACAATTGTTTTGTACATATGAGGCTAGCAACAATATATTTGAATTTTTGTCGCAGTTTTTCTTACGCCGAAATATCCTGCAATCAGAGAAAAATAAATTTGCCAAATAACCTGCACCCTTTCTATCCGAGCATTATGAGTTAGTGATTAAAAAGTATCTTAGAAATCATTATCAGTACTATATTTTTCTACATAACTTTCATAAACCAATGAAATTTTATGCAGTACTATTGAAGCATTCAAAGACAGCATATCAACTACTTTACTTGTTTCACCTTCCCTGTCCTTAATTACTAAGTGAATTTGCTAAAGAAATCCCATCCAACTGTAGTGAGATTGTTGCAACTTAGTATATGATTGAAAGTATTGAAGCAACTGATAATATATGTGAATCACTGTTTCCATTTCATAACCTTTAACATTTGTTTTAACTTCATATGGTTGTTGATGATTTATCAATGCTGTGAAATTTTTCTGCTTAAATGAATCAACTTTAACATCGACACTTATTCCCCATATCTCGTTTTTCTTATGAGCCAAAATTATGGGTGAACTGTATGGAGATGATCTGAGTCGCATTAATTCTTTTCCAACCTTCCCTGGAATTTTTTGCTTTATTTCTTTATGCTCTATAATTGACTTGTGATAAATTTCATTATTAGAGGCATCAAACATCAACTGCATCTCATGTGATATTTCCTTTTTATGAAGAAGATGTTTTGGTTCTTTAATTAGATCCTGAAATGAATCTACCTTTTTAATAAAATTACCTTCATACTGAATTTCACAACCTGAACAAGTATCATTAAGATCCTTATGTTTCTCTTTTATCGACATGAGTATGTATCTCTTACTTGAACTTATTAAGCGCTTCATCTTATTAGCATTAATTAAATTCAAGTGATATTTGTTTTTATGTGCCCGAAGGATACTTAATCCCATATTTCCTGAGATGATACACATGTTCCTTTCTATAAAATACTGCATCACAGTCATAGAGATAAGGACTACCTAAGAAAATTCCACAAATGTCTAACGGTATCACATCTAGCTCCACTTCATCGATATAGTTAGTTGTGATTGCAAATTTTAACCGACACTGTTTGGTAACATGAATTTGACTTTGTTCCTTTAACCACCCTAAAGGATATGGCTTTGGATGATTATGTGTTTTCAAACCCAATTGTTTAACCACTGACTCAGAAATCAAATTTGCCTGTGATCCTGTATTGAACAATGTATCTATCTTAGTATGCTTTGAAGTTACCCTTATATGAAATAACTTGATTCTTTTATCTTTATTCTGTTGTTTGATATTTGAAGAAGCAAAAGTACTAGCATCAGAAATTTTACCTATTGTAACCATAGCAGTGATTTTACCTTCATCACCTAAATCGGATCCCAAGTCCAAGCCTTGCTAGACTGCTGTTTCAGCCTTCTTTTCACCCTTCTTCAATTGAAACCTCTTCGGCTTCAGTTCTGTTGACAGGAAAAAATGTTCGGCCAACAGCAAGGGATCTCCCCAGTAAAAAGTCCCAACTAGAATCTAAACTATTTGGAATAGCGATCCCATTCGAGGTGTGGGTCCGGCTATAGCTTGATACTCCTTTTCTTTGGTCTCAATTGGACTTTGCAAACCTAAGGATGCACGCTTATTCACATGACACAAAACACATGACTGATGAATTATAATGGTCAAACAACACTATGCGTAGCAAGACGAGTTATGAATCATGGAGCCGAAGGAGATGCTGTTAGCAGCACGTCATTAGGGTCATGCTTGTAAAATTTGTTCTGACCACAAAAGAAATAATTCCTTATGTAGAATACCCTTCACTGCCTTGAATGATCACGGCGATAATGTAAATGTTAACAAACAAAGTTATTAGCATTCATTAAAGCAGAAACATAGACTTAACACCATTAACACACTTCTAGAAAACTATAATGCATAATGATGTAAACAGAGAGACAGTTTCATTAATCAAAATATGTTAGAAACTGAAAATGTAATACTCATAGTGTTCATGCATTAATCAACATCAAATCCAACAATGGATTTTACAAGTGCTTGTATTCATATGCAACATCGTGTGGTACTTCTAGACAATATTCAATCCTTTTCAGTCCCAAAAGAAAATTCCATATACAATCTCTCGAAGGAAGTATTTAGAGGACAAAACCTTGCCCTTTGAGATTCCTTGACCTTTTGCCTTCCTGACCGTTAGATTTTGCGACCTGTGACCTCGGCCACTGTTGCGACTTGCAACCTCGCTAGATTTTGCGACTTGCGACCTCGAGCAATATGCGACCTGCGACCTGACTGGGTTCTGCAACCTTGCGACCTAGTCCCTGGGTCGCTAGGTCGCGTCGTCGAGCATTTAACAGGAAATGCGACTTAGAGACCTAGAGACCTGAGGAAATCTATGACCTGTGACCTCAAGGAAATCTGCGACTTGCGACCTTTGGGAATTTGCGACCTGCGACCCTGGGTAATCTGCGACTTGCAACCTCAGGAAATTTGCGACCTTCTTTAAGTGATTTATGGGTTTGGCAGCAATATTTCTTTTCCTTCATAACTGTTTCGTGAAAGTGACTAAGTACGTTTGTGGTTCTTTTGAGGTTTGAAAGGATCCACATTGCCCACTAGAGAAGATCCTAGCTTCGGCTTTGCGCGTCGACCACCTCTACATGAAAACAATGTAACATGGGTCACATGTCTTCAAAATATTGATGCTAAAGCACATTTAGTTAGCTAAAGTAATGATCTAGAAAATAATGAACTTAGACCCCTAGGTGGTCTAGTGTTCTCAGATTGTAAACATGTAGATTCCCACTGCAATCACCAGTTGCCAGGGAGTCTTCATCCACTCCTATGAAGGCTCAGTTAATGAATGTAAACCCCAATCTAGATTAACATATTTCTCTTCCTCTAACTATTTTTTGAGAGGATCCCCACTTATCTCTGAATATATAATAGCAAGTATTTTGGGAAGTTTAAGGCTACAAACAATGGCATCTGGAAATTTATAGCCTACTGAGTTATGTGCCACATGGAAACCTGAATGAGCTTCCTCAACAGTTACCCCATGGTACCTTATGTGGTGCCGGCTTGGGCAATGTTCCGGCATAGAAAATATTTTCTTTTTATATCTTCAAAGCAACCCACTTTGTAATTGCAATACCAATCCACCGAAAGCAAAGGGTACCAGCTGCTGTTAAGGCATAAAGGCTGAGGTACTGTTCCTATTGGTAGGCCTGCAGGAGTGCATGCATTTTAAATGTACGATGCAGAAGGGTATTGACACAAATGCACTTTCCCTTTCACTGCCAATACTTGCAGGCTTTCCTTCACTGCCTTGTGTACTCCTCGCATAGCTAAAACGTGGCATGTCACTATATTCTTGACGAAGCTGATGTATGTGCATGCGCACATTCTTGGTGTTCTATTAACAATGTGATTATAGGGTCTCCTACCCAATACTTGATCATTTGCTGTCATGAAAGATCGATACCTTTCGCGTCACGTATCCATGCTTTCGTGTGTAGCCTACAAGGTCTTTTTGGTCCCCTTTCAAAGAACCTACCACCTCTCTTAATGCACGTTCACCCTATTTTAAGAGTACGACTTTTGCTTCTGGATAGGCATGGGCGTTGCCTTTGAGGGAGGTCACACTTTGAAGGGGAGGTCGCACTTTGTAACGAGGGGTCGCGTAGTCGGAGAATTTCCTTGGTCACAGCTTCCCTTGAACACACCTTTATGCGACCTTGCGACCTCGGAGAGGTCGCATAGTGGCCTTGGGTTCGGGTCGCATCTACTGGCCGAGAGAAAACATGCGACTCTGTGACCTGGGTTGATGGGGTCGCTGAGTCGCGAAACCTGCTGATTCTCAGCCCTGGACAATGTTTTATATCTGCGACCTGGCGACTAATCGATATCGCCATTATGAATCATTCGCTATGCTACCAATCTTGAAAGATGTGCATTTCTCATGTAAGACCCTCCAGGCATATGTTGCTGTGCGAATACCTTCACCCACACCTCCTGTATTGTTTCTCTAATAGACCTTGAAGCTGTAAGAGCAGGTACAATCAGACCAAGTTCAGAGGAGGATAACAAGACCAGCAATGGGAACACGATATGTTTCAAAAAAGGCCCTCCACGACTTATTTGATCATGAAGAAAACGATGCCAGCCTTTGAGAAGCATGTAAGAGCTTTTACATATGGCCAAACTTGTGAAAAGGGCTACTTATACTATAATCCCCATCAGTCCCACCACGAAGCAAGCAGGTGCCAGCATCAACTTGATACCACGCGGCCCTGAATCTAACGTTTTTTCACGGAACTCCTTCAGGTATGATTTCATGGAAAGATAGCAGATATCTAGGAAGTCTCGAACTACCACGCAACTTCCTTTGATGGTACTCCATGTCCCATCCATTAAACAATGAAGGAATTTTCTGGGTTCTGTATTTTGTCCGAACGCCTCAAAGGTTGCGATCCATGGAGCAAAAACCCATACCCCACGATACCAAAGGCTCGCCACAGTGCCGCTATTAGTGGAAGGACCAGGAGTAGAAATTCCTTGAGGACCATATCATAAAAAGGAGTCTTCACAAGGCCATAGACCATCCATGCAACACACGCGGGAAATAAGCCCAAAATTATGGAGATGTTCCCTGTTATAAGCAACAAGGATGCAAAGGACCAGGTACCATCCCTTTCAGAGCTGCAACAAAAAGTGCGTAACATTATTTCATTTTCAATTTGAGTGCCCCCGAAAATATAAAGCTATTGTCCATGTCATTCACAAGAAGCGGGTCGTTTTGTATTCGTAGATACGCCAGACTTGCAAATAAAGTTCTAGAATAGACGACTAGAAGATTGATTTGTTTAAGTAGATTTTATAGAAATAAAAGCACACGTCCCACTCAACCACGATCGAAGATAAGGATGTGTCATACTATTGTTGATCTGTATCCTCATTGGATGCCAGAGGCTCCCTATGTGAAAAGTTCATTAACTTGGATGCCTTCCAGAATATTTGAACTTGCGGGGTCGTTATGTTTGTGTGTGCCCCGATAATAACTTCTTTTCTTTATCAATAAGTGAATGATTGGAGTGTGTGTCTCTTCATGTGCACTATATTGAAGCCAGATTGTAACTGATTTAGATTTTGTTTTAAATGATGATGTGCTGAAATGGATTCAAACTCAGCTACAGGACTTTAGACCTTAAGATTGATATTGATGTTGAATAGATGTACAATTAAGACACTCTTTTCATTAAATCATTGATGTTGATGTAAATCCCAATTCAAGAACCATATCCAATAACCATACAAGTGCCCAGCAAAGCCACAACTAGCAGCGCAGACTGAAGGTTTTTATACTTTTCAAGAATATTTCTTATTCTTGACCCCTTCCCTGTGCCAGGAGGAAGTTCGATTCTATATTTCGAAAGTAGTTTGGCATTCTGGCAGTGGTTGACTTTGGCATGCCTGAATAACAGATAATACAATGCAAAATCCCCACCTTCTTCGTTGTCATCAGCCTTCGATACTATAAAGGCATGCTTGAATAAATGTGCCAAATTTAATGTCCATAAGACAAAGGGAAATGCTCCAAATAGCTCTTCACTTTTTTGGAATGTTGAATGTCTTCAGCATAAGTGCTTCTAAAGCCATAGAGTGGAGAGATACTTAAATCACTATGGACAACACCAAGACTCTAATATGCCGATGCCAGAACACTCTTCTATGATTATTATATTTCGCAATGAAATGAGTCTAAGTATCTGATGTGCATCAGTAAAGAATTTTTTTGCATCGGTCAATCATGAACGATTCTTCCCCTTGATCCTTGATTTGAATAAACATACCTCACCATCCTCCATTTAAAAATAATGTTCAATTGCTCCTTCTTCTCACTTTTTGGCGTATCCTTGTCCTCCGCCTTGCCGAGGTCTTCAACTCTAGAGTTAGTTCTCATCCCCACATGGATAGGGTATGAAAGCGTCATGTTCCGCAACTGCGCCTTTATTTTTTAACTTCAATTTCTTTCCCTCGGTGAGGTGATGACATTGTTGGGGTATATCACCCGTGGGGTTGACCTGCAGGAGACATTATAATATATATTAGTTCGCAGTTACCTTTTAGAGAAAGATTCCCCCGCCCCCCCCACATAATTTATATGAGATTATGAGTTTAAGTGAAGTACCCAAACAAAATGCCTAATGACCCACGGTGAAAGGGCTTTTAATGTACATCCTTAACACAGAAAGATTCCTATTTGAGTGTATGCATGGTGATCCCCCCCACACATGATGTGGCTGCGGCAAAGGTATCTCGTCGTGAAGGTGAGAAGGTTTGTGAGGGGCTGGGGATGGGCCATGGCGATGTCACTGATTACAAGCTGGGTGAGAACTCTAATGGCTTAAGCGAGCAGAGGGGGACCCAAATTTTTTAATACACCCGAAATTTGGGTGGTGTTGTAGTAGCTACAAAAAATGGCGAACCAGTGGTAGAATCCAGAATCTCTGTCGACATAACAACAATATTCTGAGTCCAGATAGTGATGTAAGGGAATATTGAACAAGTTTTGTGGGTACCCCTTTGTATTACTTTGGCCTTTACTGATATGCCCACTCCTTGTGCCTCAGCTAGGTCTCGTTAATCAGAACACATCAAAGCAGAAGCTTACAGATGCCAGTAGCTTGTTGATGATGTGAAGAGCAAGGCAGTGGGTTTATTATATTCAGAATTTTTTAAAGTAAGCTTCCATTGTTCCTCCGCTGCCAGCAGGCCTAGACAGCACCCCGATGGAGTCACTTCAAGAAATCATAGTCGTTGCTCCGCTGCCAACGAGCCTGGTCAGTAGCCCAGCAGATTCGTTGCATTACCTCTCTGCGCAGGAAGCCTTTCTCAATCCTTTACCCTTATTTGTTTCATGCGCTTGTAGCACTTATTTTCATGTGCTTGTGGCACTTATTTTGCATGGGCGGATGAGGGATCCCAACTTATTTTACGAGCGAGAGAGGTTGTTTATTGTTTGAAAGAAACTGAAATATATCCTGATTTGGGTTTTTCCTCATGCCAAGCCTTCACATCCCATCTACCATCCACAGGCAAAGCATGCAAAATAGATCATTAAGATGTCCAAGACTATGCGGGGCACAAGGTTTAGGCTATAGGTATTTTCCATTCAAACTCATTAGGTCTCCCACAAACAACCAGCTCGTATCTCCTTGGCTAATAAATTTAGACTCATAGGCATCTTGTTGAGAATGTGACTTCGATGACCTGTCCAGAGAGAAATTTTCCTCTTGAGATAGCCACCGCAACCTCACAAAAACAATGGGGTTATTGTTTCAGCAATCAGGGCAAAACAAGTCAGCAAGGTGGTAGGGTTTCAATGAGGGCTTATGCAATGGTAGGAGATATGTCGAAAATTTTCAAAACTATGTCAACAACCTGCGGAAATGATGTGAGGGAGTAAGTTTACGACGCAATGTAATAGACGAGGCACAAGATGCAATGCAATGCCATGTGTGAGAACGATCAACCAGTTGTAGGTGGAAAAGAGGCGCAATACAAGCAGTGATTATTTATGCAACAACAAGCAAACTAAAAAAAAGAAACAAGTGCAAAACAATTGTAACATGATGATGCCTAAGATATTAATCGTAAGCAAAATAGCAGACAAACTTTTAAATTATAAAGTAAAAATTTTGCAAGTAAACCCTAATTAAAATTTGAACTAAAATTTTTTATTAACAGGTCCTAGCTAGCCTACACCTAAAACCCTAGTTTAACCAATGAGGCAGTCAGGTTGTGTGAAATCAGCTTTCCAGTGCAGCCACCACATTAGTTCCCATCCTGCAACAACAACAATGCTCGGGATCAAAGCTAGCATCCAAAAATGTGCATCAACAACAAAACTTACCTGAAGAGCATGTGCAACGGCAAGAAGATCATGGATACTTACCAGAGAACATGCCAGAATGGATTTTTCAAGCCGAATTCCACTGTCATCCTGATACACAGCAATATGTTCTTGAAACTTAACATTTTTTATGAATGACACACACCCATTCATGCACAACCCTAGGTCCGACGAGAGGGGGGTAAGCCATTGCCTATTTGCAATTATATTCATCGGATAGGATCTATCGAACCAAATAGAAACCTCATCATGGTGTTGAGGATGATCAATTTTTTGGAATAGAAACAAGAAGGATGTGCCAGGCGAATTATAGATGCTTGCGCATCCAAGTGCAGAAACCCTAGTTCGAGGTTGCTCCTGGGTTTTGTTAAGGGTATGAGGATCTGAATCCACATTTAGTGGAGGCTGAAATTCCTCACCGTCTTGAACAAACTCCAGACCTTCGAGCGGGGTGCTTCCCAACTTTGATTGTTTGGCGATATTAACAGGCGAATTGTTGTGATCATGAATTGTGGTGGTTTGAAAAATGTCAGTGGGCTTTGTATCAATTTGGCCAAATGTTTTCTCACTGACAAATTGATAACCCAATGTATCAGATTCTTTAGATTTTCCAGGATGGGGTGAATTTACCGAAAGGTTTTCAGGCAGTTGAGGGATTTGCCAAAAATCACATGTTTGTGCCTGATTGCAACTGGTACTAGCTGGGCAACAATTGAAGAGATTAGAGACAAAATTAGGGCGAATCAGTTGTTGCATACCAGCTGTCAGGGGACAGAAATATGTGCTCAGACAAGCATCACTTGAATGGTAGGCTTGCCCGAATGAGATGATATCCGACGCGGTTATGCTGAGAGGAGTGTGATAAGTGGGAATCGTTATTTCAGGAACCCTAAATTGAGAAACCTTATTTGGACTTGTTTGAGGAATTTGATCAGGGTTGGAAGAACCTGAGGTAACAGTCAGCAAAAGCTGAATTTCTTCGATTTCCAGCTAGGTCTCTGAATCTTCACAAAGCGGATCATCAAATTTCGGTAGCTTCATATGGTCGACAGATAGATACGAGTGACAGACCTCAAAGGGGTGAGAGAATATGTTTTCAGATAAGTAATTGTCATGGGAGCCATCAATTTGATCAGGTTGGGTATCGGGCACGTTAGGCTCCTCGGGAGTTAACAATTGGGATGGATCAATAAAAGAGATATCTTGAGGTTGCCAAAACAAGATATCACCGCTTTGGTTGTTTAAATATTTCGGATGAAAAAGATCAAATCTAAGAGATTCATCCACTTTTTAACGTGACTGTGAAACACCACCCGCGTGCTTTTGATTTTCGCCAATACCAATACAAGAAAATTTTGAATGACTTGAAGAAATTACTGGTGCGGAAGGCTTATGAAATAAATTAGAGAACAAGGGATGAAATGATTCAGATGCGGGGGTATCAACTGTGCAAGGACTTTCATCTTGCATATCGGTGTTATCTGGAGTGAAAAATGGTCTTGCATGCCTAGGACGGTCAAATGATTTTGTAAGGTCAACTTTATCAGGGACAAGAGTCAATTTTTTATTAGCGTGTGAATAATATTTAGGACTGTGTCTAGGGAAACATTCAGTGGACTCGAGATAGGTCTCATGAACCGAGAGAGATAATGAGCCACTATGGTTTTCAAGCTCTGATTCGACACAGTGCGTGAGAGATTCAAAGGTGGCACTACAGGTTTTATATTCTTGCACACATCCGTCATTTCTCAGAACTTTCAAGGTCACAACTCCACTACACGGCAATTCAGGAGGAAGAGAAGGAATATCACAAACAGTAATACTCTCCTTGGAGGCTTGAATGTGGTCTGGACTCGGGGAGATGGACAAGGAAACATTAGGGACGAAGTCTGAATAGCTGGAAACCTGCGGGTCGTCATAGGGAACACTAGGATTAGGTTGGGTTGCTAATTGAAATTGTTCGAGGGAAATGAGAATCACATACCTGAACTGCTCACTTAAAAATTTCTAATCAACAGCCTTTTCAGGGAACTCAAAAAAATAATGAACAAATCTGATAGAGAAATCATCTAGAGGTTCCTGAGGTTCCTTTATGATGTCAGTTAACTTTATTAATACATTTTGAAAATCGTACTTGTGAAAATATTGTTGTAATTCACTGACGAGTTGTTCAAACGAATGGATGGAAGCTTCCAGAAATGTGTGGCACCATTGCTTAATGCGACCTTCGAGAGTGAGGGAGAAAAGAAAACAAATCAAACCTTCATTTTCAATTTCGTAGAACTCACCAAAGTCACAGAAATATAAAAGGTGTTTGGTTATGGACACTTCGTTTTCACCATCGAATTTTAGCTGGGACAAGTGATACATAAGTTCATCGGGGATGAAGCATAGGGGCTCATAAAACTCTGAAAAACACCTCGGGAGAATGATTTGGGGACGAGCCATTACAGATATGAGATTAACTGCAGGCTCTAAGGGCTCAACTTGTCATCTGGCCCTCCTTCTAGCACCAATTTTGTTGACGGGAAAAAATGTATGACCAACAGCAAGGGATCTCCTCGGTAAAAAGTCCCAACTAGACTCTAAACCGTTTGGAATAGGGATCCCGTCCGGGGTGTGGGTCCAGCTACCACTTGATACTCCTTTTCTTTGGTCTCAAGCGGACTTTGCAAACCTAAGGACGCACGGTTATTCGGATGACACAAAACACATGACTGATGAATTATAATGGTCAAACAACACTATGCATAGCAAGACGAGTTGTAAAGCATGGAGCCGAAGGAGATGCTGTTAGGAGCACGTCATTAGGGTCATGCTTGTAAAAGTTGTTCTAACCACAAAAGAAATAATTCCTTATGGCAGAATACCCTTCACTTCCTTGAATGATCACGGCGATAATTTAAATGTTAACAAAAAAAGTTAATAACATTCATTAAAGCAGAAACATAGACTTAACACCATTAGCACACTTCTAGAAAAATATAATGCATAATGATGTAAACAGAGAGACAGTTTCATTAATCAAAGGGTGTTAGAAATTGAAAATGTAATACTCATAGTGTTCATGCATTAATCAACATCAGATCAACCAATGGAGTTTACAAGTGCCTGTATTCATATGCAACATTGTGTGGTCCTTCTAGACAGTATTCAATCCTTTTCAGTCCCAAAAGAAAAGTCCATATACAATCTCCCGAAGGAAGTATTTATAGGACAAAACCTTGCCCTTTGGGCTTCCTTGAACTTTTTCCTTCCTAACCATTGGGTTGCCTTGCGACTTAGTAGATTTTGCGACCTGCGACCTCGGCCACTGTTGCGACTTGCAACCTCGCTAGATTTTGCGACTTGCGACCTCGAGCAATCCGTGACCTGCGACCTAACTAGGTTCTGCGACCTTGCGACCTAGTCGCTGGGTCGCTGGGTCACACCGTTGAGCATTTAACAAGGAATGCGACTTAGTGACCTGGCAACCTGAGGAAACCTGTGACCTGCGACCTCAAGCAAATCTACGACTTGCGACCTTTGCAAATTTGTGACTTGTGACCCTGGGTAATCTGCGACTTGCGACCTCGAGCAATTCGCAAACTTCTTTCAGTGATCTCTGGGTTTCACAGCAATATTTCTTTTCCTTCATCACTGTTTCGTGAAAGTGACTAAGTACCTTTGCGGTTCTTTCGAGCTTTGAAAGGATCCACATTGTCAACCAAAGAAGATCCTAGCTTCAGCTTTGCGCGTTGACCACCTCTACCTGCAAACAACGTAACATGGGTCACATGTCTTCAAAATATTGATGCTAAAGCACATTTAGTTAGCTGAAGGAATGATCTAGCAAATAATGAACTTAGACCCCTAGGTGGTCCAATATTCTCAGATTGTAAACATGTAGATTCCCACTGCAATCACCAGCTGCCAGGGAGTCTTCATCCACTCCTATGGAGGCTCAGTTAATGAATGTAAACCCCGATCTAGATTAACAGATTTCTATCCCTCTAACTATTTCTTGATAGGATCCCCACTTATCTCTGAATATATAACAGCAAGTCTTTTGGGAAGCTGAAGGCTACAAACAATGGCATCTGAAAATTTACAGCCTGCAGAGTTATGTGCCACATGGAAACCTGAACGAGTTTCCTCAACAGTTACCCCATGGTACCTTATGTGGTGCTGGCTTGGGCAATGTTCCCGCATAGAAAATATTTTCTTGTTATATCTTCAAAGCAACCCACTTTGTAATTGCAATACCAATCCGTCGAAAGTAAAGGGTACCAGCCGTTGTTAAGGCATAAAGGCTAAGGTGTTCCTATTGGCAGGCCTGCGAGAGTGCATGCATTTTAAATGTACGATGCAGAAGTGTAAATTTATGTAGATGCTCTATGCTTGATGAAACTTTACTTTTATAACAGAAATCACATAAACAGTTAAGTAAAAATGCTGATAAAACATACTAGTGGATCTATAGAAGACAAACCAGAAATAGGAGAATGTGTTGGTGCGTTACGGTGGTCAGTAGGATGCTTCAACCAGCAAATTCTTCTTGGTCGGCCAACCCAGAATGTGTCACAACAGTCCTCAAATCAATCATCCAGTCAACTCAAAGTCAACCCAAGAAAATTCAATGCAGTCCAGAAAAAAGTCAACACAGGGCAACAACAATAAAGTTAATGCAGCTCCAACTTCGGTCAACCTTTTGACCTCAATTTTTGTGCCAATGAGTACGACCTTCAAAAATCGAACTCTCCACAAAATTTCAGCCAATTCGGACCATGTGTTGACCAAAGTCAACACTGGTCAAACTTCCCCAGAAACCCTAACTGCAGAAAATTTGCTGCGGTAAATTTCGTCCTTTAGCTGCAGTAGATTTCGTCCTTCTTCTCACGTGGGAGATGAAACTGCTTCTCAATTGCTTGTAGATAATCAGAGGAGAAGATGTGTGATGTTGAGTGAGTGAAATGCTCTCCAACGTTGATTGTATTTATATCCATCATTGAGGTGTGTGACACATCTGTTGGGGGTGTAAAACTTTAAGGCCGACCTGCACTTAAATTTATTATAAATAATAAATTAAAAATAAATGTTCTTCCCATCAGATTAAAATCAATTTTATATTTATTTTACACCTCTCCGAAAGAGGAATCCAATACAAATATTGGAATATTTATCTGAGCATCACAAGATGGAGTTTGGACCTAGTTGTCCAAATTTAACACTCCCTCTCAACTAGGGAGAACTCCATCCACCAGTGCAATCAACACATCATGCGTCATCCTGCCGTAACTTTCTTTGCTGGCCTCTTTATTTCAAAACAAAAGAGGGTCAGTCACAAAGACATCATCCCTCGGCTAAAAAATTCAACTCAGAGGTCCGAAACCTCTATCGAACTCACAAAGAGTCTCCAACCAACCTGAAGTTGGTTCATCTGACCGAAGTCAAGTGGAGGTCGGAGACCTCACTAGACTTGATCCCAAATCAAGTGGTTGGACCATGCCATCCTAGATAGAGAGTACGGAAATCTCTTATGTGTCCATCAGTCTTTGCTATTAGTCTCTAGCTTTTCCCACCTCATTGGCCAAATGAGAGGTACTTCCCATGAGCCCTGAACTCAATGGGTAGGATGCATGCGGGGCACAGATAATGAGAGGTGAACCAACTCAATAATCATAACGGTGGGGTCCAAGCACACCAACAAGGTTTGGCAAGCCTAGCCTTGTGGTTGCTCATAGCTCCGAGAAGCTGTCCCCAAAACCCCCCAGGGCTCCTCGAGCTCATCGTCCAACATGACCCACATCATAGGGTTGTTCCACGATACCAAGTCTCTCATGGAAGGTTAGGAACTTGACCTTCCCCAGGGGCTTAGTGAGAATATCCACGACCTGCTCATCAGTTCCTATATGATCGAGCCTTACAGCACCTCGCTGTACCATATCCCGGATGAAATGGTACCTGATATCAATATGCTTGGATCGGTCATGGAACACAGGATTCTCGGTCAAGCGAATCCCACTCTGGTTATCACAGAGTATCACGGTGGTATCTAGCACATGTTCAAACAACTCACTAAAGAGCTTTCGCAGCCAAACTGCTTCACAACAGGCCATACTTGCTGCAATGTATTTCGCCTCTACGGTGCTCAAAGCCACTGACCTCTGCTTCCTGCTCATCCATGAAATCGAAGCAGAACCAAGATTGAAGCAGCATCCCGATGTGCTCTTACGATCCACCACACTGCCAGCCCAATCGGCATAAGTATATCCACGGAGTGTCACACTCCCGGTAGTGTATCTCAGCCCATGGTTTATCGTGCCCCGAAGGTATCTCAGAAGATTCCTGGCACCAACCCAGTGAAAGTGATGAGGCTCAACCATCTGTTGACTCAAAGTGTTCACTGCAAAACATATATCTAGACGGGTGTTCACTAAGAAAATTAGGGCCCCTATGAGTTGACGATACTCAGTAGGATTTTCCAATACGGACCCAGCAACGCTGCCACTCAACTTCTTGAAGTTGAGTTCCATTGGTGTTGACATGGACTTGCAATCCACCATACCAAATCTTTCCAGAAGTTTCACAATATATTTTCTTTGAGAAAGGAAAATCTCTCCAGGTCTCTGCCAGACCTCTAGGCCTAGGAAGTAGTGCATCAGTCCTAGGTCCTTCATCTCAAACTCAGTAGCAAGCTCCCTCTTGCATTGATGAATGAGAGGGTCAACACCTGTCAAGAAGAGGTCATCCACATACAGCACCAAAATGAGAGGCTTCCCCTGGACAACCTTGAAGTAAAGGTTCAGATCAGCATTACTTCGAGTGAAGCCCAGCTTCATCAAGTAGCTATCTATCCTCTCGTACCAAGCTCTGGGTGCTTGCTTCAACCCATAGAGGGCTTTCTTCAACCTACAGACATGAGTGTCCTGATCCTGGACTTCAAACCCTAGAGGTTGTTCTACATACACCTCTTCTTTTATTTCACCATGCAGAAAAGCAGTCTTGACATCCATCTGATGAATACTCCATCATTGCGTAGTAGCAAGGGCTATGATTTATCGAATGGTGGTATATCATGTCACAGGTGCAAATATGTCATCATAGTCTATTCCTTCCTTTTGAGAGAAGCCACAGGCAACAAATCTTTCCTTGAACTTTTCAGCACTTCCATCATATCCATGCTTGATCTTGTAGAGCCATTTTGCGGTGACAACTGATTTGTCCTTCGGTCTTGGAACCACATCCCAGACATCATTCTTCATTATGGACTCATATTCTTCGTGCATAGCATCCTTCCAAACTTTATGCTTTACGACTTCCTCAAAAGATCCAGGTTCAAATTGTACAATAGTACTCATGGCAGCCAGATACCCTTGATATCTACACGGCTTATTGCTTTCTCAGAATGTCCCCCTCGGGGCAGCATGTCCCTCGGCATATTCGAGAGTGTCCTTGAGCCATGATGGTCTCTTTCTCAGTGAAGGAGATGGATTGATTGGGTCCATTGGTCCTTCACCATCAGGCATTGTCTCATCCTGCGGTTCTTCTTGATTTCCAGGCCTTGCTTCATGATTTTCCTCAGATCTCGGAAAATATACTACTTTCTTCAGGGAAGCATCTTCGTCAAAAGTGACATCATGGCATATCTCTACTTCCCTTTGACCAAGTACATAGACTCTATAGGCCTTAGAGGTTTCGTTGTAGCCCACAAACATCCCTTTCTTCCCAGAAGCATCCAGCTTACTTCTCTTTTCTTTTGGCACATGAAAATAAACAGGACATCCAAAAATTCTAAAATGTGAGACATCAGGTTTCTTACCAGTGAAAACCTCTTTGGGAGTTTTGGAGTCCAGGGTGGAATGAAGGCATCGGTTTTGAATGTATACAGCAGTATTCGTAGCTTCTCCCCACAGAAACTTCGGTAGACCCTGGTCACATAGCATGGCACGGGAAACTTCCACAATGGTTCTATTCTTTCGTTCAGCAACGCCATTCTGCTCAGGAGTATAGGCAGTAGTATTCTCCCTCTTAATGCCAGCTTCTCTGCAAAATTCCTTGAACTCATTTGACTCATATTCAGTGCCATTGTCGGTCCTCAAAATCTTGATCTTCTTCCCTATCATATTTTCCACCAAGGCTTTGAAGGTACGGAACCACATGAAAGCCTCATCCTTCTTCTTCAAGAAGTATATCCAGGTTTTGCGGGAGAAGTCATCAGTGAATGTCATATAGTAAGAACATCCTCCTAGGGATGTCACGGGTAGCATACCAGATAGATCAGAATGGACCAGTTGCAAAATATCAGATGTCTTTGTGACACTTGAGGGGAAAGGTCCCCTTGTATGCTTTCCTTCGGCACAACCCTTACATACACCTTCATGATTATTTCCAAAATCGGGCATCCCTGTCACCACCTTCCTTGCTTCGGGAGCGGCCTTGTAATGAAGGTGTCCAAACCTTCGGTGCCATAGTTCAGTTTGTCGGATAGTATCACATGTCATAGCTCCCAGTGGACTTCCTTCAACCTGGTAGAGTGTTCCAACTCTAAAACCAATCATTTATAGCTTCCTTTGAGATTCTTCTTCCACATGCGCACCTTTCCATCGTTGAATGCCACACGTTTCCTTTGTCTTCGATGGCCGATATGTACACGTTGTCTTTTCTTCAATTTTGGTACATAGTGTACATCCTGCAAATGTAGGACTTGTCCTTGAGACAAGTGGAGGGTCACAGTCCCTGTCCCTTTCACGGGATATGTGGCATTATCTCCAAGAATAATTTCCACATTCGTATCCTTCTCAACCATGTTAGAGAGTGCTTCCTTGAACCCAGTGATGTGTCTTGAGGCACCACTATCTACTGCCCATCCAGAAGGGGTCAAAGTGGGTACGTGGTAAGAGAGTGAGCATGTAAGAAGCGCGCTGTATTCATTTCTTTTATCAACAACATTTGACTACACCGGGGTTTAACTAATTTTAGTTGGGTTGATTGTTTCCGTTCGCAGGGAGCCTGACTCTTCTTTGGACCTCGTTGTATCTCATATTTGGCTCCTCCGAAGCAGCGTGTTGTTGTCATCAATAATGGAGAATCCTTCTGAAAGGACATTCTCTAGCACAGTGACTTGGAATTTGACAAGTGAAACACTTGCCCTTCCTTCCTCGGTTCTTGCTCTTCCTTTGTTCTTAGGACCACCAGAGTTCTTCTTTCTAGAATGAGCAACGTAGGCAACATTTCTGTCATTTTCATATTCCTTCATTCTTGTCTCTTCTTGCATGCATCTTGACAGTAGCTCGTCAAAGTTAGGAATTGTATTATTATTGAGAATGCTAGTGTTGAATACTTTCCATTCACATGGGAGACCTCCAAGTGTGGTGAGTACCATCTCACGGTCAACTATTTTCTCCCCAATAGCCAGCAAACTGTTCCTAATCTCGGTCAGTTTCAGAAAGTATGTTTGGACAGACTCATCCCTGCCTTTCTTCAAATTCTTCAATTGATTCTTGAAGAATAACACCTGGTTTGCATTTTTTACTTTGAACATTTGTATCAGCTTATCATACGTCTCCTTAGATGTGCCTAGCTCAGATATGTAGGCAACTAGACTTTTATGTATGGATTCCTTGATCATTAGCTTTGCTTTGATCTCCCCCTTCTTATACTTGGTTTTAGCAACAACAGTAGCAGTGGATGGAGGTTCTTGTATCTTACCTAGTACATATTCCATGAGATTATGGTCTTCCAATTTGAGATCTAATATCATCTTCCAAGCATGGAATTCATCCCTTCCAGTCAGCTTGTCATCCTCCTTGAAGCCATAACTTGTGGAACTCATTTTTCTCAGTTGGTGATTGCTATAAGTTAGGGCTTGTCTTCACCTCAGCTCTGATACCATGTAAATTTTTGTAGATGCTCTATGCTTGATGCAACTTTACTTTTATAATAATAATCACATAAATAAATAAGGAAATGCTATATAATATACATCGTGATCCTTTAGAAGACAAACCAAAAACAGGAGAATGTGTTGGTGCGTTACGGCGGTCAGCAGGATGCTTCAATCAGCAAAGTCTTCTTGGTCGGCCAACCCAGAATGTGTCACAACAATCCTCAAATCAGTCACCCAGTCAACTCAAAGTCAACCCCAGAAAAGTCAACAAAGTCCAGAAAAAGTCAACACAGGGAAGCAACAATAAAGTCAACGCGGCTCCAGACCTCTATTGTCTTTGACCTGATTTTTGTGCTGAAGAGGCTGAGGCTTTCAAAATCGAACTTCAATAAAATTTCAGCCAATTCTAATTGCTGCGTTGAATTTTAAATTCAACACTCACTAAACTTGCCTAGAAACCAACCAGTAAAATTTTGTTGTGTAAATTTCTATCCTTTATGCCCAGAGATTTTCATCCGTCTTCTCATGTGGAGATGAAACAACCGTTTCTCAATTGCTTTCAGTTGCAGTGTAGAGACAGATGTGGTGATGTTGATGAACAACAAGCCCAACGTTGACCTGGGATGACATCCAGAGTTGAGGTGTGTGACACATCTGTTGGGGGTGTAAAACCTTAAGGCCGACCTACACTTAAATTTATTATAAATAATAAATTCAAAATAAATGTTCTGCTCATCAGATTAAAATCAATTTATATCGATTTTACACCTCTCCGAAAGAGGAATCCAATACAAATATTGGAATCTTCATCTGAGCATCACAAGATGGAGTTTTGACCTAGTTGTCCAAATTTAACAAGAAGGGTATTGACACAAATGCGCTTTCCCTTTCACTGCCAATACTTGCAGGCTTTCCTTCACTGCCTTGTGTACTCCTCGCATAGCTAAAACGTGGTGCGTCACTATATTCTTGACGAAGCTAATATATGTGCACGCGCACATTTTCTTGGCACATTCTTAGTGTTCTATTAGCAATGTGATTATAGGGTCTCCTACCCAATACTTGATCATTTGCTGTCATGCAAGATCGATACCTTTCACGTCACGTATCCATGCTTTCGTGCATAGCCTACAAGGTCCTTTCTCTCCCCTTTCAAAGCACCTACCACCTCTCGTAATGCACGTTCACCCTATTTTAAGAGTGCGACTTTTGCTTCTGGATAGGCATGGGTGTTGCCTTTGAGGGAGGTCGCACTTTGAAGGGGAGGTCACACTTTGTAACGGGGGGTCGCGTAGTCGGAGAATTTCCTTGGTCGCAGCTTCCCTTGAACACACCTTTATGCGACCTTGCGACCTCGGAGAGGTCGCATAGTGGCCTTGGGTTTGGGTCGAATCTCCTGGCCAGAAGAAAACATGTGACTCTGCTACCTGGGTTGATGGGGTCGTTAAGTCACAAACCCCACTGAGTCGCAGCCCTGGACAATGTTTTATATCTGCGACTTGGCGACTAATCGATGTCGCCATTTCGAACCATTCACTATGCTACCAATCTTGAAAGCTGTGCATTTCTCACGTAATACCCTCCAGGCATACGTTGTTGTGTGAATACCTTCGCCCACACCTCCTGTATTGTTTCTCTAATATACCTTGAAGTTGTAAGAGCAGGTACAATCAAACCAAGTTCGGAGGAGGATAACAAGACCAACAATGGGAATATGAGCTGTTTCAAAAAAGGCCGTCCACGGCTTATTTGATCTTGAAGCAAACACTGCCAGCCTTTGAGAAGCATGTAAGAACTTTTACATATGGCCAAACTTGTGAAAAGGGCTACTTCTACTATAACCACCATCAGTCCCACCACGAAGCAAGCAGGAGCCAGCATCAACTTGATACCATGCGGCCCTGAATCTAACATTTTTTCACAGAACTCCTTCAGGTATGATTTCACAGAAAGATAGCAGATATCTAAGAAGTCTTGAACTACCACGCAACTTCCTTTGATGGTACTCCATGTCCCATCCGTTAAACAATGAAGGAATTTTCTAGGTTTTCTATTTTGTCTGAACGCCTCAAAGGTTGCGATCCATGGAGCAAAAACCCATACCCCACAATACCAAAGGCTCGCCACAGTGTCGCTATTAGCGGAAGGACCAGGTGTAGAAATTCCTTGAGGACCAAATCATAAAGAGGTGTCTTCACAAGGCCGTAGACCGTCCATGAAACACACGCGGGAAATAAGCCCAAAATTATGGAGATGTTCCCTGTTATAAACAACAAGGATGCAAAGGACCAACTACCATCCCTTTCAGAGCTGCAAAAAAAAGCGTGTAACATTATTTAATTTTCAATTTGAGTGCCCCCGAAAATATAAAGCTATTGTCCACGTTGTTCACAAGAAGCAGGTCGTTTTGTATTCGTAGATACGCCAGACTTGCAAATAAAATTCTAGAATAGACGACTAGAAGATTGATTTGTTTAAGTATATTTTATAGAAATAAAATCACACGTCCCATGCAACCACGATTGAAGATAAGGATGTGTCATACTATTGTTGATCTGTATCCTCATTGGACGCTAGAGGCTCCCTATGTGAAAATTTCATTAACTTGGATGCCTTCTAGAATATTTGAACTTGTGAGGTCGTTATGTTTGTGTGTGCCCCGATAATAACCGCTTTTATTAATCAATAAGTGAATGATTGGAGTGTACGTCTCTTCATATGCGCTATATTGAAGCCGGATTGTAACTGATTTAGCTGCTGTTTTAAATGATGATGTGCTGAAATGGATTCAAACTCAGCTGCAAGACTTTAGACCTTAAGATTGATATTGATGTTGAATAGATGTACAATTAAGACACTCATTGCATTAAATCATCGATGCTGACGTAAATCCCAATTCGAGAACCATATCCAATAACCATACAAGTGCCCAGCAAAGCCACAACTAGCAGTGAAGACTGAAGGTTTTTATACTTTTCAAGAATATTTCTTATTCTTGACCCCTTCCTTGTGCCAGGAGGAAGTTCCATTCTATATGTCAAAAGCAGTTTGGCGTTCTGGCAGCGACTAGCTTTGGCGTTCCTGCATAACAGAGAATACAATGCAAAATCCCCACCTTCTCCATTTTCATCAGCCTTCGATACTGTAAAGGCATGCTTGAATAAATGCGCCAAATTTAATGTCCAGAAGACAAAGGGAAATGCTCCAAATAGCTCTTCACTTTTTTGGAATGTTGAATGTCTTTAGCAAAAGTGCTTCTAAAGCCATAGAGCGGAGAGATACTTAAATCGCTATGGACAACACCAAGACTCTAATATGCTGATGCCAGAACACTCTTCCAGGATTCTTATATTTCGCAATGAAATGAGTCTAAGTATCCGATGTGCATCAGTAAAGAATTTTGTTGCATCGGTCAATCATGAACGATTCCTCCCCTTGATCCTTGATTTGAATAAAGAGACACCTCACCATCCTCCATTTAAGAATAATGTTCAATTGTTCCTTCTTCCCATTTGTTGGCGTATCCTGTTCCTCCGCCTTGCCGAGGTCTTCAACTCTAGACTTAGTTCTCATCCCCACATGGACAGGGTATGAAAGCGTCATGTTCCACAACTACGCCTTTGTTGTTTAACTTCAATTTCTTTCCCTCAGTGAGGTGATGACATTGTTGGGGTATATCACCCGTGGGGTTGACCTGCAGGAGACATTATAATATATATTAGTTCGCAGTTACCTTTTAGAGAAATATTCCCCCCCTCCCACATAATTTATATGAGATTATGAGTTTAAGTGAAGTACCCAAACAAAATTCCTAATGACTGACGGTGAAAGGGCTTCTAATGTACATCCTTAACACATAAAGGTTCCTATTTGAGTGTATGCATGGTGATCCCCCCCACACATGGCGTGGCTGCGGCAAAGGTATCTCGTCGTGAAGGTGAGAAGGTTTGTGAGGGGCTAGGGATGGGCCATGGGGATGTCACTAATTACAAGCCGGGTGAGAGCTCTAATGGCTTAAGCGAGCAGAGGGGGACCCAAATTTTTTAATACACTCGAAATTTGGGTGGTGTTGTAGCAGCTACAACAAGTTCCAGATGAATTTTCCAACACCTAGCTTCATCATGGCCGATCCTTTGGCAATGTGTACACGTAGGTCTATCTTCTTCCATTTGAGTTGTGGCAGTCTTCTTTCCCTTTGACTTGCCCTTATTTTTGTTGTCTTCCATTTCCATTTGCTTGGATGTCTTTGGTGTAAACTTGAAAGGTCTACCACCTGATTCGACATGAATTGCTTGAACACAAAATTCATCAAAATCATTAGGATTGAACATTAATAATGTATGTTTCAAATATGAGTACAAACTGCCAATATACTTCAACAAAGTTTCTTTTGTGTCCAAAGAAATACCGAGGGCTAATGCTTTCTTTCTGGATTCCTGTGTGGACTCTTGAACACTCTGTCCCTTACCTTGTCGCAAGCGCTTCCAATCTATTACATCTTCCTGTGTGTGAACCAAAGGATAGAATTGTTTCTTTAGAGCTTTAATAAACTTAGTCCATGAGGTGATAACTTTTCCTTTACGCTTTAAATCTATCTGTGTCTTACTTTCCCACCAGATCAAAGTAGTACCCCCCATTCTAAGAGTAGCTAATAGGGTCTTTGTCTTATCATCAGTAATATCTTGAATACGACAATATACTTATAATTGTTTTACCCAATTATCTAGTTTCTCAGGGTTTATTTCACCATCATACACAGGTAATTCGAACTTAACATCAAGTTTCAATAATGGACTCTTAGGTTTATTTTCTTTTTCTGATTCATAACTAGAAGTAGAAGAGGAAGAAGAAGATGATGGAGATGATGGAGGAGAAGGAGATTTATCTGCCTTGCCTTTAACCTTGTCCTTCTTTGATGCCTTTGACGATGAGGCTGCATCCCTAGTCTTCTTGTCTTCATATAATTCTGCCAACATTTTTTGCATGTTTAGAAACATCTGTTGGATTTTATTCTCATCCTTGGGTTTCTTTTCAGTAGCTTCAGGAATCTCAATGGTCTCAGTCCCTGTCATCGTTGATTGATGATTGAATTTCCACCTTCCAATCTCTGGATCAAATTCCTCAAGCTCGCCTTTTCCACATTGCAAACCCAACCTGGTTAACATCCGCTGACAAACAAACTACAAATCACAACCTGCTCTGATACCAAAAATGATCTGAATTTGATAGAATAAAGTGCTTCAGTAGTTTGATTAGTTTGTCCTTTAGATTGATTGTTAACTGAAGTATTCTTTAATGAAAAATGACATAAACCAACAACATAAATGAATTAAATAACAGCAATAATCAGAGAGAAGAAGAAGCAAACAATCTGATGACGGAGTTTGTCCCTCCTGGACTACATCTCCGGGTCCGCATTTAAGTGGGCATCCATTTTTATTAGGATTGATCTTGAAGAATATTTACACTAAAATGGAACAGAATGACTATGCTTGCAGGAACTTCTTAACCCTATAAATAGAAAGTAATCTTCCTCGCCTTTCCGACGCCTGTCTCCACGCTCAATTCCGACCACCGACGGCTGAGAAATGCTGCAAAAAAATTCGCCTCCAACCTTTTGAAACTGAACTCAAAATACCCATGTCCTCAATACAAAGATGTCATGGTTTAAATAATGACTGCTCTCAAACTATTGATTCTCAATTTAGCATTTAGTTGAGGATTTTAAGTGATAAGGGATCGAATCCCTATCTTCTTCATAATCCTAGGGATAAAACCCCCAAACCTTAGCACTAAATTTTTTTCAAAAACCCAAAAATCAACCATAAATAAAACTGGTGTTTTATTAACCAGGCGGAGGCAACTAACCGTCGACATGTGATTAGCACCTTTGACCGACGGTTGCGGATTGAGCCCGACAGTTACGACTTCTTCTCGATGGTTCTGGTCTGGCTACACCTGGCGGCTTAACTCTATGGTTTAACACTGTTCACATGTTTTATACAAAACCCAACGCAGTTTTGAAACACGGATTTACAACTGTCAACACAACATTCCTGCCGCGATTTAAAAACCTGCCACATGTGCACTCCTTCCGACGTTGTTTTGATGACTGCACGGTTAGGAACTTAGCACTGTGGGTAGGTTTATATAGTTTATATATAATGTTTTATTTGATATGTATTAACCATACCACCCGAACCTTATAAAAGGTTTATGACATAGTTTTTATAATATGGTTTTAATATGTGTTTTGCGCTAGGACTTTAATGTTTTAGTTTTAGGTTTAGCATATGGTTTAGGACTTAGGGATAGGTCTTTATATAGTGCTTAGGTCCTAACACTTAGATTTAAGACTTAGGACTTAGCATTTTTAGGAATTTAGGTTTAATGTTTAGGGTTTTAGATCTAGGTTGTCTCTTAATTGCTAGATTAGACCTTAGGTTTTATGATTAGGTCTTAGCATTTGCAACCATAGAGCTTTACATTGTAAGGTATTTCACCATGGTTTTAACCCATTATTCACCTTTTCATCACACACATGACGATCATGCCATGAACCTTAAACCTTTAAAAACCATGAACCTAACACTGAACCATGATATTGAAGGACCTTTTCACTGGAGAATTGACGAAACTGCGGATTTGGAAACTGAACTGGACATCGAACTGCTGGAGTTGACTTGGACCTTTCCTGATGAACTGTAATGATCAAGATTCTCCTGTATCATCAAAGGTATATGGTGGGCTATCGAGTCGTGCCAATGTGCACTCTAGAATAGGAGGAGCGACACACTCAGCCTTGAGGTTTTGCATGGAGTGACAGCTACATCATCACTGGAGGGGTTCCGAATGACACAAGATGGTGTGGTAGCTAGTGGTGGTGTCTAGTAGTGCACAAAGGGGTGAAATTAGGTGCACGTGTGTGCCAAGGGGCACAAAGATACACATTTGTATACAAGGGAGCACAGGGATGCTTGGCCCCAGCAAGTGATGAGTGATGCCAGCCATTGGGGTTTTGGGGCGTCACCTCCAAGGAGACCATCCGATAGAGGTGATGGGCATGATGATGGGTGTAACTCACCCTAGATCGATGAGGATGCAAATGAGAATAATTCGATGATATCCATGGGGACTTGCGATCCGGTCTCATTGCCACATTGTTTGCAGGTGCAACAAAGTCGTATTTTGCCCCTCAATTCCTTCATCACAAATAGCAGGATGCAGGAGGATTGCTCGAGACATTTAGTTAGGGAAAAAAGTGTCCAGAGAGATGCTTCTCAGTGGTGGCATTTGGTTAGGGCACTGGTGAGCCATGGTATTGCACCAAGAGTGTTGCAACTCCCGGGGGTTGCCCTACTTTATTTTATCAACCCGTGGTTCATACAAACTTGGAGGTGACAGTGCTATATACACAACAAATGAATTTTACTAATGTCATCCTCTTCGCTCTACGAAAGGGTGCTACTTCTAGGGGTTCTTAGTGAATTCTGTCTGTTAATTTTGGGAAACTAGGTCCAAACTCCATGTTTTGATGCTCATATGATGATGCCAATATTTTTATTGGATTCCTCTTTCGAAGAGGTGCAAGATCAATATAAATATCATCTCGATCTGATGAGCAAAACAATTATTTTGAACTAATTCCACTTATGTCCAAGGTCAACCAGAATTGTAATGTAGGCTTGGAGCCCCAACAGATGTTTCATACACCCTCACTAATGGATATATATAGGTCAACGTTGGAGGTCATTTTCACCATCACTCATCACACATTCACTCTCTGCATCTGATTGGTTTGATCATCATCTTGGAGGCTTCTCTTCACTCACACGTGGGAAAAACAATAGCTAGGGTTCTGAATCTGTCATTAGGGGAATTTTGAGGTCTAAAATGGGCCTCCTAAGGAAATTATAAAATAATAGTGGAAAAAATCTAATAAGATTTGATGACATCATCAAATTTTAGAGGGAAAAATGAAAAAACTACTTTTTCAATTCATGTTTTCAACTTATCTCCCAAAGTTTTTACTCAAATTTCGAGCGGGAGTACTCGTTGGATGCGGAATTTAATTCCCCATCCAAGGAGTACCCATGTTGCATACTTTCGATGGGTCCTACTACATGAAAAATGAGAAATACATAAAAAAACGTGATTACAATCACGTTTTTTTATGTATTTCTCATTTTTCGTGTAGAAGAGTTCATCGAAAGTATGCAACATGGGTACTCCTTGGATGAGGAATTAAATTCCGCATCCAACGAGTACTCCCGCTCGAAATTTGAGTAAAATTTTTGGGAGATAAGTTTAACATACGAGTTGAAAAAGTAGTTTTATTATTTTATTATTTTTTAATATTTTTACTTTTTACTCCAAAAATGGTGAATCATCCATTATGGATGACATCATCATCTTGAATCCTATTGGTTGTTATAAAGTTTATTTTTGTTGTACATTTTTCTTATGAGGCCCATTTTAGACCTCAAAATTCCCCTAATGTCTAGTGTTTTCAGCGCAGATTTGACCAACGTTGACTTTGGTAAACTTGACCTGAAACTCTCCCAAAACTTCGATCTCCTCAATCCGCATATTTTGGCACAAAAACTGAGGTTGGACGTTGACTTTGACTTGGCTTCTTTGTCTTTATGCTGCTGCTATTTTGCATTTCCATTTGACTGGACAACGTTGACTTTTGTTGAATTTGGGTTGACTATTGTAGAAGTTTTCCAAGAGGGTTGTGTGACACATTCTAGTTGGCTGACCGTGAGGAGACTTTTCTAGTTGAAGCATCCTGTTGACCGTTGTATTGCACCACATCACATATATTTTTCTGATCAAGTTAAATGTATTTTTAGCTTGTCTTCTGTTGATCTATTGGTATGTTCTATCAGCATTTTACTTTCGTGTTTATGTTATTGCTATTTGATATCGGGTATAAAGTAAAATTTGCATCAAGCATAGAACATCTACGAAAATTTACATTGTCACACTTCAACGAAACTAAAATAAATTGCAAAAGGGAAATGACAGAAAGGAAACTAAACTAAATTGCTGAAAAGAAATGATAGGAAAGAAACTAATTTAAATTACAGAAAGGAAATGGCGGAAAAAAACTAATTTAAATCGTAGAACGGAAACTAATTTAATCCACACTTAACTTGGCCAATCAGCTAAACACCCTACTTATCTTATGCTCTATGCAACTATTCATGACCTAGTTCTAATTTGAAGAGGTTTTTCTTGCAGTTTGGGGAAAAAAGGGCTAAAGATGCTAATGGAGGGCTTGAACACATGGGACAAGGCTTAGAGAAGTGAAAAGAGGGAATTAAACCTTATTAAAAATTTATAACGCAAAAATCCTTTGGAGCGGGGGGCTTTTAGAAGTGCAATGGGGAAACTGCAGAGGGATGGAAGTGTGATATGCATTATCGCAATCGCAATATCGAAAGTTGGAGGAGTAGCGGAAGTGATGTTCGGGAGTAGGAGTGAAATGCGAAATTCGATGGGGTAAAAACTGTGAAAAGCGAAATGCAATGGGTGACGTGGGGGTGGGACCGGTGGCATAGTATGACAGCGATATCATAATCAGCGTTGGGAGTGATAGTTGTTAACAAAACCAAATAAAAACTGTGATTTTCGATTTGCATTGTGGCGCAGTATGGATAATATTGCAATCGGCGTTGAGAGCAGTAAGTATTAATGGGAACCAAATAGAAATTGAAATTTGCAATTCATGATGGCAGAGTGCGATGACAATATCACAATTGGCGTCCGGAGCGATAAGTATTAACAAGGAGCAAATAAAGATTGTGAAATGTGATTTGTGATTTGTGGTGTGGCGGAGCACGGGGCGATATTGCAATCGACGTTGCGAGCAGTAAGACTTTAAAGGGAAAAGGAAAAATATGCGAAATGTGATTGTGGTGTATGATAGAGGGAAGTTCGAGGAGCAAAGGTGAAGGTCCACTTTGATGGTTTTTCACGCATTTTGTGAATGAAAAGGCGCGGAATGCAAATAAGAGGAAAAGGAGGGAAATGGAGGCATAAAAGCAAGGTTCATAAGTGTAACATAGAGGTGGATATGGACTGGAAAATGAAGCGGAACGACTTAATAATGTCTCTCTGGCTTTTGATTCTTATTCCTACAAACAACCCTGCGGATTCATGCATGAAAGAAACAAACAAAATGCATGATAAAAAAATAGTGAACAAAAAGCATTTTTTGGCCCGTGGGAAGGTCAACCTTGCTCTAACTCTATTGACAGAGATGAGAGCGGAAGGCTTGATCACAGCTTTGGGTTTTTCCTCTACTCTATTACTCTCATAAGAAAATGAAGAACTAAAACATAAAAGTGAAAGAAAAAACTAAACAGCAATGAAATTATCAGAAGAAAAACTAAATAAATGGAAAAAATAAAACTAGCTAAATGACAAAAAGGAAAGAATGAAAACAACAAAGAAGTTGAGGCACATGGGTTGGGCCCTAACCCATGAGCCCAGCTCTCTGGAACTAGATCAATAAAAAGTAATTTGAATACTCATTGCATTAAAAATACAATCTTATTACATCCCGAAGGTCTTAAATAGAAATAGCCCAATAGAATGGAAAATGAATGGCATGGAATGGCATGGGATGGAATGGAATGGAAATGGAATGGAATGGACTGCATCGAATGGACCACAATCCACTGAAATCGACCCTAATTAGCTCTTGATCAGGTTTATTTATCCTCAAGGGCAGCTACCAACAGCTCCTAAAAAATAGGTAATGAGTCCACTTGACTCCAAGTGAAGTATGGCTTGAGTGCCCTTGGTCTTGAGTTACTAGGTTGCCTCTGGAATTCGAATTTCTAGAGGGGATCTCATGAGGATCCTTTGGCTACCTTTGAGAGTTAAGGAGGGTGAAAAACCCCTTGAATCTCTCCAATATTTCTCCCTAATTTCCTGATATTGTGCTCATTTATTCTTCACTCTTGATCTTCCAATGGCAGGGAGCAAGTCCCTAAATTATCTCCTTCTCCAAATCTCATAATCTACCCAATATTCTCACAATATTCTACAAAAATAACCCATATTAGGCACAAATATGCAATTACCTTTAAACCTTCCTAAGAAAATATTAAAGCATAAGAAAACATTATTAAGTGCAGAAGGAGAGATTTAATATATCTTTTCATGCGCATAAGAAAGGTAGATGGGCCTAAGAAAGGTTAGATGGGCCTTACTTTATGTCTAATTTACAAGCTTGTCATCACCCCCCTACTGAAATTGTTGCTCATCCTCTGAGCAACCTATTCATCCTCCCTGCCTTATGGTTCTTCCTGCATGTTGGCTTATTTCATTTTTTGTTTAATGGCCCATGTGTTGCTCCTCCTGCTAATCTTCTTGCTATGCTTCTTCCATTTCTTCTCATAGGTGCTTCATGGACGTCCTCAGATGCCTTAAGAAAATATGTTTCACATGCCAAGAGGTGGTTGATCCACCCTTTATTTTATTTTATTTTTTCTTTTCTTTCTTTCCTTCTCTCTTTTTTTTTTAATCACATGAAAAATAAACTCATAGTTCTTTTTTCTGTGAACTAAGTTCACCCTTGGTTACCCCTTTGGCACTCCTTCTCTTCCATTACATGAACTGCTTACTACCCACTTTCTCAAGTCCTTTTTACTTTTGTCTTGTTCCTCTTCTTGGTGGAAAAAGTGAGGCTAGTTGCTAGATAAGGCTAAGCTTGCTCTGTTACTGATTTTGGCTATATAAAAAAATTTCCTTCTCGCACTTTTTAATGTTTTATTAAGCTAAAATAGATTAGAAGAAAGGGTTAGATGATTGCATACATGAGCCTTACCATTGATTTGTTTTTGTAGGTGATATTGAAGCTATTGATATGGATGTTGAAGTCGTCTTCGGTGGTTCTGAAGCTGCTATGTAGCTGCATGTGATAATCTGCTTAAGGTCCTTTTGGAGCTTCTGAGCACAGGAGGAGGAAGTCCAAGTTTGACTACCTTTAACCAAAGTGTTGACCAAATTTTATTTTTGTGCCAACTTGTTGTTTTTCTGCTTACAAAGTTTGGAGAGCACCTGCATTCATTAGAGAGAGATACATGGAGAAATGCATTTTTTTTTTTTTTAAGGCCTACTAGTTGTCTCAATGAGGTTTTCCACTAGCAAGTCTGCCTAGGCACCTCAAAGGAGTTTTTCACCTAGGATGTTTTATTTTATTTTTATTTTTTTTCAACCCAATGACCTCCTCATGGAGGTTTTCAATCAGTGGGCCAATCTTAGACGTCTCAAAATAGGTTTTCACCTGAGATTTTATTCTTCTTCCCTTTTTCTTTTCTTTTTTTCTTTTTCACTTCCCTACTCTACTTGAAAAAACAAAACCTTTTTCAAGTATAGGAACACTTCCAATGGAGCCATGTACACATAAAGATGACAAATAAAAGTAGGTGCACACTTGGAATACCTGCTCTAACATGTACCTGAATATAATAGATGAATTTCTTTGACTGGGATTGTATCAAGTACTGTTGGAGAAGAGTGTGTTGTTGCAACTTAATGACTATTTGGAACCAAATTTCAATATAGTTGTGATTCCCCTGGTCCACTCGCTGAGTTGGATCACCTTGGAGGTCCTCTTCTATTCTGGCATTCAAATATTCCTCTTTTTTTTATTGTTCTCTTGAACACATGGAGGAAATGCTCGTAAACATGAGGAAACTTTCTCAACATCTAATTATGATGTCGGCTCTTCAGCAAGTGCAACCCTTGATCTTTTGATCTCCTCATTTGGATCTTCTTCTTCTTGATGTTGTCCTTCAATGACATTAAGAAAATCTCTTCTTTGCAATACCTTTCTTGAACTAAGATGAATACCATCTAGATCAAGAAGAGATTTTTGGAAGTGTTGTACCTCAGCATTGTAAGTGAGCTGAGATACTTCATTGTATGGGTTTGGAAATGGTGGTACAGGTAGTTGAGTGGGTGTGGATATATGTTGGAGCAGGGTCTCCCAAAGGCTATGAATTTTGTTGAGTTTTGTATAATTTTGTATTGTTTAAGTCTAACACAGGGGTTTTGGGGTGGGTCAAAGCCCCTAACACAATGTAAATGGGTCAAGGGTAGAACAAGGGTCTGCAAACCATGGTTTGTGGACCATTGGATGCGTAGGCTAAACCGCTATAAATATATGAACCTTTTTTGAGTCATAAGCAGTTTTGTACCTCAAGAAACAATCCCTTGGCTATGGTAAGGAATCAGTGCTTGAGACATTTATCAGTGTTATGTCACAAAAATATTGGTCTTTTTTTAAACACCTCCAAATATTTATCATTAAACCCTCAAAAATCAAATACAATGAATGTCCCACAATGATACTATCTGCTGATATAGAATGAAATGATCAGAAGAACATGAAAGGAAGAAGCCCAAGTTGATAAGCTGTTGTATAGGATCTATCACCTCAAACTTCAGAAGAATTAGAAGAAAAGGAACAGTTAAAATGAAGGAGCGCCTATTAAGGGTTTTAACTCTTATTTACACACGTAAAAAAAGAACTGCAGCTTCATTACTTCATTTTATTCAGAGACAGAAAACACACCATGTAAACTAAAAGACACATCAATATCAACAAATGTCAGAAGCTTGTTTTTCATTCATTTATAATTTGAAATCTGAGTACAAAAATTGCTGCTTGGAGGTCCAAAACTCGAAACCCTCTTCTCTATTATGATTTTCCTTAAATTCATATTGAAAGTAGTTTTTAACTGCTCAAACTTCTCAGAACTATCTAAACTACTTCTTGTTTTAACAACTATTTTAATTACAATTCGAGGGAAAAAGCATCCTCATTACAATAAGAAGGATAAAAAGAGATAAAAATAAACATCATGAAGCTAAGTCTTTGGGATTGCTGATGAAATGTTTGCTACAGATGTATTCACTGTTGATGTAATTTTAGACGAGTTGGCCATCCAAATTCTACATGCTTTACGCATTTGAATGTTGGAATTTAATTTTGACTTTTAATACATCAAATATTCAATGCACGACAATAGATAAATGATGTGTGAGCCCCATTTCTTTGACCGCACACAATTTTCCCAAAACCATAAACCACCTACGGGGGCACCTGTAGCAGTTTCTAAAAAAAATGGTGAGTGATGTCCCATTGCATCATAGCCGTCGATCTGCGAGCAATGGTTTAGATCAAACCATTTTATGGTGGCACTCTCTCTCATAATTTCTGAGCAGTTTGTGATGCTGTAAAACCATTGGATCTAGACCGAATGATCCAAGTTGTTCATTTATGTTGAACGATAAATTATTTTCTTGAGGCATATTACTTTCATATTATATGTGTTTGATTACAGGTAGTGATGCCTCTGTTTTCATTGTAGATTTAGTGAACAATGACTCCATATTATTTCCTACTACGTACTTCCTTGTTGATCTTGTTGACCTTAAAATTATGAACTAGATTTGCATCCGCTAGGTTGTTGTCTTCCAACATCAATCCACTGTGCAAGTATTGACCAGACAGTTTCTTATTTCTATAGACTTTTTTTGGAATTGGATTGCGAGATCAAATGCTAACATACGATCATCAAATTCCATGGGAACATCAGCGTGGAGGTTGATTGCAATGCAATCACATAGATGCTCTTGCACAGAGCCTTTCATATTGCCAAATTCTTCTGACATAGTATAACTCAAAGTGTAACTGCCTATATCAAAAAACCAAAAAAAACAATAATTTGCATCATTCAAATCTTCTTCTAAGACGGAAATTGAGATCATGCAAATCGAATTCTCATAGAATGAATCAAACACAGTTTTGCAGTACGTTTCTGGAAAAAATAGTCTTTGAAGAACTGACGAAATTTCTTAAACCACTTTGAATTTTTCAACAATTTCCTAGCTGAAGTCAATTGGGCATATTCTGCAAAAAACCCATGTTGTGGATTTTTGAAATTTTTCTCCATTTGCCCAGAATAAGAAATCGAAATTCACTCTCCTGAGAGTATATGCATTTTCTGAATTTTGACTTTTTATTTGCATCAATATGCTTGCTCAACTTTTAAACACATGTGAAAATATGATCTCCCACAGATAATATGCGATTAAGCATAGATTTTAAGGCTTTATCTATAAAATATACACGCTGTAAGTGAAAATAATTTGAATCAATGCAACCCTTAGCTATTACCAGCAATCCAACATCATTAACAAACTCAGAATCCGGGGTTAATTTTCCAAGAGAGTGACATCGAACTCCAACATCTTCCATAGTTTTATTAGTTATTCTTACACATGTTGCAATGACAAGCCCTTTCATTGTCTTTGCACAACCAATTTCTATTATTGTCATACCTCTGTCTATCAAACCCTCACAAAACCGAAGATTCCAATTCTCAATTTGTTTGCATTGTTCTCCTACAGCTGTATGACCTTGAGCCTTCAAAAACCTACAATGTTGAACCACTGATGCTAGGTCCAAACTTTTGATTGCGGGGCATCATATTAAACTCAGCTTTTCCAGTCTTTGACAACCCACTCCGAGAACATTAAGACCAAGGTTTGACAGATTACGAGATTCCATTTCAGCTTCTTCTATTCCATGTTTCTCTGTAGAGTGATTTCTTTTGAGTGTTGGCCTTGAAGATGAATTTCCAGCAATAGTAGTTCATGCATAATCTTAGTCCAGTTCCAAGGTGGAAACATAAAGTTTGCTTTAGGTACACTTGGCATCCTTTCATCCATGTGCATACAACGTGAATCATTAAAGTGCAGGACTAGCAGGCCTATGCATCCATCGGGACTGTCTGAGGCCCCTATTTAAATAGTGTGTCTGCTTGCACTTTCCATCTGATACTATCTCTTTATACAAGAGCACAAGAATCCCTATCTGAATTTTTTCCATCTAAATGTCTCAACAACCTTGAATTTCTCAGACCCTCTCTTGACTTTTAGCAGAGTCGAATTAGGCTACAACATCTGGCTCCAATTGGGGACAACACTTTGGTAGAAAAGTGTTGAGAACTTGTAGATCAGTAGCCTTTATTGGGCATGGAGTCAAATAAAACTTATAGATCAGTAGCCTTTATTGGGCATGGAGTCAAGTCAAACTGAATTTTCTCCCAATCCAAAATCTCTGAAAATTTCAAACTTCTCTAAAACCTCTCTCTTCTAGGATCTTTATTCTTGAACTAAAAATGCTAAACTAAAAATACTGCAACAAAGAATGCTCAACTCCTAAGCTTATTTATGTACAAATCCTATATATATATGCATGGTTGAACTTAATCAAGTGAAGTCAACCTTCCAATGGCACCAACCTAACATCTGCTTGTTAGATTTAATACCTTCATATTGTTGAAATTTAAAAAACAAAACAGGAATGTACCATGAAAATTTTCCATATACAAAACTTTGTACATACCCTTGCACAAAAGCTTGTTGCTGACCAAAGAAATTTGTCATATACTCAGTAACTGGATCATATAAATCATGAGACAAAATTTCGGCTGCCTCCTTTTCTTGAACATTTTGTTGATGTAGAATTCTTTGAACATGGAAACTTCCTTCATTGTTTGACTCCTTAGTTTGGAATTGTGTGTGAGGAACTTGATTGCCATTTTCTATAGGCAGGAATTTAGGTTTAAAATAAAAGTCCAAGGTTTGTTCCCCATAATGTTGATGTTCTTTGTATAATGCCAATTCTTGACAAAAATCTTCCTCCTCCTGCAAACATGCCTGAGAAGCTCCACTAGTTTCCTCTCTATTCACAAAATCATTAAAATTAGGAAAATTGTAATGACCTTCCAGGCTTTCATCACGTAGTTCAGCTGTTGCAATGAATTTTTGACCAGAATTTTCAGAATGCTTAGATTCTTGTGTTTCAGCAATACAAGAATCTTCTGACACCTTTTGAAAATCCTTGTTCACCTCTGATTTTTCATTCTCTTGTAAATAAATTCCAATGTTTTCTTGACAGGCCCTCTTGTCTTCAACAAAACTTGTTCTTTCAACATGACAGGAAAAATTTCTACAAGCCCACACATTATCTTTGATTTCCTATGCATAAAGAAACATCAGTTTCAAATTGCATGGCTTTCTTTCTTTGAGATAAGAAGCCAAGACAATAGAAAGAGCCCTCAAATAGTAAACCATAGCTGCTGCTTCAAGAGGTTGAATTTATTTTGGCATGCTGAAATAATTTTTTTGAAACCTCCTGTTAAACTTAGCAATTGATTCAATGCTCTGTCTCTGGATAGAATATAATTCCGAAAGGTGTTTTTCATATGACTTACATTCGCCCCAATCTCTAAGAAATATATCTTGAAAACCTTGCCATGAACTAATTGAACTTGCTTCCAAACACTGGAACCATTGTTGAGCATCCTGCTTTAATGAATGACAAAACATCCTTAAAGCCACGTCTTCATAAATAATCTGAAATTTGTCCAGAAATTACTCAAATTCCAAGATATGTAGTTCATCTGAAATATCCTCCTCCTTTCTGGAGAAACTTGGCAATGATTTGGATCCTTTTGAAGGATATTGATGAAGAATTGTGGGCAGCTTCAAGGGTTTAAAGATTTCTTTGTTTTTGAGCTAAAACATAGTCAATTGCTTGTGAGGCAGAATATTATCATCCAAAGATGATGAATCAACACCTTTATGCCCAGACTATGACTGATTATCTTTAGGAATTGTAATGCAACAATCATCTCTCCTTTCATATTTAGGAGATAATTTTGTGTCAAGATCAATAATACAAGCAGAAGAAAAATCATCTTTCTCCAATAAAAAATGTACTTTTATGACTTTATAATCTTCTGAGAATATAAAGTAAGAAACAATATTCTTGATATATAAGGGAAAATAGACCACTAAACTAATAGTAAAAAATAGAACCTCCTTTAAAAAACTAAAACTATGATACATGTTTTTTCCACGATGCTTTCTCATTTTCTTGCCAGCAAAATTCTTCATCTAATGAAGCCTTCATCAGTAGAGTCACCAGGTGAATAATAAACAACAAAATTTTAAATAGAATTCTTGTTCACCATCAAGAATAAGGGATTATGAGATCTTTTGCTGCGAGGTATTTGACCTCATGTGAAACCTTTTGAAAGCCAAAATTCTAAAAAAGTATAAACACAGCCGAATATTTCCTCCCCACTGAACAACCAGAGGAAATAGAAATAAAACCCAAGGAAATGAACTTCGCTTCTTCCATCCCCGACAATGGCGCCAAAAAATTTTGTACCTCAAGAAACAATCCCTTGGCTATGATAAGGAATCAGTGCTTGAGACATTTATCAATGTTATGTCACAAAAATATTGGTCTTTGTTTAAACACCTACAAATATTTATCATTAAACCCTCAAAAATCAAATACAACGAATGTCCCACAATGCTATTATCTACTGAAATAGAATGAAATGATCAAAAGAACATGAAAGGAAGAAGCCCAAACTGATATGCTGTTGTACAAGATCTATCACCTCAAAATTCAGAAGAATTATAAGAAAAGGAACAATTAAAATGAAGGAGCGCCTATTAAGGGTTTTAACTCTTATTTACACACGTAAAAAGAGACATGTAGCTTCACTACTTCATTTTATTTAGAGACAGAAAACACACCATGTAAATTGGAAGACACATCAATATCAACAAATGCCAGAAGCTTGTTTTTCATTCATTTATAATTTGAAATCTGAGAACAAAAATTGCTACCTGGAGGTCCAAAAATCGGAACCCTCTTCTCTATTCTGATTTCCCTTAAATTCATATTGAAAGCAGTCTGTAACTGCTCAAACTTCTCAGAACTGTCTAAACTACTTCTTGTTTTAACAACTACTTTAATTAAAATTCGAGGGAAAAATCATGCTCATTACAATAAGAAGGATAAAAAGAAATAAAAATAAACATCATGAAGCTAAGTCTTTGGGATTGCTGATGAAATGTTTGCTACAAATGTATTCGCTGCTGATGTATTTTTAGACAAGTTGGCCATCCAAATTCTACATGCTTTATACACTTGAATGTTGGCATTTAATTTTGACTTTTAATACATCAAATATTTAATGCACGACAATAGATAAATGATGTGTGAGCCCCATTGCTTTGACCGCACACAACTTTCCAAAAACCATAAACCACCTACAGGGGCACCTGTAGTAGTTTCTAAAAAAAACGGTGAGTGATGTTGCATTGCATCTTAGTCATCGATCTACGAACAGTGGTTTAGATCAAACCATTTTACAGGGGCACTCTCTCTCATAAGTTCTGAGCAGTTTGTGATGCCGCAAAACCATTGGATCTGGACCGAATGATCCAAGTCGTTCATTTATGTTGAACGATAAATTATTTTCTTGAGGCATATTACTTTCATAGTATATGTGTTTGATTACAGGTCGTGATGCCTCTGTTTTCATTGCAGATTTAGTGAACAATGACTCCAGATTCTTTTTTGTTGCGTACTACCTTGTTAACCTTGTTGACCTTAAAATTATGAACTGGATTTGCATCCGCTGGCTTGCTGTCTTCTAGCATCAATCTGCTGCACAAGTATTGACCAGACAGTTGCTTATATCTGGAGAATTATTCTGGAATTGGATTGTAAGATCAACTGCTAACATATGGTCATCAAATTCCATGGGAACATCAGCGTGGAGGTTGATTGCAATGCGATCACATAGATGCTCTCGCACAGAGCCTTTCATATTGCCAAATTCTTCTGACATAGTATAACTCAGAGTATAACTGCCTATATCAAAAAACCAATAAAATCAATAATTTGCATTTGATTCAAATCTTCTTCTGAGACGGAAATTGAAATCATGAAAATCGAATTCTCATAGAATGAATCAGATGCAGTTCTGTAGTACGTTTCTGGAAAAAGTAGTCTTTGAAGAACTAATGAAATCTCTTAAACCGCTTTGAATTTTTGAACAATTTCCTCGCTGAAGTCAATTGGGCATATTTTGCAAAAAAACCCATGTTGCGGATTTTTGAAATTTTTCTCCATTTTCCCAGAATAAGAAATCAAAATTCACTTTCCTGAGAGTATGTGCGTTTTCTAAATTTCGACTTTTTATTTGCATCAATATGCTTGGTCAACTTTTAAATGCATGTGAAAATATGATCTCCCACAGATAATATGCAATTAAGCATAGATTTTAAGGCTTTATCTATAAAATTCACACGTTGTAAGTGAAAATAATTTGAATCAGTGCAACCCTTAGCTATTACCAGCAATCCAACATCATTAACAAACTCAGAATCTAGGGTTAATTTTCCAAGAGAGTGACAATGAACTCCAACATTTTCCATAGTTTTATTATTTATCCTTACACATGCTGCAATGAGAAGCCCTTTCAGTGTCTTTGCACAACCAATTTCTAGTGCTGTCATACCTCTATCTATCAAACCCTCACAAAACCGAAGATTCCAATTCTCAACTTGTTTGCATTGTTCTCCTACAGCTGTAAGACCTTATTAACTTATATAGCAACCCTGTAAATCTAAGTCCTTCAAAAACCTACAATGTTGAACCACTGATGCTAGGCCCAAACTTGTGACTGCAGGGCATTATATTAAACTCAGTTTTTCCAGTCTTTGACAACCCCCTCTGAGAACATTAAGACCAAGGTTTGACAGATTACGAGATTCCAGTTCAGCTTCTTCTATTCCATGTTTCTCTGTAGAGTGATTTCTTTTGAGTGTTAGCCTTGAAGATGAATTTCCAGCAATAGTAGTTTATGCATAATCTTAGTCCAGTTCCAAGGTGGAAATGTAAAGTTTGCTTTAGGTACACTTGGCATCCTTTCATCCATGTGCATACAACATGAATCATTAAAGCGCAGGACTAGCAGGCCTATGCATCCATCGAGATTGTCTGAGGCCCCTATTTAAATAATGTGTCTTCTTGCACTTTCTAGCTGATACCATCTCTTTAGACAAGAGCACAAGAATCCCTATCTAACCTTTTTCCATCTAAATTTCTCAACAACCTTGAATTTCTCAAACCCTCTCTTGACTTTTAGATAAGTCGAATTAGGCTACAACATCTGGCTCCAATTGGGGACAACACTTTGGTAGAAAAGTGTTGAGAACTTGTAGATCAGTAGCCTTTATTGGGCATGGAGTCAAGTCAAACTGAATTTTCTCCCAATCCAAAATCTCTAAAAATTTCAAACTTCTCTGAAACCTCTCTCTTCCAAGATCTTTATCCTTGAACTAAAAATGCTAAACTAGAAATACTGCAACTGGGAATGCTCAACTCCTGAGCTTATTTATGTACAAATCCTATATATATATGCATGGCTGAACTTAATCAAGTGAATTCAACCTTCCAATGGCACCAACCTCACATCTGCTTGTTAGATGTAATACCTTCATACTACTGAAATTTGAAAAACAAAATAGGAATGTACAATGAAAATTTTCCATATACAAAACTTTGTACATACCCTTGCACAAACTCTTGTTGTTGAACAAAGAAATTTTTCATATACTCAGCAACTGGATCATATAAATCATGAGACAAAATTTTGGTTGCCTCCTTTCCTTGAAAATTTTGCTGATGTAGAATTCTTTGAAGATGGGAACTTCCATCATTGTTTGAATCCTCAGTTTTGAATTGTGTGCAAGGAACTTGATTGCCATTTTTTGTAGGCAGGCATTTAGGTTGAAAAGAAAAATCCAAGGTTTGTTCCCCATAATGCTGATGTTCTTCATATAATTCCATTTCTTTACAAAAATCTTCCTCCTCCTGCAAACATGCTAGAGAAGCTCCACTAGTTTCCTCTCTATTCGCAAAATCATTAAAATTATGAAAATTATAATGATCTTCTAGGCTTTCATAGTGTAGTTCAGTTTTTGCAACTAATTTTTTACTATAATCTTCAGAATTCTTAGATTCTTGTGTTTCAGCAATACAGGAATCCTCTGACACCTTTTGAAAATCCTTATTCACCTCTGAATTTGCATTCTCTTGAAAATAAATTCCAATGTTTTCTTGACAGGCCCTCTTGTCTTCAACAAAACTTTTTCTTTCAACGTGATAGGAAAAATTTCTACAAGCCCACACATTATCTTCAATTTTTGTGCATAATGAAACATTAGCTTCAGATTGCAAGGCTTTCTCTCCTTGAGATAAAAATCCAAGACAATAGAAAGAGCCCTCAAATAGTAAACCATAGTTGCTGCTTCAGGAGGCTGAATTTCTTTTGGCATGCTGAAATAAATTTTTTTGAAACCTCCTATTAAAATCAACGATTGATTCATTGCTCTGCCTATGGATAGAATATAATTCCAAAAGGTTTTTTTCAAATGACTTACGCTCGCCCAAATATCTAAGAAAGATATCTTGAAAACCTTGCCATGAACTAATTGAACTTGCATCCAAACACTAGAACCATTGTTGAGCACCATGCTTTAATGAATGACAAAACATCCTTAAAGCCACATCTTCATAAATAATTTGAAATTTTTCCATAAAGTACTCAAATTCCAAGATATTTTGTTCAGCTGAAATATCCTCATCCTCTCTAGAGAAACTTGGCAAAAATTTGAATCCTTTTGAAGGATATTGATGAAGAATTGTGGGCAGCTTCAAGGTTTTAAATATTTCTTTGTTTTTAAGCTAAAATATAGTCAATTTCTTGTCAGGCAGAATATTATTATCCAAAGATGAAGAATCAACACCTTTAGGCCTAGACTGTGGCTGATTATATTTAGGAATTGTAATGCAACAATCATCTCTCCTTTCATATTCAGGAGATAATTTTGTGTCAAGATCAATAATACAAGCAGAAGAAAAATCATCTTTCTTCAATCAATAATGTACTTTTCGGACTTTACAATCTTCTGAGAATATAAAGTAAGAAAAAGTTTTCTTGATATATAAGGGAAAATAGACCACTAAACTGATAGTAAAAAATAGAACCTCCTTTAAAAAACTATAACTATGATACATGTTTTTTCCACGATTCTTTCTCATTTTCATGCCAACAAAACTCTTCATCTAATGAAACTTTCATCAGTGGAGTCGCCAGGTGAATAAAAAACAACCAAAATTTAAATCTAAATCTTGTTCACCATAAAGAATAAGGGATTATGAGACCTTCTGCTGCGAGGTATTTGACCTCGTGTGAAGCCTTTTGAAAGCCAAAATTCTGAAAAAGAATAAACACAACCAAATATTTCCTCCTCACTGAAAAACCAGAGGAAATTGAAAGAAAACCCAAGGAAATGAACTTCGCTTCTTCTGTCATGCGGGTGACCTGGGTTTGATTCCTGGCAACAGCGCCAAAAAATATTGTACCTCAAGAAATAATCCCTTGGTTGTGGTAAGGAATCAGCACTTGAGACATTTATCAATGTTATGTCATAGAAATATTGGTCTTTGTTCAAACACCTCCAAATATTTATCATTAAACCCTCAAAAATCAAATACAACGAATGTCCCACAATGCTATTATCTGCTAATATAGAATGAAATGATCAGAAGAACATGAAAAGAAGAATCTCAAACTGATATGATGTTGTACAGGATGTATCATCTCAAACTTCAGAAGAATTATAAGAAAATGAACAGTTAAAATGAAGGATCGCCTATTAAGGGTTTTAACTCTTATTTACACACGTAAAAAGATACCTGCAGCTTCATTACTTCATTTTATTTGGAGACAGAAAACACACCATGTAAACTAGAAGACACATCAATATCAACAAATTTCAGAAGCTTGTTTTTCATTCATTTATAATTTGAAATCATTCGAATCTTCTTCTAAGACGGAAATTGAGATCATGCAAATCGAATTCTCATAGAATGAATCAAATGCAGTTTTGTAGTACGTTTCTAGAAAAAATAGTCTTTGAAGAACTGACGAAATCTCTTAAACCGCTTTGGATTTTTGAACAATTTCCTTCTTGAAGTTAATTGGCCATATTCTGCAAAAAAACCCTTGTTGCATATTTTTGAAATTTTTCTCCATTTTCCCAGAATAAGAAATTGAAATTCACTGTCCTGAGAGTATGTGCGTTTTCTAAATTTCGACTTTTTATTTGCATCAATATGCTTGCTCAACTTTTAAACACATGTGAAAATATGATCTCCCACAGATAATATGCAATTAAGCATAGATTTTAAGGCTTTATCTATAAAATTTACACGCTATAAGTGCAAATAATTTGAATCGGTGAAACCCTTAGCTATTACCAGCAATCCAACGTCATTAACAAACTCAGAATCCAGGATTAATTTTCCAAGAGAGTGATAGTGAACTCCAATATCTTCCATAGTTTTATTAGTTATCCTTACACATGCTGCAATGACAAGACCTTTCAGTGTCTTTGCGCAACCAATTTTTATTATTTTCATACCCCTGTCTGTCAAACCCTCACAAAACCAAAGATTCCAATTCTCAAGTTGTTTGTACTATTCTCCTACAGTTGTAAGACCTTGATCACTTATATAGAAACCTTGTAAATCTAAGGCCTTCAAAAATCTACAATGTTGAACCTCTGATGCTAGGCCCAAGCTTGTGACTGCAGGGCATCATATTAAACTCAGCTTTTCCAATCTTTGACAACCCGCTCTGAGAACATTCAGACCAAGGTTTGACAGATTACAAGATTCCAGTTCAACTTCTTCTATTACATGTTTCTCTGTAGAGTGATTTCTTTTGAGTGTTGGCCTTGTAGATGAATTTCTAGCAATATTATTTTATTCATAATCTTAGTCCAGTTCCAAGGTGGAAACGTAAAGTTTGCTTTAGGTACACTTGACATCCTTTCATCCATGTGCATACAATGTGAATCATTAAAACGCAGGACTAGCAAGCCTATGCATCCATCGGGACTGTCTAAAGCCCCTATTTAAATAGTGCGTCTGCATGCACTTTCCAGCTGATACCATCTCTTTTGACAAGAGCACAAGAATCCCTATCTGACTTTTGTCCATCTAAATGTCTCAACAACCTTGAATTTCTCAGACCCTCTCTTGACTTTTAGTTGAGTCGAATTAGGCTACAACATATGGCTCCAATTGGGGACAGCACTTTGGTAGAAACGTTCTGAGAACTTGTAGATCAGTAGCCTTTATTGGGCATGGAGTCAAGTCAAACTAAATTTTCTCCTAATCCAAAATCTCTGAAAATTTCAAACTACTCTGAAACCTCTCTCTTCCAGGATCTTTATTCTTGAACTGAAAATGCTAAACTAGAAATACTACAACTGGGAATGCTCAACTCCTGAGCTTATTTATGTACAAATCCTATATATATATATATAGATATATGTATGGCTGAACTTAATCAAGTCAGGTCAACCTTCCAATGACACCAACCTAACATCTGCTTGTTAGAGTTAATACCTTCATACTGCCAAAATTTAAAAAACAAAATAGGAATGTACCATGAAAATTTTCCATATACAAAACTTTGTACATACCCTTGGAAAAAAGCTTGTTGTTGACCAAAGAAATTTGTCATATACTCGGAAACTTGATCATATAAATCATGAGACAAAATTTCAGCTGCCTCCTTTTCTTGAACATTTTGCTAATGTAGAATTCTTTGAATGTGGCAACTTCCTTCATTGTTTGACTTTTCAGTTTGGAATTGTGTGCAAGGAACTTGATTGCCATTTTCTGTAGGCAGGCATTTAGGTTGAAAAGAAAAATCCAAGGTTTGTTCCGCATAATGCTGATGTTCTTCGTATAATGCCATTTCTTGACAAAAATCTTCCTCCTCCTGCAAACATGCCAGAGAAGCTCCACTAGTTTCCTCTCTATTCACAAAATCATTAAAATTATGAAAATTACAATGATATTCCAGGCTTTCATAGTGTAGTTCAGTTCTTACAATGATTTTTTTACCAAAATATTCAGAATGCTTAGATTCTTGTGTTTCATAAATACAGGAATCCTCTGACACCTTTTGAAAATCCTTCTTCGCCTCTGAATTTCCATTCTCTTGAAAAGAAATTCCAATGTTTTCTTGACGGGCCCTCTTGTATTCAACAAAACTTGCTCTTTCAACGTGACAGGAAAAATTTCTACAAGCCCACACATTATCTTCAATTTCTTGCGCATAACGAAACATCAGCTTTAGAGTGCAAGGCTTTATCTCCTTGAGATAAAAATCCAAGACAATAGAAAGAGCCCTCAAATAGTAAACCATAGCTACTGCTTTATGAGGTTGAATTTCTTTTGGCTTGCTGAAATAAAGTTTTTTGAAACCTCCTATTAAACTCAATGATTCATTCATTGCCCTACCTAGGGATACAATATAATTCCAAAAGGTGTTTTTCATATGACTTACGCTCACCCCAATATCTAAGAAAGATATCTTGAAAACCTATCCATGAACTAATTGAACTTGCTTTGAAACACTGGAACCATTACTGAGCACCCTGCTTTAATGAATGATAAAACATCCTTAAAGCCACATCTTCATAAATAATTTGAAATTTTTCCATAAAGTAAACAAATTCCAAGATATGTTGTTCAACTTAAATATACTCATCCTCTACAGAGAAACTTGGCAAAAATTTGAATCCTTTTGAAGGATATTGATGAATAATTGTGGGCAGCTTCAAGGGTTTAAATATTTCTTTGATTTTTAGCTGAAATATAGTCAATTTCTTGTCAGACGGAATATTATCATCCAAAGATGACGAATCAACACCTTTACACCTAGACTGTGATTGATTATATTTAGGAATTGTAATGCAACAATCATCTCTCCTTTCATATTCAGGAGATAATTTTGTGTCAAGATCAATAATACAAGCAGAAGAAAAATAATCTTTCTCCAATAAAGAAT
>CM076575.1:1443614724-1443869043 GCA_034641835.2 Pinus albicaulis | reverse complement strand
AAAGTGTCAGTGGCTTGCTTGGAGGGTATGGATTCTATCCACTTAGTAAAATAGTCAGTGGCTATCAAAATCCACTTATGTTGAGCTGAGGATGGAGGGTGAATTGCACCAATGAAGTCAAGACCCCATTGTTGAAAAGGAAATTATGTTGAGATGGGTTTTAAGGGCAAGGGTAGCAACTGTTTTCTTTCCTTCAAATATTTGACACTTGTGAGAGGAGGTCACATACTTTTTTACATTGCAAAAAAAGTAGGCCAGTAAAAACCACCTCTCAGTTTGTACTACATTAGTCTTCCATTATGCATATATCCATAGTCACCTGTGAAATTATTCTAAAACTTTGTTAGCTTCTTCTTTAAGCAAAAAATTCAGTAAAATTCCACCATGATCTTTCCAAAAGAGTACATTGTATATGATACAAAATATTACTGCCTTCAATTTTAAGATTCTAGCTTTTGTTCTTGATAATCCAGGAGGAGCTTGTAAATTCAGTAATGCAAATATAATATCTGCATACCATGGTGAGTCTGAAAAGGCTTCATTGATCTCTGGAGTCGCCATCTCTTCCTGATCATCTACTTGGGCAATAAAATTAATGTATAAAGAATGAAAATTTGATTAAGCCATGAGTTTGGCTAAAAATTAACCTTTTATAAGTTTGGTGGGTTTGATTTCTATGTCATATTCCAAAATTTTGGCAATCCACTTGCCTCTTTTTCCATCAGGACCATTCTATGTTAGAATGTCCTTTACAACTACATTTGGAACATAGGCAATGATGTGTGAATAAAGAATGTACACTCTAAAGTCTTTAATGGCCTTTACTAAAGCTAAGGCATGTTTCTCCATTATATTGTACTTTAAAGTGGCATCTCTGAGTGATTTGCTAAAGAAGGAAATGGGCTGCTCATAGCCCTGGTCATTTTTCTGTAGTAAAATTGTTGCAATAGTGTGTTCTGAAGTAAAGGAGAAAATAATGAAATCCTTCTTAAAGTTAGGACTTATAAGGACTAGTGCTTTTGTTAAAGCTTGTTTAATTAATTCAAAATATTGCTTGGCTTCAATAATCCATTTAAGTACTGAGTATTTTTTAAGCATATTGTTAATTTCTCTGATTATTTCAGCTAGATCTGAGATTAATCTTCTAAGGAGATTAATTTTACCTAGAAAAGCTTGTAACTCTTTAATGTTCCTAGGAGGACTAATGTTTAGAATTGCCTCTATTCTAGCTGGGTCTATCCTAATTCCCTCTTTAAATATAATATGTCCTAGTAATTTACCTTCTTCCAGTCCAAATAAAGTCTTCTTAGGGTTTAGAGAGATGCCAAATTTCCTGCATTTAAGAAAGACTTGCCTGAGATGATCCAAATGTTCATAATCAGTTTTTGAAAATAAAGTAATGTCATCTAAATAAATCACTAGAATTCATGAATCTCCTTTGAAAAGGCTATATCCATAGTTCTTTGAAAAGTGGCTCCTGCATTCATTAACCCAAAAGGAATTTTTACATACATAAAAGTGGCCCAGCGAGTAGTAAAAGTAGTTTTGGCTTGGTCTTCTGGTTGGACTAGAATCTGGTTATATCCAGAAAATCCATCTAACAATGAAATTCTGGAAGAACCAACTACCCTTTGTAGAATGTGATCCATCTTTGGTAAAGGGTAATTATCTTTTAAGGACACCTTATTTAAATTTCTGAAATCAACACATAATCTAATTTCTCCTGTCATTTTCCTAGTGGGAACTATATTAGAAATCCAATTAGAATATCTGATTGGTGCAATTATTTGGGCATCATAGACTCTTTTTACCTATTTCTCAATTAAAGGCATCAAAATAGGATTTATCCTTCTTAATTTTTTTTAAAAGGTTTTTGATCTTCTTTTATAGGTATTTTATGCTGTATTATGCTAGTGTCATAGGATTTTAAGTCCTCATAACTCCAAGCAAATACATCCTGAAATTACTTAAAAAGAGCTATGTATTTTTCTTTTTCTCCCTAAGGTAAAGCTTTGGAAAGTTCAACCATCTTAGGTTTTAACTCTGTACCAATATTAAATTCCTCAATATCAGATCCTAGTGGCTCCATTTTAGGTTTTCTTGCAACATCATTAGAGTCAAATAAATCTTCTAAAGGAGTTAAGCCTTTTGGTAAAAAGTTATCTTTTAGGTTCAAAATATTAGATTCATCATCTGCTAACTCTTCAATCTCTACTTTTTCTAAATTACCTATATCTAATTGACTAAATTTAGTAGGTTTAGCAAAAATTAAGTTATTTACATCTACATTATTTAAATCAACTTCACTATCTAAGTTCTGATCTACTGTACAGTCTGTATCTATTTTACAATTCTAAAATTCACTTTCATTGTTCATAAAATGATAAATCTGTTCACCTTGTGAGAGAATTTGCCACTATTTAAGATTATCAGGAATTATAGGTTTGTGTTTTACTTCTACACTATATCTATGATTTGGTTGAAATGGAAGATTACAGGTACTAGCAAAGGTTGCTAAGCAGTGAGCCTGTATGTTCTGTTTTCTTGGTATTGCAGAAAAATCACATTCTAAAAATTCTTTAATAAAATCTAAAATAGTTTCTTTATATTGACTTAATCCTGGATTATAAACATAATATTCTCCAGTTATCTGTTTTACAATTAACTATGAGTCTCCCATAATTGATATTCTCTTACCTCCTAAATTCATAACAATCTGCAGTCCTAAAATAAGAGCTTCATATTCAGCCATGTTATTGGTACATTTAAAATTTAGTCTAAAAGCATGGCCTTCTGCATGATTTTTTTCCATATTAGTTATCCAAACTCCTGCTCCTGCTCCTAATTTATTTACTGAACCATCAAAATCTAGGTGCCATAATGATTCATGAAAGATGTTTTCACTGTTTGGTGTTTTGTTTTTATCTTTTAGTTCAGTTTTGATTTCAATATCAGTTTCAGAGTTGCATAAAATGAATGAATCCATGTCAGTAGGTGTAGTGTAAATTGGGTAATTTCTTGGTCTTTCTACACCACTCACCATATATTTCATCAATGTTTCCCTATAAAGTTTCTTTGGTTGGCCAAAAACTAATATTGTTGCATATGACATATCAAGTTGTAGAGATCCCTGTAATTTAGCTCCCCATGAGAGAGATAAGAACATTCCATACTTGGGAGGGATGTCAGCTACTACAATGTCCATGAGTATGCTTTTACTCGGATATTTAACTAATGTGACACACAAATATTTAATCAAACCTAAACATTTGACTTTGCTGGAATCAAATGAAAATAGATCTTTGTAAGGCCTAGTGATATCTAAATTCAGGGTTTCCATTATTGCTTTTGGCATTAAATTGTGTGAAGCCCTTGAATATAGCATTACATTGTGTAATATTTGGTCATGAACAGTTAAGCTAATGCACAACGGTGGAACTGCTCTATATTGGTGTTTTCCATTAACATTAGGACCAAAAATTAATTCTGGTTAATCATCACTTAGATTTACTGAATATTCTCCATCATTCATGTTTAAGGTTTCTGTGATAGTTGTTTTGTACAAATCATGTTTTACCAATTTTGTCAGAGGAATTGGTATTTTTAATTTTGCAATTTCAGCTTGGATATTAAATGGACCTTGTGATTTACTTAGCTGAATTATCTCTTCTTTAGTAACTTTAGTTTGAGTAAGTTTATCTTTTTTTTCTACAACTATTTTTCTCATTTTCAGTTTGAGTTTCTACTGTCTTAACATTTTTAGTTTTCTTTTCAGGATTAGTTTGAGAAGCAATATATGTTTTTGCAGATTTTGCATTTTCAGAAGATGTTTTAGCAGTGGCAACTTTTAGATCAACAGGGGGTGTTTTGGAGTCTAAAATTGTTGTTTTAGCAGAATTAATTGTCTTTATAGCAGCAATTTTTTGTGAATCTGTTGATGTTTGGGCAACTTCATCTGTTATGTTAACAATCTTGGGACTAGGTGAAATTTTAGGGCTTGAAATTTTATGGGATGAATTGGTGTTTTGCTTGTTTTCCCTAGGGATAATTTGCAGAACTTTAATAGTGGGAGCTTCTACTGTTTTCTTAGTTTGTGTTTCTGCAGATTTCTTAGTAGAAGGCTCTATGTTTTTCTTGCTTCTAAAGTTATATTGCTTATGTACTTCATTGATAGAAAAATCATAACCTTTTTTGTAATCAAATGATTCACCATAATCTAATTGCATTTGTTGTAAATCATATAACTCTTGATATTCCTGTGTAAGAAAGATAGTGTTATCATCATTGATATCCATTAGATTTATGGTGTCTTCATCATCATAATTTTGATGAGAAATTTCAGCATAGTTCTCTTGGAAAGGTAGTCTTATTGTTTGATCAGGTGCTGATTCTATATATTTTCCTGTGTTGGTGTTTTTCCTGAAGTTTGGATTTCTAATTTTCTGTTGGTTATCCCATTGTGGCCTCCTTTATATATCATCTAATCTATCCATCATTCTCTCTAAATTTTTGGCTAATTGTTCTATTTTTAAATTTGAACTAGATGCTTCTTCTTTTATTGTTACTCTCATCTCATTCCTTAATCTAGATTTTCTAGACAACAGATTTGCCTCTACACTAACATCATTACTTTGCATTTGCTCTAAAGTTTCAGGATTCCTCTCTCTCAATTGATATGATATGTCTGTATCAAATCCATCAGGGAATTTTAGAAGAACAGGATCAGGAGGAGGTTTAAGATTATCAGGAATTGAATTATATATGCTATTGTATCTAGTGCAATAATCTTGGACTGTCTCATTAGGTGTTCTTTTAATGCTTTCAAATTCTGATAGTATTTGCAATGAATTTTTCTTCTTTTCACATTTATTAATGAATAATATATGAAAAAATGCTAAATCAACAATACTACCAGGATTTAAACCTTTAAACCATTTGTTTACTTCCCTAGTTAATGTTTGAGCAAAAAGTCTCATTTGGACATCAGACTCATCTATTTCATGAAGCTCAAAATAATCTGTCATCTTATTTACATGTTGTTGGGCAGTGTATTGAGTAGTTGCATCAAATTGAGGTATTTTACTTTGATAGTCTTGGGGCATGTCATTTGGTTGTGTTGGAAGGATCAAGGGAGAATATGTAGTAGCCATGGCTTGAATTCGAGCTTGGCTTGGGGGTAAATTGGAAGTACTTGGGGCAGAACTAGAAACACTTGCTGATGTAGTTGCAGAACTTGCAGATGAGATTGGGATATAAGAAGATGTACTAGCAAATGTGGTTGAGAAACCAGAAGAAGTTGGGAAATATGAAGAGGTACTAGGAGATGAGAATGATGTATTGGAAAATGCAGAAGGAAAACTAGTTGAAGGAGATGAGGTGGTGGAGGATGGGAATAATACTCTAGGTTGGAATGTTTGTTTAGGAATAAATGGATCTGTGGAATGAAGTGTGGTGGAGATTATGGATGATGTGGTAGTAAATAGAGATGGACCTTGAGATTAGGGAATTTTCTCTAACTAAGGAAACTTTGTTACCTAAATCTTCTACTTTTTTATTCTTTTTCCCAATTCTGTCAGGATCATCTACTATGACAACAGGTTGTGGATCTAGATTTGACCTGGTATAGTAGACTCTTTTGGAAGCCAAAATTACAATTTTTAATGAAAATATACTCACAACTTTTAAAAAAATTCTTTAAGGTGAAAAGATAATAAAAATATTTCCTTTAATACCTATTTAAAAACTAAGGATTGGTTAGTTCCCCAGTATGGTTTCTAGTATGTTATCACTCTAATAATTCCCCAATTTGTGAGATTTTGATTTTATAGTTTTAAGAATATTAGAGGTAAACACAGACCTACTTTCAAGCTTTAGGATCTAGCCTTCCTAAGGCTCAGAGAGGGCTCTCTCTATAAGATTTAACTTTGTTTTTATATATGATCTTGGGCTAGTTATATGGGGCAATTTGGTTTGGTTTGGTGGGAAAAAATCACTTACTGAGATGGATAGTGATAGATCTGTTTTCCATTGGGAAAATGGAGTCAATGTGTCAAGAAAAAAGATTAGGATAAAGGTCTAAAGTCAAATATTTTCAAGGAAAGATAGCAGAGTCACTCAAGATCTTTGAGGCTGATTGGTGAAGTGGTTTAATTGGGATAAAGAGAAATCAAGGATTCTTTGATCCGGATAAGGAATGAAGAGGTAGGGGTCAATCAAAATTAGGGAGAAATTAAGGGTTCCCTAGTCTGGATATCAACAAAAAACATTAAAATGAAAACCAGTAAATAACCGAGTGCTTTTAACAAATTCTGATATATCACTACCTGATTTCACATTAAAATTTAGAACACATTTATGTATGAATGGAAAACATAAGAAGATTTAACAAATAATAGAAGAAATTACTTCACTTAAGTGGCCCAACACATGAATCCTGAAATATGATGCTTTATTGCTTCGATCCAGCCTGTTGACTTGAAACTTGGTACAAAAACCCTTCAGTTATATAAAAGTTGACTATAGAAATATTAAGAAATTTATTCCACACTAATAACTTCAAAGGATGAAGTATTTACACAAAAAGTAATACAAAATATCCTAGAAAAATCATAGGAACTTTCTATGGAAAATAAAATATCTTTTTACAAAAAGATAGTGATAGTTGCTAACAAATTTGTAAGTTGTTCTATTTATTAAATAAAATATCTTTCTTGTTGGACTTAGGCTGCAACTGGCTGTTTGAGGTGTCTTCAACACTGACACTTGATCTTCAATCAGTTTTGAAGCTTTATCTCTCATATGATACTCTTTAACCCGATGTTTGACTATTTTACTGCCTTTAAAAATCTGTTTTTACTGTGTAAAAACAACACTCTGTTTTTCATCCTCTTTCACTATAAACTATATTTTTACAGTAAATCTGTTAGTTTCTGCCAAAACTCTTCATCTGGTAACTTGATCTTTGTAAGTTTTATGAAATTCTCATTAGACTCTGTATATCTAACAAAGGTCGGCTTGAATACAAAGAGATGTTTGATCTCATGCTGTAAATAAAACAAGTTTTCAACACTTTTATGCAACACTTTACTTGTGGGAACTCCTTGCCAATCTGCCTTGTTCACTTGATCTCTAGCAAAGTCCCTTATCTTCTTCTTGTAATCTTCTTGCTTCATCAGTTTATCATTGATAAAAAGAATGTTTTGCAAGCCTTTTTGTCTTAATGTGTCAAACTTAAACATGAATCTAGTTATGGCTATGTCCATATTTTGACACTTCTCTTCCAATTGTTTCATTAAGTTTTTTATTTGAAAGTACCTTTCTTACCTTAAGAATTGTTTTAGTTCTGTCAGTAATTCCTATCTCATCCAATTCTTGCTTGTTTTTAGTATTGAGAAACTTGATTATTTCTAGGACTTCTTTAGGCTTAGCACCTAGCTCTACCTTAATCTTCAATATTTCTTCTTTGGCAGCTTTAAGAAAGTCCTTCTACTCATAAATTACTTGAATTGAAGGCCAAGTATCATTAATGGACTCAATGATCTTGCACCATAGCGGCCATGGGATCTTTGAAGGTTAACTCTACTTCAACCTTCTTTAACTATTCACTTAACCTTTTGGCCTTTTGTTCCTCTGTTTTAGCATTTATTTGTGCTAATTTCATGGCATATTCCAAGTTCTTGATTTTCTCTTTCAATTTATTGATCTCATTATTCTGTATTGACATCTCTTGCATGGATTTAATGAGTTTTCTAGCTTCATCTGTTAGTTGAACTACTGAAGTGGATGATTTAGTAGAAGAAGTAGTGGAAGAAGTAATTGGCATAGCTGTAGCCAATGGGACTTTTGGTGCCACCCCCTCTGCTAAAGTTGAATGAATTGTTGTAGTTACGATGGGAATGACTGTAGGAGGAACAATTTGAGTTTTTGCAGCTTCTTTTTTTGGACAAGCTTGTCCATTTCAATCTCCATCTCCTTGATCTGTGTTGTCATTTGTAGTATCAGACTCATCATCTCATATTTTTTATTTTCCTCTTGCACAATATCCTTAGCCCGTGCATGTTCTGTTGGAGGTAGTTTCAGTTGATTTCTAAGTGCTACAATATCAACATTTTTCTTCTTCACCAATTCCTCTGCAGCTTTTATATTTGAAGGGTCATACCTTACTTCAATCACCATTTCTTATAAAGACTTGATTCTAGTGTCTTTAGCATAGGAAGAAGCTTTTTCAATCCTAATATGATCTCTCAAATTTGTTACAATGTTCTGGAGTTTCTGGGCACTCATTGCCTTTGTGATCATAGTAGAATAAAGCATTTCTGAGCTTTATTTGTGAAACTCAATCTGATCCAAGGCACGAATGCTTTCTACTGGAATTTCATTATCAACTCCCTTGTAATCTGATGCTGTTGTAGGTTTAGGCACGATTGGCTGTAGCACTGTCATTAGCAAATTTTTATTTGTATAATCAAAGGCTAAAAGTAGCCTATTTTGAATCCTTGGAGTCTACTTTAAGTATTGTGAATAGATCTCATTCTTTATCTCTTCATTTTTTATTGTACACTATTTGTAAGCATATTTATCAATGGGTGAACAAAACAGTCTGTGAAATCCACATAAGTGAACTCAGTTTATTCTTTTCTGATTAAATATGTCCAGAAAATAACTGACAGTGGATTACCTTCTACATCCAACTTCTGAAGGATTATTTGGAATTTATCTGCTTGGAAGTAGAGGAACATATGAAAGAGGAAGGAGGTATATCTGAAACTCCTTCAATGGGAAGTTTTACAAGATGATCATGGATACTATCAGCTATATACTCAACATAGTTATAAATGACTATGGGGGGTTGACCAGGCACAAATGTGGATAGAAAAGCAAGTATAGACTCATCAGTGTGCTCATCAGTAAAGTAACCAAGGATAAAGGACAACATTGAAATAACATGTCTTGATCCTTCAGGAAATTTGGAAGATAAATATGGAGGGTTAATCTTTGGGATTTCAACATATGTAGGCATGAATTTTTGGAAGATCTGAAATATTTTAGGAAAGCCTAACTCCAGATAAATCTTTGTAAGAGCTTCTATAGACAATGGGTTTGCATTTGGCTTTGGTTGTAACTGGAGCATTAGGTTTATGGATTCTGTAGTGATAGTGAATAATACTTCTTTCTCAACATTAACAATAGCTCTTAGGTCAGGGGAATAGTGAGCTTGACACAGTATAATGACCTCTGGACACAGATGGGTATGGGGAACTACATATTTGGGTAAATTGGACTCCCAAATTTGAACTTCATCTCCCTGATCCAAAGATTTTTCTAGACTTCAGCAGTGGAGATCAAGAAGATTGAATTCAATTACTGGATCATTGATCTTATAATCTACATCAGCTAAAGGGGTATGCTCAACATCTACAATAGGAGGTTGTAGTGGATTTATGAAAATGGTTTTTTTAGAAGCCATTTCTAGGTCTATTCTTAACAATTTAGACCTCTGGATCTTAGAAACTCTGTTTTTAGATTTTTTATACTCTTCTCTAAGCTTATACTATTTACATAAGTTATTTTTAATATGACAGAGGTTTCATTTGGAGTTTTAATAGGTAAATTTTTGTTTTTTATGCTTCAAACCTTCAATTCTACTCCAAAATCAATCTTTAAACCTTTTTATAGATTCAGGGAAGGTTCAACAGGGATTTATTGTCTTTTCTTGGATAAAACAGAACTAAAACATTCTAATTCATGCACAAAAGGGTTTTGAGCATTTAAAAAAGGGTTTGAATCATTTAAAGGGTTTTCTGGAGGTTTGTAATGATTAAAACAATCATATTTTGCTTAAAATTAACTTACAGTTTTCGGAAACTGTAAATTTATCAAGGTTTTTGTAGCAAATAATTTTTTTGAAGGCAATAAAGGTATTTCTATAGGAAAATAGGCTTCACGAGGCTTAAATTTAGAGAATTATTCTTTTCAAATGACGGGAGGGTATTTTTCTTGAAAAATACCTGTTATTTTAGGTATTTGAATTGAAATAGGGTTTCTAAAGTTTGGGAGCTTTTGGAAGCTGATTGAAGTCTTTTTGGTTGAAAACAGGAGGCCCTGAGTAGTTGCAGCAATGAATTGGGCCGAATTCTGGTTGTTTGTGCATGAATAGGGGGTAGCAACGTCGTTTCTTCAATCAGAAACAGTTAAATGAGCAGAAAACGCAGAAAAAGATTTAAACGTGTGAATATGGAGTTTTATAGAAAATTTGGGTTTGAAGCAGTATTTGCATTCAATGCGGATCAAGTCAAATGGGAGGCAGTTTGGCGCAGGGAGGATATTACCGCCAAGCAGTTATCACATGGTCTGAGGGTGGTTTATGGTAATATGCAAACGGATGCGATCTAGTGGAAAAACGACGTGTGGAGGGAGAGGGGAGGGCAATACCGCCCATATCGCAAATCCAAAATGGATTATCAACTGTGCTATTGAAATTGAGATACAGCTTGTGGTTCATCGGATTTGGCGGAGGGAGTGCAAATGGTCGTGATTTATCGGTGAAGTTGCTAGGTAGATGGGTGTGGGGCCTACGAACTTTTTATGTGGTGGGGTTAAATTAATATGTTTAAACATAGTTTAAACGTAAAATCTAATGTGTTAATGGGATAGGCAGGATATGTAGTTTACATGGAAAATGACTTATTTACAGGTGTAATGCAACCTTAGGGCGGGCTTTGATAAAATATGTGTTTTAACCTATGGGGAGTGAAAATATTATCACGTGGGGTAATACACCATAGGATATGTTAGCCAGCTATAAAATTTGTTATACCAAATGCTGGCTAATACATTTCTGGAGTCTTCAAGGAACACATTTTTCTGCTAAAAAGTGTTGGCTCTTGAAGACTCTTAAAAGGCCTCATTCCTCTGTCTAAATCTTCACTACTGTGCTCATTTCACACTCAGAAATTTTGCTGATTTCAAAGCCAAAATACTGCTGCAAACCCCATTTTAACCCTTTCATCCCCCATAAAATATTTCATTTTTCATGTTTTTCCCCTTTCCCCTTCATCAAAACCCTTTGATAAGGTTTAAAGACCCTTTATTAACCTTATCGAAACCCTCAAACTCCTTTGAAAATCATTGAAAAATCTATGAAAACCATATTTCTATAGATTATAGAATTAAGCCCCCTTGGGCTAAGTCTTTGACCCTTCCCTTCCATGCGTCTTGGTGCTAGAACCAAGCGCCAGCCTTCTGAGCGCTTAGCGCGTTGCCCGATTGCATTCAGCCCCTTGTATTTAACCCTCAGACATATGGTTTTCCATGTAACCCATGGCCCCGCAGTTGGGCGCCAAATCCTATCAAAAATAAATTTTCCGCCCCAAAGTATAAACCTTTGTTTATATAAATTTTTCGATGTTTATTATATTATAAAATTTTCCGCCGGTGCAAAATTCCAAATCGATATCCACCGTCGATCTGACCTACAGATCGACGGTGCGCAATCCATTGCCCCAATGGTCCCTACCATCCATTCACTGTTGCAAAAATCACGCAGTATCCATCGCACCGCTTGTGAGAGTGGGGCAGTTTTTCTTAATTTGCAGCGATTCCATACACCGTTTGACGCGTGGCCTGAACACTATTCACAAAACCGCCGTTCATCACACGTTAAAAATCGAACATGGACCCGACACGATATTGACGTCCACCGTCCGATCTGAGGCTGCTCATCGGATGGTGATCGCTCACCAAAGAAGTCTGACAGTTAACCAGGATATGGCGTAGTCATTAAAGCGTCTCTGACGTCGATCTGATCTGCAGATCGACGACCCACAATTCATCGCCCTGATTCCCCCGCTTTGACTTTTTGGGTCCGCTCTCGACCGTCAATCTCTGCGCGATCAACAGCTTCGATTCTAAAATTCCCTTTTCACTCCCCTCTGACCTCCTCTAATCAATCTCGACCGTTGGATGATGCCATCCAACGACCATGCTCTCTCCATGCACCTTCTGAAGTAGTAAACTCATACATGCAAGATTTTATAACATTGTTTGTATTTTGCAGGGTTCCAATGGTTTTTCTGCTGTGTCTGAAGAAAATTTAAAGGCAGAGGGTGATGATCCTCCCGCCTTCGATTCATTAAAGAAAATCATTCGCAGGGTTTAAAATTCACGTTTCATCGGTGTTTCATGAGGCATTGATGCCATATCACCCCTGCGCAACCTTGCACACCAACACACACAACAATTCAATCACAAATAAAAGAATATCAGTGTCAAACTCAAAACGCACTAGCATGGACGATTGAAGACAGATTTGTGGGGGATTACAGCTAAAATTGATTATCAAAAGCCTAATCCTCCCAACTAAACACATTTTGAAGAAATCAAAGTGTTTTATCAGACAGAATGCCTATGCTGCCACATCAGGGGCTAATTGAATCCCCCATCTACCACAGAGCCACCTACAGCCTCAAAGCAATCAAAAGAAGATCGAAGTTATTACCAGACCAGGAGATATTTTGCATCAATACAACTGAACAGTTATTTCAACCAAAGGAAATTATTGTAAAAATGTCAGCAGAAGTTATTGCAAGGATAACGAGGAGCCTTGAAGTCAACAAATTCTTTCCAGCAAGCCTAATAGTTAATGTAAACCAATTAATACAGGGGAAATATCAAAAATCTTCTCTATTAAGCCCCTCAAAGGCCGAGAGACAGTGCACTGTATTAATTGAACTTAGAAGATATTTTATCCCATTCCACCTCCTCATTCTTCTATATATACTACTGCAGAAGATGAGAAAGGTGTTGGTTGTTTGATCACTAGTTGTAATATTGAAACTCTCTGAAATAATACATAGTCTGTTGAAGTTGAAGAACAAATTGAAGTCTTGGAAGCCTTGATGATGTTGTTGCATGCTTGTTCCTGAGAAGGCTCTATCATTGGATCCATGAGCTTGGCTATTGTTGAAGTATTCTGAACTGTTTAATGTTTTCTCCTGTTTTGATTCTGTTCCATAATTTCTTACTACAATAGGTTGAAAGTTTTAGGCTAAGAAATGACTCCTGGAAGCACCTTAGACCTGTTCATCCTTCAATGTTTAACATTTTCTTCTGTTGAGGTATTTTAGAGTCTTTAATCTCTCTCTTTAGTCCTCATGCTTGTTTATTTCCTTAATAGTTCGAACAGTTGGTTTCAGCATGACGTATGGTTTTCCCTGCTTGTCTGTTGCCACTTAAGGGTTGTTATTGAAGTATCCCTTTGAAGTATTTCTGTTTATCGTGAGCCAAGGAGGTCTGTTCTGATCTTGCCCTTTGTCCTTGCTTAAACAGTTGTCTTAAAGGTCTTTTATAGTTGTGATCATAGATGTGTTAGGTGTTCCCTCTTCTATGACTGCAATTATCAGTGAATCTTTTATGTTTTCTAAGTCATTTAAAATAAAATATTTTAGGAAATAGGGTGTTCCCCGAATCTTAGATTTCATTTTAAAATTTGTTTTGAAATCATTATTTTCTTAAAGGTGTGATTTGTAGAATTTATGGTTAGCCCTGTCTACCAAATAGCTCTTTATTGTTCAAGTTGTGTTTTCAAATTCCCTTTTTTTGAGAATTAAAATTGTCTTTCCAAATCATTGATGTCCATCTCATTCCAAAAACCAAAGGATCCTGTGGCCAAGTTAGATTTTCCCTCTGATATCCCATATCCATTGATGAGTATGTTATGACCTCTTCTTGACTCCATTGCCTAATGAAGCTGACATTTCCCCTGTCTATCTATATTTCCTGGATATTTCGTGTTCTGTTGTATCAATCCAACCAAACAAATAAACAAACACCTTCACTTAATAACTAGTCTAAAACCAATACTCAAAGCACACAAGATAAACCTTTACAAACAAACATTTGAGAGATCCCTCTCTGAGAATAGGAGGACTAGATCCTGGAACTCTAAAGATTGGTTCTGATGTTTCTTTGTATTTTGATTTGCCAAACTATCAAAACACGAGACACCAACATAATGGCGATCACGGTGGGACACTTCTGAGTTAGTGACAATCTAAGTACCCCTTATAACTCCAGAAATACCTTATTTTCAAAGACTATATAGTGATTATCAGCCACCTCTTCGCCACCAACATAATGGCGATCACGGTGGGACACTGAGTAAAATTTTCAAAATTAAACACTCACTACCTAGTATAACATAAGTAACCTTCTTCAAGCACTACCTAACAGATGGTAATCATGATAAGACTTAATTGAATCAGTGACAAACTAAGTAACCCTTAGGATTCTCATTAAACCTTATCAAACCTTGAAGGAATCAGTTACCAAGCCATAAGAGTTGACTATGTATGATTAAACACCTTAGCTAAGTGTTAAATCAGATTTAGGACACTCTCTTAACCTGCAAGACCAAAATAACTCATAAAAACCCAAAAAACATTTCAGTTTGGCTTCATAATAAACATGGTGGTGGAACCATCCAATATTTTATCTTCATAAAAACTAAAAAGTTTCCACCTGGCAACTCCACTAGCCCCAGTAGGCCTATTATTCATCTAGGTTCCTAGATCTCTTTAGGACTATGTTAACCAACCTTGAAGAAGTTTAGAAGCCTAGTCCCATACTAGATAAGACATCGTGAGAGGTAAAATTTCCAAAATCAGTCCCTAAAAACCTCAACCTCTCTCATTTTTGAAAAGCAGTCTGGCTTCACATAGGATCAACACTAGATCCCATCCAGACCCAAATCCTCCTTTAGTCATTGACAATCCTGAGAGAATTCTATGGCAGACTTCGAACTCTAGAAAATCAGCTGCTAACAGGAGCCTCTTAAGAACAAATTCTGTCCCTGAAAACCTTGTTGTCTTAGAGGATTCACACTTTGATTTACATCATACAAAGAAAATATTTAGAACTAGATCTCAAGGTGATTTAAACCAAAATGATCTTGACATTGCAGATCTGCGACAAAGCTTCAGTAGAGAAGCCTCACCTTCCGCTCCTCCTGACTCCCAGCTTCTTCATCACTTTAGTCTTTTCCATAACGGGTCTGCTCAAACTCAGTTTGCTGGCCCAAGTATTTCTTCCACTCTAATTCATACTACCACTGTTCAAAACACTCCATTTCAGCGCACTTTCACTTTTGTAAATCCATCTCTTGTAAATCCACCCTTATTTCCAGCCATGGCAACATGGTATGCCCCATTAGTGTTACCACAACCTCTACTTCCCCTACCAAATGATTACCAATCCAAAATCCCTCATTTCACTGGAAAAGAGTCTACAACAACTCAACAACATGTAGATAGGATGGAAGCTGCTTTCGATTACATGGAGATAGAAGAAGAAACGGTGAAAATGAGAATCTTCGCCCAAATTTTAGGAGGAGATATAAAGAAATGGTTTAAAAACTTACCTCCTAACAACATAAATGATCTCCCTGCCTTGCATCAAACATTCATCAACAAATGGGACCTCAAAAGGAATCCTCTCCAAATACTAGCAAAATATAGCAGCCTTAAGAGAAATCAAGGAGAGAGTGTTCATGACTACTCCACTAGGTTCAATAGCATTTACAATGCTCTTCCACCTCACATGAAACCTCCTCAAGGCATGGCCTTAGTAAGATATCCCGAAGGCCTTGATGCTGACATGATGTATCAGTTAAGGGAGAGAGACTAATTAACCTTAGAAGACATGCAGAAAGGAGCTGTGAGCGTAGAAGCAAACATAATTGAGAAAAGAAATAGGTTGAGATTAGAGAAGAGGGTAACTTATAAGGATGACCTACTACCCTCAACCTCAGCTTCTGACACAAAAATTGACAACCTAGTGAAGGTAATGGAGAGAATGCTCGAGAAGATAAATTTAAATGAGAGAGTGCCACCAAGAGAACCTCAAAATAACCAAAACAGAAATAGAAATCAGAATTATAGAAGAGAAAAAAATCAAGACAAGAAAAAAGAAAGTGACCAACAGATCAGACCTCCCTTCCAACAGAACTATGTAGATCAATATGAGGAAGATAGAGAGATGGAAAGGTTGGGAGAATCTCATGTAAACTTGACTGGATCAGAGAGTGGGGATGATGTTTTCCTCACTGAGGAAGAACAAGGTTTCTTTTCTGATCAAAGTAAAAACACCTATGAAGATTCTAATGACTATAGATTGGGGTTTGAAAATGCAATCATGGAGGTGCATAAACAATACGATCTTAGGAGAAAAGGGAATGTAGACAACTTAAAGGATAGGAGCACTAATACTACTGTCAAGAAAAACACAGAAACTCAGCCCAAAAATACAGCAGAAAAAACCAACATTTTGACCAAGAAACCAGGCATAAACAAAGACAAAAGCGTCCAGCAAGATGTTAAACAGAGTGCCCCTAGCACTTCAGCTAGTGGTCCTAATAAAACTGTCTCAATTACCAGTCCAAACAAGGTTCAGCACATCAAAAGTGCTAAAAAGAATTCAATTGAAAAGACAGATGTAAATATGAACAAGTCAATTATTCCTTTCAGCCTTGAGGAAGAGATTGCTAAGATAAAAATTACCATCCCCCTAGCTGAACTAGTAACCCAAGAAGTGTAAAAAAACCAAGTTTTGAAAGCTTTGAACTTAGGAAGTGATACTGACACCTTAAACCTGATAGGTGAAAAACCCGAGTTGTTGTTTGGTCCAGAAGTTGAAGGAAAATACCAAGAAGGGACTGTCCCTCCCTTTTATGTTAGCCTAAACATACATGAGAAAATTTTACACAATGCCATGTTAGACTCAGGAGCTTCACACAATCTAATGCCCAAGGTAGTAATGGAAAGCTTAGGCTTAGAGATTACTAAACCATACAAATATTTTTATTCCTTTGACTCAAGCAGAGTCAAATGCTTGGGTTTAATCAAAGATTTATGTGTTAATTTAGCTCAAATTCCTGCTAAGAGTTTAGTCATGGATATAGTTGTAGCTGACATTCCCCCTAAGTATGGCATGCTCTTATCAAGATCTTGGGGAGCCAAACTTTAGGGAAGCCTTCAAATGGACATGTCTTATGCCACCATCCCTGTTTTTAACCAAAACAGGAGACTATACAGGGAATCCCACATGAAGTACATGGTGAGTAACATAGACAAACCAAAAAACTCTCCAATCTATTCTATTCAATCAATTTTAGATTCCTTATGTAACAAAGATGAAATTACTCAACAAGATAAGGAAGACATGGACCCAATCAATTCACCAGAACAATCAAATCTTCCCTTGAATCAAATGCAAAACATTGAAAATCAACAGTAGCGAGAGAATGAAAATAAGGATGACATACTCTGGAAAATAAACTTTGATGGATCCTGTAATAAAACAAGTGCAGGAGCAGGTGTGTGGATTCAAAATACAAATCAGATTTTTTCATATAAATTGGATTTCCCATGCACTAACAATATTTCTGAGTATGAAGCACTTCTCCTAGGCTTACAATTGCTTAAACAGTTAGAAGCCCAGAGGATATCAATCTTAGGAGATTCCGAACTTATCATAAGACAAATCAAAGGAGAATACTCAGCTAGAAATCCAAGACTTAGGGAATATCGGAATGCTGCCCTTGATCTATTGAAAACCTTTGAAAAATATGAACTTATTTTCATTCCAAGAGCACTAAATCATCTAGCAAATGAACTTTCTTTCAATGCCAAAAATTTCCAAATACCTGAAATAAATGAACAACTCAGTGTGAAGGTAAAACATAGGCCTGCTGTGCCTGATAATGAAGATCACTGACAAGTGTTTGATTCTGACAAACACATAGATGATTTCTTGAAATTAGAAAATGATTTAAGCATACCAATATCAGAAACCAGCCATAAAGAAAATTGTTTGTATATTGAACAAATCCCAGAAGCTGAAATGACATATACTGCTGATATAAATCATTATGAGAATCCTTTTGAAGCAGAGACAATTGACCACACAGACCAAGAAAAATTGGAAGTTTTGCAATGCAAAAATGATAAAATTCCAAGAGGTCTAGCACCTTTAGAACACCTTTTTGATTTTAACGATGTAGCCAAACAACCAAGATTGGAGCCTGTGGAAACCAATGTAGAAGAGCATAACATAGGCAGTCTAGCAGAACCTAAGATGATCAGACTGTCCAGCACTCTCCCAGCTCACATCAAATTGCAATACATAGAGCTGTTCAAAGAGTTTAAAGATGTTTTTGCTTGGGGATACAAAGACCTAAAATCATATGATACCAGCATCATCCAGCATAAAATCCCTCTGAAGGAAAATCAAAAGCATTTTACACAAAAACTAAGGAGAATAAACCCTATTTTATTACCTTTAGCTAAGGCAAAAATTGAAAGGATGCATGATGCTGGGATCATAGTACCCATTAGATATTCAGAGTGGGTATCAAACTTAGTTTCTGTTAGAAAGAAAACAGGGGAAATTAGGCTTTGTATTGACTTCAGAAATTTAAACAAAGCCTCTTTAAAAGACAACTACCCATTACCCAAAATGGACCATATACTTCAAAGGGTTGTTGGGTCAAGAAGGATATCCCTCTTAGATGGGTTCTCGGGTTACAACCAGGTGTTAGTGCTCCCAAGTGATTGAATCAAAACTGCTTTTACCACACCTTGGGGCACCTTTATGTATGTCAAAATGCCTTTCGGATTGATGAATGCAGGGGCCACCTTCCAAAGGGCCATGGACATAGCCTTCTCTGAAGATATTGGCTATTTCATAATCATTTACCTTGATGACATAATTGTTTTCTGAAAAACTGATGAGGAAAATTTGATTCACCTAAGAAAAGTTTTTGAGAAGTGTAGAAAATTTGGCTTGTCATTGAATCCCAAGAAGACACTCTTTGGTTTCCAAGAAGGTAAACTTCTTGGCCATATAATTTCGGAAGAGGGAATCAAAATCAACCCTACAAGGATAGATGGCATATTGCAGATCAGCCATCCAAGAAGCCTCAAAGAATTACAATCTTTCACTGGAAAGATTAATTTTCTGAGGAGGTTCATCCCCAACCTTGCTGAGCTATTAAAAAACATTACAAACATGCTTAAGAAAGATGTAGGTGTAAAATGGACTTTACCAGCTAAAAAATCATTCGAACTGGTCAAACAAGCTCTTACTCAAACACTAGTCCTGATTAGTCCATATTTCAACAAAGACTTTTATATCTTTTCTTTTGAATATGAGCATACAATAGCTGCAGTATTACTTCAAAAGAATGATTTGGGGCAAGAACAACCAATATCTTTCTTTAGTAGGGCCTTAAGAGATGCTCCTCTCAAATATAACATCATGGAGAAGCAAGCCTTAGCATTAGTGAAAGCTTTAAAAGACTTTGGGGTCTATATTTTACACTCTCACATAATTGCTTTTGTTCCACATACTGTGGTCAAGGACATTCTAAGTCAAGACCCTGATGGTAAAAGGGGAAAATGGATTGCAAATATTCTTGAATATGACTTAGAAATCAGGCCCACCAAACTAGTTAAAGGGAAAGGATTAGCAAAACTTATGGCTGAGTCTAACTTCCAAGCACTAAACATGAATATGGTAGATGTGTTGGAAGAAATAGAAGAATCTATTGCTCCTTTTATTGAAGAAACATTTCTTAATTCTCCTTGGTATGCTGACATTATTTATGTGCTTTTATATTTAAATACCCCTCCTTCTTTTTCTAAAACTAAAGCTAGATTTTTGAAACAAAAAGCTTTGAGTTTTTGCATTATAGATGGGATATTATATTGGAAAAATGCTGTTGGAATTTTGCTTAAATGTTTACTTGAAGATGATGCAGGAAAAATCATGCATGAATTGCATGATGGAAAATGTGGAGGACACCTCTACTGGAAGGCCATAGCAAACAAATTCTTAGATCTAGTTACTATTGGCCTACCTTTTTCCCAGACACTCAAAATTTGGTCATGTCTTGCCATAAATGTCAAATTTTTGATGGCAAAAGAAAAATTTTTCCCTTACCCTTACATCCTATCAGAGTTGAGGCACCTTTTCAACAATGGGGTTTAGACTTCGTTGGGGAAATTCATCCATCCTCCTCAGCTCAACATAAGTGGTTCCTCATAGCCACGAACTTATTTACCAAGTGGATAGAAGCTATACCTTCCAGAAATGCTAATGACTCTGTCATTATCAAGTTCCTTGAAACAAATATCCTATCTAGATTTGGTTGTCCCAGAAAAATCATAACAGACAATGCTGCTGCTTTTAAATCTAAAAAGACGGTTGATTTCTATTACAAATACCACATAACCTTGGGCCATTCCACTGCTTACTATCCCCAAGGAAATGGATTAGCTGAATCTTCGAACAAGAGTCTCATCAGTATCATCAAAAAAATGTTGGAACAAAATCAGAAATCATGGCACAGTAAACTAGTTCATGCCTTATGGGCTGATAGGCTAACTACAAAGAAATCAATAAATATGTACCGCTATCAACTAGTCTATGGTATGGACGCAGTTTTTCCCACCTCATTAGGAGTTCCAGTCATGAAACTCCTTCAAGAAGTGCAGATTGAAGAGAATGATATGCAGAGGAGAATCAATCAAACCATCCATTTACAACAGACAAGAGAAGAAGTATATGAAAGAACACAGTTGGTCCAAGAAAATATGAAGAAGCTATTTGATAAGATAACTAAGGCATACAATTTCCAGGTTGGAATGTTGTTCTTAAGTGGGATTCAAGGAGAGAAGAGAAGGGAAAACATGGCAAGTTTGAGAACTTGTGGAAAGGGCCCTATATTATTCATGCTGAGAGGGGTCACAATGCATTTTTCCTGAAAGAATTGAATGGAGAAGATCTATATGGAGGTCCTGTCAATGGAATAATGCTAAAGCATTACTTCTACCAAGAATCATAAGTTTCAAAGCATTCTATTTTGTCATTGTAAATATTATAGTCTGAACATTGCATTCAAAGTTATGAAAATAAAAAATACAAAAATAGAGAAAGAAAGAAAAGAGGGCAGATTGTCAAAAACAATAAAGGTATAGCCCCATACCAAATTAGAGAAAAAAATCTGAAAGTGTGCAAGCTCAAATGCCACTCCTGAAGACCACACTTCTATTTAGTCAAATTGTTTAATCTTGACTAATTAGCTTTAAATTTTCTGCTGATAGGATAGTGAATTCGATTTGCTAAACTGTTTAATATTGGCTTATCAGTAGATAGTTTAGGATAGAAATTAAAGGTTCAAACATGCTCAAAATCTGAACCTAAGTCTCTAAAGAAAGTGACGCAAATCTATTTCAAATTCTGAGTCAAGAAAGATGTAAATATGGTTCCTATTTAGCTCAAAATCTGAACCAGAGGACAAGCAAAGACAACTCAAACAAAGATCAAAACAGAGCTGTAAAAAAGGAGAAGGAAATGCTTTGAAATTTCAGATCTCAAGCCTTCCATTTTGTTTTACATTTTGTGAAAAATAATGTCTATGTGCAGCTTGTTTTTATGCCATAGACCAGCATCAAGTTAGACTGTTCAATATTGACTTGATTGTTTTTTAAAATTTCTGTTGTAGAATTTAGAGAATAAAGTCTGTTGGACAGTTTAATCCCAACAGACAGTAGAATAGGTAGAGAATCATATGGGCTCAAATATTTAATCTGAGTCCATGGAGAAATAAGAAGTAGAAATAGATTAGATTTCCTGCTTTCAAAAGAATAAAATGTTGTGAAATAGTTTTCCAATCCAAATGCACTCTAAAGAATAAAAAATCTTAGATCAATAGGATTGGGTAGGTAGAAAGATTGTATTGATGGGGATCCATTGTTTGTATGGATGCTAATATGTTTTAAAGCAAGAGAAGATCATCCACAGAAAGAAAGGTAGTCCAATGGATAAGGCAACTGATCAACCTCCCAAAGAATGCAAGTCTGAAGTTCTTGATGCCTTCAAGAAGGCACCATCCCCAAGTGGAGCCACTGTTAGCCAGCTATAAAATTCTACATTTACGGAGTATTCAAGGAAAATATTTTGCTGCTAAAAAGTGTTGGCTCTTGAAGACTCTCAAAAGGCCTCATGCCTCTATCTAAATCTTCACTACCGTTCTCATTTCACACTCAGAAATTCTGCTAATTTGAAAGCCAAAATACTGTTGCAAACCCCATTTTAACCCCTTCATCCCCCATAAAATCTTTCATTTTTCATGTTTTTCCCCTTTCCCCTTCATCAAAACCCTTTGATAAGGTTTAAAGACCCTTTATTAACCTGATCAAAACCCTCAATCTCCTTTAAAAATCATTGAAAAATCTATGAAAACCATATTTTTACAGATTATAGACTTAAGCCCCCTTGGGCTAAGTCTTTGACCCTTCCCCTCCATGCGTCTTGGTGCTAGAACCAAGCGCCAGCCTTCTGAGTGCTTATTGCATTGCCCAATTGTGTTTAGCCCCTCGTATTTAACCCCCGGACATATGGTTTTCCATGTAACCCGTGGCCTCACAGTCGGGCGCCAAACCCTATCAAAAATATATTTTCCGCCCCAAAGTATAAAACTTTGTTTATATAAATTTTTTGATGTTTATTATATTATAAAATTTTCCGCCGGTGCAAAATTCCAAATCGATATCCATCGTCGATCTGACCTGTAGATCGACGACGCGCAATCCATTGCCTCGGTGGTCCCCGCCATCCATTCACCGTTGCAAAAACCACGCGGTATTCATCGCACCGCTTGTGAGAGTGGGGCGATTTTTCTGATTTTGCAGCGATTCCATACACCGTTTGACGTGTGGCCTGAACACTATTCACAAAACTGTCGTTCATCGCGCGTTAAAAATCAAACTTGGACCTGGCGTGATATTGACGTCCACTGTTCGATCTGAGGTCGCTCATCGGATGGTGATCGCTCACCAAAGAAGTTTGACAGTTAACCAAGATACGACGCGGTCATTAAAGCATCTCCGCCGTCGATCTGATCTGTAGATCGACAACCCACAATTCATCGCCCTAATTCTCCTACTTTGACTTTTCGCCTTCGCTCTCGACCATCGATCTTTGCGCGATCAACGGCTTCGATTCTAAAATTCCTTTTTCACTCCCCTCTGACCTCCTCTAATCAATCTCGACTGTTGGATGATGCCATCCAATGACCATGCTCTCTCCACGCGCCTTCTGAAGAAGTAAACTCATACATGCAGGATTTTATAACATTGTTTGTATTTTGCAGGGTTCCAATGGTTTTTCCGCTGTGTCTGAAGAAAATTTAAAGGCAGAGGGTGACGATCCTCCCGCCTTCGATTCATTAAAGAAAATTAGTCACAGGGTTTAAAATTCACGTTTCATCAGTGTTTCATGAGGCATTGATACCATATCACCCCTACGCAGCCCTACACACCAACACACACAGCAAGTCAATCACAAATCAAAGAATATCAGTGTCAAACTCAAAACGCACCAGCATGGAAGATTGAAGATAGATTTGTGGGGGATTATGGCTAAAATTGATTATCAAAAGCCTTATCCTCCCAATTAAACACAGTTTGAATAAATCAGAGTGTTTTATCAGATAGAATGCCTATGCTGCCATATCAGGGGCTAATTGAATCCCCCATCTACCACAGAGTCACCTACAGCCTCAAAGCAATCAAAATAAGATCGAAGTTATTACCAGACCAGGAGATATTTTGCATCAATACAACTGAACAGTTATTTCAAACAAAGGAACTTATTGTAAGACTTTTAGCAGAAGTTATTGCAAGGATAACGAGGAGCCTTCAAGTAATTCTTTCCAGCAAGCCTAATATTTAATGTAAACCAATTAATACAGGGGAAATATAAAAAATATTCTCTATTAAGCCCCTCAAAGGCTGAGAGACAGCGCACTGTATTAATTGAACTTAGAAGATATTTTATCCCATTCCACCTCCTCATTCTTCTATATATACTACTGCAGAAGATGAGAAAGGTGTTGGTTGGTTGATCACTAGTTGTAATATTGAAACTCTTTGAAATAATACATAGTATGTTGAAGTTGAAGAACAAATTGAAGTCTTGGAAGCCTTGATGATGTTGTTGCATGCTTGTTCCTGAGAAGGCTCTATCATTGGATCCATGAGCTTGGCTGTTGGTGAAGTATTCTAAACTGTTTAATGTTTTCTCCTGTTTTCATTCTGTTCTATAATTTCTTACTACAGTAGGTTGAAATTTTTAGGCTAAGAAATGACTCCTGGAAGCACCTTAGACCTGTTCATCCTTCACTGTTTAATGTTTTCTTCTGCTGAGGTATTTTAGAGTCTTTAATCTCTCTCTTTAGTCCTCATGCTTGTTTATTTCCTTAATAGTTCGAATAGTTGGTTTTAGCATGACTTATGGTTTTCCCTGCTTGTCTGTTGCCACTTAAGGGATTTTATTGAAGTCTCCCTTTGAAGTATTTCTATTTATAGTGAGCCAAGGAGGTCTGTTCTGATCTTTCCCTTTGTCCTTTCTTAAAAAATTGTCTTAAAGGTCTTTTATAGTTGTGATCATAGATGTGTTAGGTGTTCCCTCTTCTATGACTGCAATTATCAGTGAATCTTTTATGTTTTCTAAGTTGTTTAAAATAAATTCTTTGAGGAAATAGGTTGTTCCCTGAATCTTAGATTTCATTTTAAAATTTGTTTTGAAATCATTATTTGCTTAAAGGTGTGATTTGTAGAATTTATGGTTAGCCCTGTCTACCAAATAGCTCTTTATTGTTCAAGTTGTGCTTTCAAATTCCCTTTGTTTGAGAATTAAACTTCTCTTTCCAAATCATTGATGTCCATCTCATTCCAAAAAACAAAGGATACTGTGGCCAAGTTAGATTTTCCCTCTGATATCCCATATGCATTGATGAGTATGTTATGACCTCTTCTTGACTTCATTGCCCAATGAAGCTGACATTTCCCCTGTCTATTTATCTTTCCTAGATCTTTCATGTTCTGTTGTATCAATCCAACCAAACAAATAAACAAACACTTGCACTTAATAACTAGTCTAAAACCAATACTCAAAGCACACAAGATAAACCTTTACAAACAAACATTTGAGAGATCCCTCTCTGAGAACAGGAGGACTAGATCCTGGAACTCTAAAGATTGGTTCTGATGCTTCCTTGTCTTTTGATTTTCCAAACTATCAAAACACGGGACACCAACAAGATAAAAAATAAATGTGGGTTATTTGATATAAAGGATTTAATATATTATGGGATGGGGTATTTATAGTGGAATTAATAAAATAGGTTAAATGTTAATATGAAAATGAATGAGCGGAAAATATACAAATACCATTTATAAAGTGTAATTTAAGCAGTTGGGCATATTTTTCATACTTGTGGCCCATTATACTTATTAAATGTATTTTTGCAGGTTTTTTGAATGTTTTTGTATGAAATGAAATTAGTTAAGGGGGTTTTTACTTTTCCTAAGGAAAAAGGTGTTTTAACTTAGGAAAAGGGTGATAATGTTGAGAAAAAGGGTTTTTATGAAGGAAATCCAATATTTAGTGGCAATCAGTCATTAAGCCTTGGGTCTGGTCCCAACAAAAGTCAGAGAAATGCTCTGAGCCTTTATAACTGCAAGTTTAGAATACTGGAATAATTTTGAGGGAAGGGAAATTAGTAATTTGCCAGATGACGTTTTATTCATGCCTTGTGTAACTTCTTTCTATCTACCCATCATTTATTCTATCATTTTTTCCTTTGCATGGGTGCATTTGAGCTTGCAACCCTAATCCATTTTTATTTTAAAGCATAAACTATCTAACTCTAACCTTATTTCATCCGAGGGCTCAGATTAAACTGTTGAGCTCCTCATTTATTCTCTAACTATTCTATGGATTTGTCAAGTTTAAACTATTTGACAGATCTTTATTCTCTATCTGTAAACATGAAATTCAAAGCATGAAAAAGTTAAGATTAAACTATTTAACTCATCATGGATTATGGCATTTTGAACAAGCCGCACATAATCGTTTATTTACAGAAAAAGTAAAAAGTAGTGGAATTTTGACTTGCATCACTTTCATGTCTTTTTATTATGTATTTTTTGTGTTTTGGGTCCATTTTTATTCTTTTTGATATCTTATTTTCAATTCCTTTGATTTTTATTTTAGGAATTTTACCCTCTTTTCATTTTTTATTTTCAAATATGGGAAAACAACTTGCAGAAAGTAAGGTATGTACATATTTACAAGACTTATCAAAGTCAATTAAAAAATTATGAACCCTATTATTATAGGACCCTAACACATGGTATGATGAATCTGTCGATTTTGAAATACATGAAGAGTGGAACGAATGATTATAAATAGTGGTGAGAATCCCACTGCTATGTTGATAAAGCCTTTCGAGACAAACTGGGCATGTAGGGAGTTCTGTTAATCCAATTGGAGGAGTTGAGGCATGTTAAAATGATCCAGTATACTGCATGTTTGGAGAAGACATAACATGACAAGTTTTTTCCTCCAATGATGAGAAAGGTATTCGATTATAATGGCAATAAAAGTCATTTGCTGATTTATGATTGTCAAATTTCATTAGGATACTATGTCGCTCATTCAATCCATCATTCTTGACAATGCGCATTTCCAGTATACCCGTAAATTGAAAAAAGTATGCATAAGTCATATAATTGGGAACAAAAAGCACACAAACAAGATTCTTCCGACCAGCTGGAAGGCTCTTAGGAGCACCCAGAGATTCACAAACATTGCAGAAGAGATTGTTGGGAAAAATACTGAGAGGGGGGGGGTGAATCAAGATGACAAGATATTCAAAACTTTACTTTTTTCATTCCTTTAAAACCCATACGGCTACTTTCCTTCGCAAACCGCGTATATACGATCCCCGTTATTAAACTCGCGTATACACGTAGATCTAGATATGTAATTAACTCTTCACTTAGATCATTCAATCATTCATTCATCGATGTTCAATAAACCGTAAACATGTGCGTACGTAATAAACCATCACACAAAGCATCACACATGAACACCAGGATTTTTAGGTGGAAACCCAAGTCGAGAGAAAACCACCGCGCTTGCTCACCTTCAATATTTTATTATAGAGAAAACATCTACAACATATGTGCTGGCGTTAGATGATCAAAGACGTTGGTGCACCCACCGCGCTCGCTTACCGGGGCCTCTCCCCGGAAGGAGCTACGACCCCCGACTCGCGTTTAAAATTTCTCCCCGAAGGGAGCTATGACTCGATCTCGTTTACCAGCCTCACCTGGAAGGGAGCTACAACCCCCTGACTGAAGGCTACAACCCTCAGCACCACCTCGGACCACGTTTCATCAATTTTCACACTGGATCCAACCAAATTCAATAGAACACCACTTGCAGGCCATATTTCATCATATTTTCATACTGGACCCTTTCCATACTTTTAAGCACAAACATACGTCACCAACAGATACATATCAACACAGATCAGATAGCAGAAACACAGCAGAACAGATCAGATATTTCATACCCCTTGCTTCAGCAAACCCTAGTTTGCATACGCGCTTTTACTTCACTGATGTCGCGTATATACGCGCTTCCGTCCACACAAACCAGCGTATACCTCAGTGTATATTTTATTGCGCATACGCGTTTTCTCTTCGCTGAAGCTGCGTATATACGCGCTTCCTCCGCGGCGAAGTAGCGTATAGATCTTCTATCATTACAGAGCAGCATACTTCATCAGATCAGATATTCAGTTCAGATCTACCCTTTTGCTTCAGACAGATGTTCGCCTAGATGCTCGCCTCATCACAGATCTAAGCCTTCCATAATCAGATCTAGCAAATACAAGAGCAATTCAGACCTAGATCCCCTTCTTCATCATTGGTGCATCATACATTCAGATTTATCATTCAAGTGTAACCCTTTCCATTCAGATATACTTCAGAGAGAAGTATTCATTCAAGCTCAGACATCTTGCACCCACACTCATGATTTTCACAATGAATTTCATCTCCTTATATAGGTTTATCCTTTTCAATACCATGAGCCCCTTTTTCAATACCATGGGCCAAAACAATACCATGAGCCCAAAACTACCTGGACGGGGTCAATTAGGCGGATCATTACCCAATACAATGGGTCAATACCATGGTGGTTACCCTTGGTTTTGTACTTTTTGAGCGCTTTAGCCCATACGCGACTTGGAACGTTCTTTTCCGCGTGCATACGTGACTTCACCTAGGAATATCCGCGTATACAAAGAGACATACTCTTTTCATCATGCTTTGAGCACATTCTGAATTCTTTTCTTCATTGCCTTCTGTACACACTGTAGATACATCATATTTCCTTCATCAGGAACATATTCTCTCAAGCACAACTTCATCAAGTAAGTTGTCATCATTTTCATCAAGTGGGTTGCCTTTCAAGGACAACACTCAGCATCATATTGTCAACAAACATCAGATTTACATCATTTACCAAGTCCATCAAGTCAAGCATAACTTCATCAGGTGGATTGCCATCAAGGACAACACATGTCAACAGTCGCATGTCTTCATCTTCATTCCGTGGGTTGCCATCAAGGACAACACTCTGCATCATATTTCCAACAATGCATAACTCTTATGATTTCTTTGACCCTAGGATTTCTCGACGAAAAATTGACGACCATGATTATCTGAAACTTCGTCGACCTCATCCTGGCCATTCATGTCAAGAGTTTTAAAGATATCTTCGATTGTAGCCATTGTTTTATTCATGTTTCTTGACTTAGACATGCCAGCGCTGGCACTTTCAATCATAAAATATTCTTTGTGGGAATGTATTCATAAGATGAATATATTACTATTCGCTTGTTCTCCTTCTTCCATGCCTCCTCTTGTAAATCCAGATCCAAGGCGCATTTCTTGAATTCCACTTCTTTGTCACTACATCTTACATGTATTCCAAAAATAGGTCATGGAACCCGAGGCTTATGATTAGACCAAACATAGCATTCAATCTCTCATTCATACCTTGCAATAGCAACCTTTGGCCACTCAGGAGGCAACATTTGAAGAACCATTTTTGCAGCCTTCATTCCAAATGCTTAATGGCAGGAAATATTTAACAATTTTCATTTGTACTCACTTTTAAAACTCATAAGAGAGCACAATGCCTATGCTTGCCACCATATCTTATCTCAACATTTGAGATGCTTTGTAACAAGATGAAAAGTTTTTATTTGCGAGGCTGTCGACGTTCTTAATAATCAAAGCCATAAACATAGTGTCTTTGCACTACTAGTACAGGAATTTGATGCGTAGTGCAGGAATGTGGAAAAATAGGAATCGTTCACCTGTCACAAAGAGAACATCCTATTAATGATATTTTCATATTAAATACCTTTTAAATTAGCAAAATGAGAAGGGTTCATAGATAAAAAACAATCAGCTCTAAACGCCTCTAACTATCAGATTAATAAGATAACAATGATTAAAACACTAGTCACAAGCATATAATTATTTGATAAAAATCATAAAAATATGGACCAAAAGGCAGCTCAACAACGACCAAGTCAACCTTCTCACACAACTGCTACACGATCGTCACACCTGTCTATGCATCCCCCATCGTTATTGCACAGGCCCATACTTCCAGCCATATAGTCATTTGGTGCACATAGGCAGAGGTTTATCTCTATATGGTTTCAATTTACTTCCATTGATATACCCAGGAATTTCTTCTCCGCTTAATGTGGCCAGATGTATCGCACCTCCCTCTGTGATTTCCTTGAAAATATATGGTTCGAGCCAATGCATTTTGAACTTCCCCTGGGTGGCGCACAAACTTGCTGTCATACAAAAAAACCAATCCTATTACTTAAAGACCTTCTGTCTAATCCGTTTGTCATGCCAAAACTTTTGCGCACCTTTTGCACCTGCTGATGGAAACCTGCAATGAACCGATCTTCTTCCAGCACGAAAAACTGTGACAATCGTTCTTCCATAATGTCCTGCTCCGCCATATTAATGAACATTGAAATGAACAAAATTGGGATAATATACTCCATCGAAATAATGGCTTCCTGCCCATACACCATTCTAAAAGGTGTCTTTCCTGTCAACTTCTTGCATGTGGTTCTATATGCCCAAAGAACCATAGGTATGTGAAAATCCCAATTATTTCAATTAGAATTGAAGATCTTAGTGAGCACAGTCTCCAATATCTTATTAAAAGCTTCCACTGCACCATTCTCCTGTGGGTGATACATATTACTCTTTTGATGATGAATATGGAATTTTTCTGTCAGAGCTTTAATAGTTTCAATGACAAAGTGTGTACCCCGGTCACTCATCAAAATATTAGGGCACCCAAGCTGAGTCAAGACGTTCTAAAAAATGAAGTGTGCAGCTGTGTTTGCACCACCATCCTTCACAGGCTTAGCCTCAGCCCATCTAGTCACATGATATGTCACAATGATTATGTAGCGCGCAACTGTCTTCTTTCCCGAAGGGTCGATAGGTCCAACAAAATCAATGGTCATTTTTTCAAAAGCTTGCAAATCCATTTTTGGGTGCAAGGGAATATCATCTCTGTGCAATGGTTTCCATGTCCTTTGGCATACATCATGTTATCATAAAATTGTACTTGATTGGTTGTTGATCAGACAACTCTATGTAACTATTTCAAACCAGCTTTTGATTCAAGCTTAGCCTCTTAAGTCTGAGAGGGCTCTCTCAAAGGGGTTTATGATATTAGATAATGATAGTACTAGATGGCTAAATCTATTTGAAAAGTAAATTTATTTTTGTGTATGTAGGTTGAACATAATCCAGGATTGATATTATTGGGCTTCTGGAGTCGACAAATCAGTAGATTCAATGGCAAGGTTTCTTGACATGGAAGCTGAGACAGATAAGAGTCTTTAACAAAGGAAAATCACACATAGAACATAGGGAAACACAGTTATTTCATCAATAAAGGAAGTCAGAGAATAAACATATGAATTATGAGTAATAAAGATGAAATCTACTGCAAGTGGTAAACATAAAGATATAGATCAAAAAGACATTAAAAACTCCATGCGAATCTTAGGTCTGTTAAGAACAAGTCCTCTGTATTACTGATATAAGTCAAAGTACATAAAGCAAAAATATGGTGCAAAAGATCTCCAACTCCTTACAACTTCGATAATTTGCCTTTAAATAGACATTCTTACAGTAGGGATGATTTTCATCTTGGCTAGATTCATCTAACTCTTCCTATGACACCTCATATAATAGAAAAAACATCTCTTTTAATAAGAATATGATAGCTACACCCTAAATGTGACATTTCCTAATAGGACTCAAACTCCTATTTATTACATCATTCTATCTTATATTTGAAACGATTGCTTGTTAGTTACAAATAAGCATCACATGCTCGAATAGGCTATGACATAGTTCATCACTACTTGACATATTAAAGACCCTCCTAGCAGGACCCTTATAATCAACGAAAGCTTTAGCTGATGAACTATCTCCACAACACTGTTTTCAAGTCATAAATGTTTGATGGTAAGGTCCCTTGACCTGTTGGATGTGTCCACCTGTCCAAAACTACCACTGGGATGCTTCAAATCATTGAAAAGTAGCTCGCTACGAAAAGAGGATAGTTTCATAGCGAGATTTCGTAGCATCCAAAAAATAGCTTTTGCACCAATCGAGTTTGCTCTTTTGTTGTTCCATGGTGTCAACCAAGACATGACACCTCACCACCATTAAAATCCCTCCTTAAAAACTACAAAAAATGGGTTTGAAATCAAATAAGATGCTACAGAAATTTTCGTACCGTTTTCCTACCTTTAAGCCTAGGAAATGCAATGACACTGTGAAAAACTGCAGCATTTCCAGATTTTAAAATTTTATCCAAAAAGTGACATCTAGCTGTACAAAATTGGTATTCTTCATCCCATGAAGCTTCTAAAACACATCCAAACTCAACTTAAGACCCTTGAGGTGTTTATTCTTCATTAATGATGAGTTCAGCTATGGGCTCCTCAACCACATTCATCTTTAAGCCCTTCTTCTCGAGCTCTTCATGAATCAATTGTAACTACTCTTGAAGGTCTTTGACTTGGTCCTTCAATGTCCTATTCTTAGATTTCAAGTGCAGGTTCATTTTTCTGATATGCTTCACCTCTCCTCTCAATGGTTGAGTCCATTTGATCAATTGCTATGTGTTATTTAAGGTCTTTAACACTCCCTCATCTATATCTTCAGCTTGGAATATGGGAGTTTCCTGAATATCAATAGCATGTAAAATGTATTCTAAGTTACCCTTAGCCACTGTTTAGATTCTTGTGACTCTCTTGCTGCCATGTTTTCTCACTGTTGGCTTTTGTTTTGCAGGTGTAATAGCAGGTGTATCAACTTTCTGTAATGGCTCTATTTCCATGATTACTGGTTCACTTTGCTCTGCCACTAAAGGCTCACTTTTCTCTGCCACTGAAGGTGATGGTATACCTCTAGGTTTAGGAGTTATTTTAGGAGTGATGGCATCTTCTTCAAACCACTGATAAACATAAAAGATGACTAGTCTCTGCCTAATCTCTTTAACTCCTCTAAAACCAACAACTTGATTAAACCATGATGAAAGAGTGAGGTTTCATTTTGCTTCAAATTTAGCTTGAAATTTGTCTAACATTTTAGCTAAGCTTCTATATAAGTAAAAAGTTAAATCAAGAGACCTCTTACCGACAAAATGTAGCATAAGCCGGAAGTGGTATGAATAAACCATATGATACCTCCCTTCACAAGTGAATTATTTCTGAATGATTAGCATTGGCTTTGAGAAGTTGTCTTTCATGTAGCTCCTTGGGATGGAATTTGTGAGATCAATCTCACTATGCTTTGGCTTGATAACTTAATTACATTCCTCCATGGTGAAATTGAAACCTTTGAACCATTGTTCTCCTCCTCTAGGAATTCTTGTTGCTACTGCAATAGTCTCTGGTGCTATAGTGAGGTTTGGCATTCCCACCTTTGAAGTTGTCCCATTGAAACTGATGGCAAACTCCTTATAAACCTGCACATGGCATCCTTGCAATCTTTGGAAAAAATGCAAACACCTTGTTCTTCTAAAAAATTCTAAGGCAGTTGGGTCTTCATTCAACAAATTCATGTATGATGGCTCATATCTGAGAAAGTGACCTCCTTTGTTGGTCTTCCTCTTTGCAGCCATGGTGTTTTTATACCTTCTCCGCATCGCATGATCAATGACACCTGCAATTTCTTGAAAATGCCAGCAACAAGCTTGGCCTAGTGAAACAACTCTCCTGAACTCAGTAGCATGCAAAGATGGAGTGGAGAATGACACAAGACTCATTTGTGAAATATTTTAAAGTTTAGATGACAACTCATTGGTTAATCATGACTTATGTATGCTTAAAACAATAATAATGACCTCAGCCATGACCATTGTACCTTGGATTAACCCTAACTGACTCGAATGACACCCACTCTAACACTTTTAATGATTGATTGACACCTTGCACTAAATTTAAAAAGACAGATAGAAAAAACCCTTTTCGTAGCGTAGTTAGTGTATTTCCTGGCAGTTTGTTTATGAAAGTATTAACAATTTCGTAGCGAAAAATGCGTTTTTACTATGTAATTTGCTATGAAAACAGGAAATCCTAGCTAAAGTGACCTTTTCGGACTTATAAGCTTGGGAAATGGAATATGTTAGGAAATAATGACTGATGTGACATGAAAAGACTTGAATGGGGTTGGGTTTGGACCTTAGGATAGGCCAACTAATGACAAATGAACTCTATGACCACACCTTTGACAAATGAACCCCTAAGACTATGTCAAATGATGTTTCACTTTTTCTGAGTGATAACGGTGGCTCCACTTGGGATGGTGTTCCATTTTGGTACACCAAAGAACCTGTAGTTCCAGTGCTATCCATCTTCTTGAAAACAAAAAATCTGAAATTTGCCAAGCTTTCCTTCAAACCCTAATGACCTTCACCTCGGGCTCAAGCTTTATATTTAGCTTGTCTTTATTAGCATAAAATTATATAAAAATGGAATATATTCAATGGAATGAGAAATCAGTAGAACTTAAGAGAAATAGTGCTTCAATAACCTGCCATTGATAGGCCCTCCAGCACAAGGTTGTCCATCCATCTCTTGCAGAATGTAAGTGTTGCTTCCATGGAATGCAGCTACTTTGAATGGAACTTTCCAAATATTCTCAAACTTACCATGCTTCCCCTTTTATTCAATCCTAGCCTCCCACTTCAAAACCACATCTTGAATTTGAAAGTTTTCCTCTTTGGCCTTCCTATCAAATGTATTCTTGATTCTGTTTTGAGATTGCTAATTTCTATTATAGACTTCCTCCCTTTTCTCCTGCAAGGATATCAACTGGTTTATTCTCCTTTGAATTGCATTTGGCTCCTCTTCCAATCCTTGCAGCAGCTTCATGATAGGCACTCCCAAGGATATATGAAAAATAGCTTCAGCCCCATATACCAACTCATAAGGTGAAGTTCCAATTGATCTCTTTGTGCACACTCTATCAACCCACAGAGTATACTTCAGCTTCAAATGCCATGAATTCTTATTTTCCTGCTAAACCTTCTTAATAATCCTCACAATGCTTTTGTTATAAGATTCAGCAAGACCATTACCTTGTGGATAGTATGCATTAGAGTGTCCAAGTGTAATGTGATATTGATGAAAAAAACCGATCAGTTTTTTGGATTTGAATGCCTGTGCATTTCCAATGATGATCTTCATAGGGCAGCCAAACCTAGGCAATATATTATTTTCCAAAAATGAAATGATAACTGGATCATTTGCTTGCCTAGTTGGGATTTATTCAATACACTTGGTGAAATAATCAGTTGCTGTTAGAATCTAGCGATGTTGACCTGAAGATGATGAATGAATTTTACCAATAAAATCTAGCCCCCACTACTGGAATGGTGCCTCAACATAAATAGGCATCAAGGGTAAGGGAACAAGCTTTTTCTTACCACAAAAAATCTAGCATTCATGGCATTTATTGAGTATATTTTTAATATTTGATTATTGGGTATAAAAGTAAATATGAAATTGAATAACTAAATATATATAGAGGTAATGTAATATTTAGTTAATGATAATAATTTTTTTTTTTTTTAAGTTAAACAGAATTAGATATTTATCTTAAAAAATTATTTTCGAAAATATAATTAAAAGTATAAAGTTATATTTAATTTTAGACATTATTTTTAATAAAAAAATTTGTTGCTTTGATGGATTTGAACCTTCAATCTCATTGTTTTATATAATACTACACAACACAATCAATTAGGCTATCTCTTATTGAAAAAGGTTTATATATATATATATATATATATATATATATATATATATATATAAAGCTTGAACATGTCATAAGCATTTGCATGTAGTTATCTGTATAAAACTATCATATGATATATCAACGTTGATTTTAATGGATTATGTTGGTTATCATTGTCATATATGTTAATGCACTTACAAAATGAAAATGTATGATTACATTTAAATGTGATTAGTTTTCCATCACTTTGCTTCTAATTAAAATGTTGAAAATTAATATGATTCATTAAAATTAATGATGCTCATAAAAACATAATTAGGGAAAAATAAGGAATTCTATCAAGGTTTTAAAGAAGAAAATTTGAAGAAACTGACCTCAAAGATGTAACAAAATGTAGACATTTTAGCTCAATCTCAAATTAAATTTAATATGAAAAATGAGATTTTGTTGTTTAGATAAAAATGTACATTTAAAAATGCGCAACATTGTGAAGTTAAAGTTGCATATGCATGATTTCTTCACAGGATGGATTTTGCAAGTGACTAAGATTTTCTAGAAGATGATTACAAATCATTGTTTTTAATTGGTAAACTACTATGGATATTCCATTAAAGTTTGTTTGTCACAACAAATCTTACAATATTATGCAAACCCTTAGTTGTTCAATCTCATTATTTTACATAATACTACATAACATAGTGATTGTCAATTGAGCTATTTCTTATAGGAAAAAGTTTATATATATATATATATATATATATATATATATAATAAATTCATAATTTTTAAGAAAGCTTGAACATGTCATAAGCATTTGATGTAGTTATATGTATAATTATCATATGATACATCAAAGTTTATTTTAGTGTATTATGTTGGTTATCATTCTCATATATGTTAATGCATTCACAAAATAAAAATGTATGATTACATTTAAATGCAATTAGTTTCCTATCACTTTTCTTCTCATTAAAATGTTGAAAATTAATATGATTTATTAAAATTAATGATGCTCATAAAATTATAATTAGGGAAAAATAAAGAATTCTATCAAGGTTTTAAAGAGGAAAAGTTTGAAGAAGCTAACATCAAATATGTAACAAAATGTAGACATTTTAGCTCAATCTCGAATTAACTTTAATATAAAAAATGAGATTTTGTTGTTTAGATAAAAATGTACATTTAAAAATGCACAACATTGTGAAGTTAAAGTTTCATATGCATGATTTCTTCATAGGATGGATTTTGCAAGTGACTAAGATTTTCTAGAATATGACTACAAATCATTGTGTTTAATTGGTAAATTACTATGGATATTCCATTAGAGTTTGTTTGTCACAACAAATCTTACAATTTTATGCAAACCCTTAGTTGTACAATGTTTTACATAATATTAAAATTCAAAATTATTAGCCTAGCACACAAAATATTGAAAAAAGTTGAGACAAATATAAAATAAGCCAAAATAAATTTGACAACATCTATGTAGTGAACACAAAATGTACTCCTAGGAATTCCAATACGGGAAACCTAGTTAGAAGTTGAGAAAATGACTTGGTTTTTTCTTCTTAAATATAAAATGAATATATAAATAAAGGTGGATTTGATATGAATATACCATTCCCAATGTAGCATGTATGACTAGAATAAGTTTTCTACTTCCTCTATTCTACTCTAGTATCTCACTCCCTTTCTCTACTCAAATATGGAATGATGAAACAATAAAATAAGAATGGAACCCTTCAATTCATTAGAGAAATTTTGATGTATAAAATCGGTCTCCTAAGGAATATTATAAAATAAAAGTGGAAATAATAAAATAAGATTACATTACATCATGAAATTTTAGAGGGAAAAAATAAAAAACTAATTTTTTCAACTTATCTCCCTGTGATTTTACTTAAATTTCAAGCAGGAGCACTCGATGGATATGGAATTTAATTCCTCATCCAAGGAGTACACATGTTGCATACTTTCGATGGACCACGCAACATGAAAAATGATAAATACATTAAAAACGTGATTGGTTCTTATAAAGTTGATTTTTTATCCGAACTTATGCAGGAACGCAATAAAATAAAAAAATACACATAAACACAGAGATGCAATATAAATAAGACTTCATTTCATTAATATCACATAACTAAAATATGCTTACAGACATAATGGAAATAAACTAACTAGGGTGTTGGTAGCTTAGCTTTGAGAAGAGATGTGGCTGCTATAGGGCTCTGAACTATGTTACAATGAGGCTTGAAGGCCTATTTATTATTGAGAAACAATGGAAAAAACTAAACATACAAAAGCCTAACCCTAGGATATTAAACGCCAAACTATGGGCCCCATTGGGGTAAATTGGTACATCAATTTCCCAGGGTCGTAACTTTGGCATACGATCTTTATTTGATGCACATGATACCTAGTTAGAAAGATCTATCTGATGACTACAACTACTAATAGAGAATGTCAAGTCAAAAACACACATTTACCGTATGTGATTTTCCAAAACAAATGTCGTTTAGGGCATCAAAATAGCTCTAGAAGTTCAAGACCCGAAAAAATGCCAAAAATAGTAAATTATGCCACAATTAAAGAAACTGAAAAAATGAAAGAAACAATGGTGGTGGTAAAATTGGAATAGGGGGGTGGCCACCAATATCCACCTAAATCATTAATCCCCCCTTAGGAAGCAATTGTCCCCATTGCATTGAGTTCCTCCATGAGATGAAGAAACTTCTGCTGAACTTGGTCCCCTGGTGAAGGAGTTGGCCTGCTTTGACAACTCGATATAGCTGGATCCTCTGCTGACATGTGTTCTTGATCTGTGTGTCCATGATATGATCAATTTTGCGTTATTCCATGTAGTCTGGGTTTAACTCTGTTGGTGTGATTTTTTCTGCTATGTCGGATGTGTCCAATAGAGGTGGAAAGTAGAGCCGAAGGCTGTCCACATTGAACACTAGGTGTAGACCAAGGAATGGTTGAATACTGAGCTCAAAGGAAATGTCCCCTATAGCCTTGGAGTGGTTGAAGCATGTGGTGGGGTCTAGAGAGGCAGTTCTTCTACATATGTAGCCACACTTTGTTTCCCATTTGGAAGTTGTGTGGCACCCGATGTTGATCATGTCGCTTGTTGTACTTAGCATTGGCTCTGTACAATATGTCATGAACCTGTTGGTGGATGTATTGAATGCGCTCAATGAAATTGTTTGCCTCGTCATATTTAGACTGGACATCAGCCAAATCGGCCTGAGTAGCCGCAAATGGAATGGCTACGTCAATGGGACATAGTGGCTTGAATCCCAAGCTCAATTGAAAGGGGTTGTGGCTTGTTGAGCTGTGGAGAGCCTGGTTATAGCCATATTGTACATAGTGGAGACTCTCATCCCATGTGTGTGGATGCTTTGAGTTGTACATGCACATAATTTCTATGATCATCCTATTGACAACATTTGTCTGCCCATCAATTTGGGTATGGAAAGTTGTGGACTTGATGAGCTTGGTCTCCAACATTGACCAGAGGTTGGACCAAAATTTACGGAGGGACCTGTTATACCAATATGAGATGATAGACTGTGGGATCCCAAAGTCTACCCACACTCATTCAAAGAAGAGTTTAGTAGTAGCTTCTGTTGTGATATCCTTCTTGTAGGTCACCATAATGGCCATATTCGAGAATTTTTCGACGACCACGAAAACACATATGTTGTCATGCTCAGTGGAAGGAAGGCTCGACATGTAATCCATGGAGATGAATTCCTAAGGTGGAATAGGGGTAGGAAACAGAGTATAGAGGCCTTGCTTCTTGATGGTCAGTTTGGAAATGGCAGAGGCAGTGCAGGATCTGATGTACTTCCTGACATCCTACCGAAGGTTTGGCCAATAGAAATATTTTTGCAGTACTCCCACTGTTTTCTCGACCCCGAAATTCTCAGCGACCCGACTATAGTGTGATTCCAAAATCATCTTGGCACACTCTCTTGAAGGAACACAAAGGTGTCCCAAGTGACATAACAATGCATCTTGGAGGTGAAAATTTGGAACTTGCTTACCCTCCAAGAGTGTCTTTTATGTGTGGAAAAATTCTGGATCGCTCTTGTAGAGAAGCAGCCAATCAGAAGTCTCGTGCCCATAAGAGTTGAGCATGATGGTTAGCACCATGATCGGTGGTCGAATGAGGTATTTTGAAACATTATTGGTGCTACCCTTCTTGTAATTGATGTTCAAATTAAATTGTTGCAGATGTGTGGAACACTTCTGATGGCGATCGTTTTGCAACTTCCCTTGTGTTTGTACGCACTACAAAGGTTACTGGTCTGTGTGGATGACTGTTTCCTTCCCCAAAATGTAATTCTTCAATTGTCGGTAAGCTTGCACAATGTAATACATATCTTTGTCATAAGTGGGATACTTCTGCACTATGTCAGACAATGTCTCATTGTGATATGCCATAGGATGCCCTTGTTGAGTAAGAACTGCCCCAAGATCATAGCTAGAGGAATTTTTATCGATCTTAAATGGTTGTTGCAAGTATGGTAATGTGATCACTAGGGTAGAGCAGAGGGGGTGTTTCAACTCTACGAATACCTGCAGATGAGATTCAGACCAAAATAAATTTTCTTTCGCTCCTCCCTTGGTGACTTGACTCAAGGGCTAAGTGATATGAGAGAATCTGAACATGAAGCTACAGTAGAAATTAGCAAGACCTAGAAAGTTGCGGAGCTCTGCTAGAGTGGTTGGGGCTAACCAATCCCGAATGAATTGGATCTTAGCTGGATCCACATGCACTCCCTGCTCATCAATAATTTATCCCAGATACTAAACCTGGGTCATGCCAAAAGTGCACTTCTCCAAATTGGCACACAACTTGTGTTTTTGCAGTGTTTGGTGGTCCTGTCAGATGTGGTGGAGGTGATATTCCCAAGTATGGCTAAAGATCAGGATGTCATCCAAGCACACTACTACAAATGATTTGGTGAATGGCCAAAATATGTCGTCTATCAACCTCATGAAGGTTGCGGGAGCATTCGTCAACCTGAAAGGCATGAAAAACCATTCGAAAAGGCCCTCCTTAGCTTTGAAGGTAGTCTTCCACACATCGGAGGGTTCGATTGGTACCTGGTGATACCAAAAATTCAAGTCAATCTTTCTGAAATGCTTTTCCCCATTGAGTTGGTCCAAAATTTCATCAACCCATGGGATCAGGTACCTATTTTAGATAGTGATCTTGTTTAGCACCCGATAGTCAATATTGAGTCTCCAAGTCCCATCTTTCTTCTGCACCATCACAATTGGGCTCCCATGGGGTGATGAACTTGGTCAATTGTGACCTTTCTACAGCAACTCCTAAATATGCCTCATGATTTAATCATTATCTAGAATAGAGCACTTATAGATTGGTCTATTGGGCAGTGATGCACCTGGGGTTAGATCAATGGGGTGCTTGCCTTGACAGTGTTGAGGCACCCCTGCGAGGGAGGTGAATATGTCCCCGCACTCCTCGACAACCTTTTCCATTTGTTTTTGTCATGCGGAATATCCCTATCTAGAGGTCATGGCCACAATATTCTTCTTGCCCTAAGGGTAGATCACCAGGAAAATAAATTTCCCTAATTTGAAAATGTGCTTACTGCATTGTTTTGCAGTAACCAAAGAGATGGTGATAGGAGGTGCTACCTTCGGTATCTTGTACAACTTATTTCCCAAAGTACCAATAACAACATGAAGCCGAGACTCATACACAACATGTCACTTCCACAAGTATGGTTGGCCTAATAATACATCACAAATATTAAGAGGATTAATGCCACATAATACCTCACCGGTGAAGGGCTTGATGTTGTAGGCAAGGTGACACTGCTGGCTGACGCGGAGTTCCCGTCCTTGGTGAAGCCACCCGATGGTGTATGACTATGGATGTGATGTGGTCAGCAAGCCTAGCTGCTTCACGGCCTATTTTGAAATGAGGTTATTTTGGCTCCCTTTGTCGACAATGAATTGCAACGGGGAACCCTTTACCCACATCTAGGAATGGAAGAGGTGGTCCCCCTCCTCTGGATATTCCAGTTCCTCCTTCTAGATCTTCGTGGTGGAAACAAGGGCATTAGGCTCAACATTGATAATGTTATTTCATTTTCCATTCCCCTTGTCAGGTTCTGATTCATAATCAGAGCATGCATCAGATTCAGAAGCCTTTAGCTCGACCACCAGTGACTGCTTTGCCCAACACTCACTTATGTTGTGAGTGGAACTCTTATGGAGCTCATACCACTTTCCTGTGTCCTTATTTGGCTTCATGGCATTGTTATTTTCTTGCGGCTTTGGTGGTTTATCCTGGGCCACCTTGCCTTGGATTTTTCCTTTGTTCTATGGTTTGGGGGCACCTTTCCCTTGCTTCTGATTCACAGATCCAAAGTCTCGCTTCTTCTATTTGAAATTTTTCTCAATCTTGGCAGCATATCGATATGCTCCACCAAGCGAGGAGATGTCGAGGAACTCAATTTACTCCTGAATGTATATGTGTAGGAAACTACAGTAATTCAACACTAAATGTTTCTCTCAATCTTTGATACCTAATTTTATGCTCAGGGTATGGAACAAATTAACCATCTCGTGCACATATTGATCCCTTTGTTGCCATAACATAGTCCATTGTATGTATTTGTCCTCATAGCTCCCCACGGGAAAATATTGTTCCTTGATGGCATCTCAGAAAGAATCCCAAGTGGGTGCGGCTGAAAATAGAGAGGGTTCCCTCTCATCCTTTTGCTCACAGTATGTTTCCTACTAGTCCTTGACATGGGGGGCATCTTTGAGGAGTGCAAAAGTAATCTTTTCCTGGTTGGAAATTTCATGAACCGAGAAATACCCTTATAATAGATTCAACCATCTATCTACAACGCCTGCATCTATTTGGCCCTCAAATATGGGAATGTAAAAGTTTACTTGTACCTTAAAAGGAGTTGTGCCTCTAGAGTGGTTTTTGGATGTGTATGCACCGTCAGTGGGTAGTCATTAAAGGATCTGGGAAAAGTAATCCATCATCACGTTCATTTTTTGTCAAGGGCCTCCTTGAGCACTATTTTGATAGGATATCTTTCTCATCTTCATTTTCGTCCCCCATGGGCAGTCGTCAGGGTTTGGAAGGATGATCTTGCAAAGGTTCAACCAGATTGAGCCCCAACTCCTTGTATCATGATCTCGTTGGGGACATGCAAAGAAGGATCAAGAAAGAGAAAACCCCTCTGATACCACTGATCTGGACTTATGCAAGAACACAATAAAATAAATAAATACACAAAAATGTAGAGATGTAATAGAAACAAGACTTCATTTCATTAATATCACATAATTGAAATATGCTTACAGAAAGAATGGAAATAAATTAGCTAAGGCATTGGTAGCTTATCTTTGAGAAGAGATGTGGCAACTACAGGCCTCTGAGCTATGTTACAATGAGGCTCAAAGACCTATTTATTATTGAGAAACAATGGAAAACTCTACAAATCCAAAAACCTAACCCTAGGAGATGAAACACCAAACTATGGGCCCCGTTGGGGTAAATTGGTACATCAATTTCCTAGGGTCATAACTTTGGCATACGATATTCATTTGACGCACATGATACCTCATTAGAAATATATATCCGAGGAATAGAACTATTGAAAATGAATTTTGTGTCAAATAATCACATTGACCAGATGCGTTTTTCCAAACAAACGTCGTTTAGGGCCTCAAAACGACTCCAGAAGTTCATCACTCGAAAAATTGTAAAAAATAGTAAATTGTACTAGAACTAAGGAAATTGAAAATTTGAAAGAAATAATGGTGGGGATCCAAGTGAAATAGGTCGGTGGCCACCAATATCCACCTAGATCAATTTTGGTTGTACATTTTTGTTTTGAGGCCCATTTTGACCTCAAAATTCCACTAATGTCCTAGTTACCTATTATTTAATAATGATTTGATACTCATCTAGGGTTATGCTTAGGGTTATTGCATGTCTCAACTCATCTATATAATTCTTGAAAGTCCACAAGTAACTAGCTCCAAATATGTTAGAAATAGGCATTGATGTGGAATCAACTTCATACCATGGAGATCAAAATCATAGTTCAATTTGTGGGGGGCATAACTTCCTCATGCTAGCTATAACTAAGCTGATATTTTCACTTTTAGAAATATCTCAATATATAGAGTAATGGTGATAGGCTACCAATTATATCAACAATTTGTTGACCAAAAAAATGACTATTTGATGCCCAAAATTAGATCTAAATGTTTTAGGTCTCCAAATCACCAAAATGGAACCTACCCCAATAATCGACCCTACAAGTTAATAGCTCCAATTTTACTACTATGAAAGCACCATAATTGATCCAAATTGGACCAGTATATTGTTTTCCATCTATGTTGATGCTTTTATAGTGGAAAAAAAAGAGGAACTTGCAAGTTTATTTTAATAGCGAGCCTTATTTTGGAGAAATGGGGTTGGAAACCTTCCAATGCCATTTTGAAGCATCAAATGGAATTTTTTGGTGTTAAATGTTTCTTGATTTAGTGTTGGATGCTAAGATTCAAATCTACACTCAAATGAATCTCTAATGGTACTAAAATTGCATCGATCAATATTCATATGCAAAAGTTATGTCTCCAACAAGTTAACCTACCATGTTGACCACCATGGTACAAGAAGATGTTATGTCGACCCCTATTAATTATGTAAATGTGGCTATGGGGGAATAAGATCCTACGCTTTGTCGGTTGCCAAGATATGTTAAATATTAAACTATTAGGAGGAGTAGGGGTTCCATTCTTTGCTATTTTATTTCATTCCACGATTGAGTGGAGCAATTAGGAGTGGGACATTAGAAAATAGGATTGAGGGGATTAATTTTCTATAGCATCCTTACAATCCATAGGTCTCAAGTAACTCCATAGAGAGTACCTCTTCATTTGTACTTTCATATTTCCATACTAGAGAAAAGAAAGAAAAGGAGCATCACCTTCTCGTTGTGTTTTTTCCTATAATGGTTTCCTATGGTAATACTTGTGCCTGTCATGTATGGTGCAAGTATGTATTTCTTTCTATTGTCTATATCTCACATTTCAACTATTTCATTAATTTAAGCAAAAATTCAACTATTAAAGGATCTAATATCTAAAGGAGAATTAATCTTCATAGTATATATTTGAATTATTTTATCAGAGTTGTTGTGACAAATTGTTCTAGTGTAATATCCATAAAATTTACAAATCAAAAATAAATTATATATTATATATTGATTCATTTTGAATTAGTGGCCCAAAAAGTTTACAAGGCTTGGAAGGCGATTACAATTCAAGGAGGAGACACTCGAAAAAAAAATAGGGAAAATTTTAGGGCATACTATTTGCAAGTGGGCTAGTTTTTCATTTGCCGAAATTTTATTGCATAAAAATATTTTACTTTAAAATTTACTAAAATTTTATAGATACTATATAAAATCATTAGAAATTTGAATGTTTTACAAAAATATAAGCAAGGATTTTAAAGTTTTCATATAAGGGACTTGAAATATTCAGCAAGGTTTCTAAACCTTAAGATAAATTTCTCTCCCTAATATTTTCCTTACAAAAAATATCAAAATTGATTTACTTTATAAGTGTCTCACTACAAGGAAAAGACCCTCTAGTGGATGTTTTTGAGGAAGCCCTTATAAAAATAGCCCAGATATCCTTTTGTAGTAGAGGTCTCTAGAGGAGGTTGATGGGTGGAGGTTTTTGCGGATGTTTTTTTGTGGTGCATTTCTCATCATAAAACACACCGGTGCATACTAAAAATTGGCACATCGAGACACCGTGCTCTCTGTACAAACTCACCCAGTGCGTCTAAGTACTCCAACGCACCGATGCTCTACATACGAATCGACCATCGTGTCTCCATAATCTAATGCAACATAACGATATGCAGTGCGACATTGATAAAACTACCTGGTGCGCCTCAAAATCGAGTGCATCAAAAAAGGGTTAATTTAAAAAATCTTACCGCTTGTAAAAACATCATTTTTACTTGTTCAATGCTTTAGTCCTCTCAAGCATGGGTGTAAGTTTATCTTCTGTGTGGCACCATGCCATCGATGCTCCTATTGCTTGAATTGTTGTCGTCCATTGCGCATTGTGTGGAGTTCAAATTTTCGAGAATGGTGGACAAATTTGGTTTTGTCAATTCCTCAAAAAATATACCTCCTCGACGCGCAAATGTACAGGTAATCTACTTGTTTCTCAATAAATAAACTTTTTAGCAGATTAAAATGTTTATAGGTCGCACCGCGAACAATGTTAATAGAAACCGCACCGGGTTTTGGTGCGGTACTAAAAAGATGCACACCAATAAATTTAAAAAAAAAACACAGCAGTATGGCCGTTCACACGACCGCACCATTGACTATGTACTTGATGCTGGGCGGTGCATTGACAAAAATATCCAGCTTGGGGCGGTTTGTTTGTTCAACACATTGCAAAAAAATATTTCCTGGTTGGATGGTGCACGAATATTTTTCATGCGCACCAGGCACGGTGCGTGATAAAGTAGTGAGCACTAGTAATGGTGCGTTACTCTTTTTTTTAGCGCACCGAGTATTTTTTTTCAATAAAAATTATATAAATATATTTGTAATTACATTTATCATTTAATAAAAAAAAATTTAATATGTGAATTATTCAATGACGTCAATGGAAAGAGAAAAGGGAACAACAAGAACATATGGAGAACTGTTATAATGTGATGCAGCTGTGGGAGACACGAGAGAGGGAGAGACTTCTGTACCCTCGCCCTATTACGACATCCACCCAATTGCTCCTAAGGGAGGTAGGCCTCCTCAAGTTCTATGAGGAGGCTACATCCTTGAAGGGCCATAGTGGATTATTGGGACAACTGATCTATAGGTGGGATGCCCATTGACAGCCTTTCCGGGTTTGTCCTGGCTAGTGGTACGAGCCCACTGAGGAGGACATCTATTTTATTACTGGCCTATCTAGGAGAGGGTGATATTTTCCCCAGTTCCCAGATGTCCCCGTCGACTATGCAGCATGGAGTCAGTTGGCGTACTCCCAGAGATACATTAGGGACGATATAGTTTCTCCTGCAAATTTTTAGGTGTCCAGTGGTCAGTTAAGCATTGCTTCATTTGGTCTAGAGGAGGTGAGGTGCCTCTCACTACTACTGACGACCATTGCATAGTATACCATTGACGGGAAATGCATTAGTTTCCCGCTTTTATTTTATGTTGATTCATTATTCTAGTCACCACGATTTGTGAGATGGTTTACGATTTTTTTGCGATAGTTTTGTACAACATTAGATAGATGTTTTTCTTAGGCATGTGGAAGGTTAACCTTCCCTTTTTCTTCAAATTTAGTTTTTTTATTTTTTGAGAGGTTTCCGGAGACGAGGCCTACTGTTAGTATGAATCTTAATTCCAAGCGTACAAAAAAAGACCACTTTAGTTGTGCATAAAAAAACCCTAACAGTGAAGATGGTTGCCAATATCCTCAGATATGTAGTTAGGTGATCAAGATAAATGCTGCAAAAGTCTAGATCTATGCATTAGAAGACATTAAGCAGTAGAAAAAACAAGATTTACTCCATGCATCCAATAGACAAGACAAGAATATGTTGAATGAAGTTTGTATTAATGGCACCTGGGAGGAAAACACAGAGGGCTGTTACTATTTCTCCTCAATGGGATGGGTTCTTTTAAGTCCTCAGCACTTCAGATCTAAAATTCCTCTCTCTTGATGGTGTAGAAAACCTAGACAAAAAATGGTAGCAAAATATGACTATGATGGTGGATCAAAGTCAGACCAAAAGTATAGATCCAGAGTGATATTTAGGCAACAAAAGGTAGTGAATGAATGAAAAAAACCCTTCTATTTATAACAAAATATTGAGTTAATCTAGATATTGGTGCATAATTAAAATATTATTAACCAAATCTAGATTCAACTTTTATGGAATTTTTTATTATTTTTGTTGGAGGGAAAAAGGATTTGAATTTGGTCAAATCCATTTATTTGTAAATAATAAATAGATAAATGATTTATCTATTATTTTAAGAATATGGTTGAGTAATAATTAAATAAATAGTGATTTATTCAATTATTTATAAATGATTTAGTTAAATTTAACAAAGAATATTATTTAAATAAGGTTTAAATAGTTATTCTTTAGAAAATAATAAGATAAATAATGATTTATCTAATTAATTTCCTTATTTTGGGTTAAATATAAAAAGGAATATTAATTAAACTATTGTTTAGCTAATTATTCCTTGAGGAAAATAAAAAAAATGTAGATTTATTTAATATTTCCTCATCGGGTTTCTTGTTTAAACCATAAACAACTTAATAAAGGTGTTTTATTAAGTTATTTTTCATAGTGAAAACAATTTTACTTAGGGTAAAATTGGTCTTACATGGTGTATTTGGGTCCATCTAATGATAGTAGGTTAGATGACCAAAAATGGTGTAACAGATTGCCCCCCAGCGTGCGAGTGTTAGGAGCAAATTGTATGACTGAAGTACGTTGTAAGAACTCAATCACCAGACATCAAAAGGGAAGTTAGAGAGAGAAATGTGAGGTAGACTAATGTGCTGAAGAACTAGACCCTGAGGAGACGAGACTTACAGGTGCAACAAGTCTCTTTTTATGAGAGGGTACCTGTGCTAAAGGCGGCGGGGGAGGCATACCTATGTCCGCCGAGACAGAGTACAAAGAATAATGCGTTCGCAACAAGGAACCGAACAATATAGTACATGCCGGCATAAACATGAGCTAGATAAACAATATGATAATGGATCCCACATACATACCGTGCTCGGGATAAAAAATAACTCGTACAATAATATCTCGAGTACATGAGATATAAATACAACCTGTATGCCCCTAAAAACCGGTGAAAGGGATCTAAAAATTTGACTAATACAAACAATCAAAAAAGGTGTCAAAAGCGGCTGAGGCCGACATCATCAAATCTATGGAGATGCATTGAAGGCTGAGATGAAGAGGTCATCTGGGCATGTGGGGGGCTACCTGTAAGGCCACCCCTCATGAGGGCTGAGACATCTCACACACACCTGGGAATCATCAAAAGCGGCTGCTACATCACTAGACCATCACGCATACAGATCTCGATCATGCTGAAAGGAGCTGGAGTGGAGAAACAATCAAGTCAAAGGGAAATGAGAGATCCCTTTGCCTGATCCGAGGCACCGAACAATAGTGGAAGCCGGAACCAAGGTACACTGCCCTCTAAACATGTCTTTTGGAATGAAGGAGCTGATGTCGACAGAAGGAAGTCCGCCGTAGGTGAGGCAATGAGAGATCCTCAACTAAGGCATGAGAGAAAATAGTAGTGCGAATGACGAATGGACACCAGGTGATGATGAAAAATTGGTTACTCGAGTAGTGGACTTTACTGTTCCCTTGTTAGAGCATAAAGGGCATGGATGACTCGGCAACAACCCACACAATATCATGAGGGATAGGGGATAGTGGGACTAAAGGATATAATGTGCGACACGAGACAGGGACCAGGCAATGAAGGATGGATGACTATAACGGGATTTAAAGGGACTCGAAATAGACTCCATGAATGTAATGATGACTCAACTCGGATTCTCTAAACAAGGGTGACTTGATGGTGATGCCACACAGAAAAGGTCTAATGGGGACTATAAAAAGATGAGTACAAGATGGTAACTCACAACGAAAGTCGAAATGAGCGTGGACAAGTATGGAGGCAAAGTGGTGCCCCCAGTACGAGTGTTGCAAATGAAGAAATTCAATTTTGAGGAGGGGTGAAGTGACGCTTCTTGGAAAAAATGTGTCCTGGTAAAGTATCAAATCACTAAACCAACAAAGATAATTCATTTGAGGGCTCATGAGAGCTTTCCAACGGCATGCATGGTTCGTTAAACCCAGCTACGGTTTGGTCGCGTAGGCGAAAGAAAAAATTAGGGGTTTTCGATAAGGTTTTTTCCAATCCAAATTCACTTATTTTCGTGTGGAGATGTGGTGAATGAGAGAGCAGAGAAGGCCCTAAATCTTGCGGCGAACATAGCAGATAAGCCCACCATTGGAATCGAGCTCCGTCAGTTGCAAGTAAGAGGCCTAACCATACTCTTTTAATCAAGGGGATCAAAATTTCAGTTTAGGTACCCACAACTCATGAACAGTCCAGGTCACACTTTTTGGGGCTTATTCTGCAATCTGGGTAGCAGGTACTAGGCAAAAAACTGCGACCTGTCCAAGAAATGACCTGAAAAGTGCGACCTATCAGAGAAAGGGGGTTTCAATGATAGTTTTTGGATGAGAGCTAGGATTTTTATGGTTGTGGGGCATAGGTGCCCCCAAGGATGTTGTGGTCATGCAAAAATGTATTTAGAAAAAGGGGAATCTAAACACATTTTAATGATGTGGTGTGCCATTTGTTTTCGTTATGGTTATGCAGTTTGAGTTTCCAAGTTGGCGTACATGGTGTCACTATCCCAACGAGAGGATTTGGAGATAATGAACTGGTTCTCTCCTAGAAATCCCATGGGTTGGTCAACAACAATGTTGAAGCGACTAGGTTGTTGATGTAAGATGAAGGAATGATGAGGGGTATCATCCCGAGAGTGATATGAAGTGATATGGGACTCTAGAGGTTCTTCTAAATGGGGAAGAATAATGGTACTAGAGTCAACATGACCAGATGCACTAGGAGAGTGGTGGAGAATTGATTCTCCTGGCCTCTCAAATATGAGTGCCCCCTTACCCAAACATTGGGTTTCAATGTAATGGCCACAAGATGTATGTGGTTCGAATGCATGGGTTCGATGTAAGGGGGGACAGATAAAGTCAGGGGTGGTGACTACTTCCATAATGTCTTCATCATAATATAAGATGGGGTGATTGGTGGAAGAAAGACCACCTGACGCAACAAAGCTACCTGACTCATCATCATGAGAAGAGAGGTTCACATGCACATCATCACAAGGGGTGATAAAAGAGTAAGCAGAGCAAAGGATTCACCGATGTTGAGCCCGGTGATCGTCAAGGAGGTTTGGTGCCAACATCGTGGGAGTCTCCAAGGGGGCTTCCATCGAGGGTCTCATGGATGATGATAGGTAGCAAATGGTGGATGAAGGCTCTGTCATCTCGACATCAGGAGGGGGGATTTCAATGGGAGCATTCGTGTCCTTTGGTTTTGCCTAAGAAAAATGCGCAAATAAGGGAGCAGTGGACTCGTTGCGCTTGGCCTCAAATTGGAAAACTGCTTCCAAAGAGGAGCGGTACTCTTCAAGGCAGGGACAAAGGTGGGTATAATGGCCATGGAGATCACACAAAGCACAGGGGTGGTTGGTGTGAATAGTCTTTAGGCTCCTGGCTTCAATTGAGGAAGGGATAGAGGTTTCTGAGATCGTAGACTTAGGAGACGCGACACTAACCATGGGCTTGAGATGAGGAAACTCCGGACAAGTATGGGTGGCATGACCAACAACATCACACAAAGCACACTGGATGGTACGAGCTCATACAATGGTGTTGTGGTTTGTTTGGGTAGCTCTCTGTTTTGGAAATGTTCACAGCTTTTCCCTTGTTACCCGAAGTGGTCACAATAGGAGATGGTTCCTGTTGAGGTGGCTAAGGCACTGTAGCAGCGGGAGAAGTCATAGGGCCCAGTTGAACCGAGGTCAAAGAAAGATAAGGTTTGGGTTGACCAGGCGGGCTAGCGGTTGGGCGATCAAGGTACCAGACGGGAATCCCCAGGGTCAGGTTGAGAAGAGAGAGGGTAGCCATAACAGGTACTGTGTACACTCCAGGAGGGGGAGCTAAAAACGATATCTGACCGAAGGGGTAATGGCCAGGCGGGACGGCTCCAAGATGGTTAAGGCCTGGAGGAACCATTCCAAGAGGATAAAGAGGCTCATGAATACCAGCTGTAGGTGAAGGGCTAGGAGGAGGAGGTCTAGAAGTCTGAATCAAAGGGCTAGGAGTAGGCTGCGGAGGGCGAGGAGGCTGCTAACTAGCCGAAGTAGGTCACTTGAAGAAAAGCCAAGACGATTGCATCATGCAAACATTCGATGAGCCGGGATCGAGGACAGGAGGAGGAAGAAGAGGGAATGTACCAATCAATGAGGAATCTTTTGTAGAATCAGAGACACTACCAAAGGATCGACGGTGTTTTCTTATTGGCTACCGAAGAGATAGTGATGGGGAGGTTTGAGACTTCGGTTCGTAATATGTCAACTAGTCAATGGTGACTATCTTTCCGTTATGAGGGAAGGAAATCTTGCGGTGAACTGCAGATGGGACAGTAGACATCACATAGGTGTAGCTATGACCCAATAGAATGTTTTAATCTAAGGGGGCATCTATAACTTCTACGTCGACGCAAATAGTCTTGCCCGTAAGAGTAATAGGACAATTGTCGAATAGGCCATTGGGTTGGGAGGCATGGCCATCCCATGCTTGGAGAGTGATCGTGGAAGGGGCCAACTCAGTTGATCCGAGTTGCTTCCAAAACGAAGCAGACATCGCATAAGTGGATGGCCCCTCATCAATAATGCATCGGGAAACATTGGCGTTCTAGATCTTGACTGGGATTTGGAAAGCGACAGAAGCATGGAGAGGAGGATTTTCTGACCAGTCAGCATCGAAGACAATCAATCGATCATCTAAGGATCTACAATGCCAATGAAAGATAAGAGGGAGATTTTCTATCATGAAGGGTACGACCGGAGGAGTTCTAGCATTGAAATGGCAATAGGAGATTGCACCAAATCATCTCCTATGCTATACTTCTAATGCCCCTTTTCCGGTAATAAAGATTTTTGTGTAGTAGTCCTTTATGGATCTGCATGAACTCTCAGACAGGGCTGAGGGATCTGTAAGGGACTATTAGGTGTCGAAAGAGGCTCTGTAGAGACCGAAGGAGGTAGCTCAGGGACAGACGTAGCAGGAGGCTTGTTGTACTAATGGGACCGAGTCTGAAGATTGATGTCTACGGTTAGAGTTTGATCAAAGTTCATCATAAGAATCTGGTAATTAGAGGTACCAGATGGAAGAGGTTGAGTGGCCACCTAACCTACAGGTGGTTGGTAGCCACAAATCCTTGCTGAGGGAAAGGATCAGTAAGCATAGCCGGTGGACTAGGTGCAGGACTGGGAGGGACGGAAGGGAAGGCTTGTTGTCCTCTCAATGTTACTTGAGACTCCCACAACTGCCACATTTGTGGGAAAAGAGGAAAATCATGCGTGTAATGACCATAAACACCACAACAAGACTAGGGCTTGTTCGTGCGAACAGGCGTGTCCTGCTTGGGCTGAGTGCCCTGTTGCTAGTTCGTAGTGTTAGGAGCATTACCTTGATTAGGTCCAGGATTACCAGGGGCAGCTTGAATTTGAGTGTCTTTCCTCTTATTTTTTGAGGGAGGACGATTAGTCGCGCCCTGCTATGCATACACCTGTCCCTGAGGGGGCAATGGTTACTATTGTGGGGGTTGAGAAGGCAAGGGTGGAGGAGGTGCTAATGTTGGAGGAGCTGGAGCACCAGGCTGTGGATACAGATAACAAGGAGGTTGGGTAACAGTGTGGTAAACATGAGGTTGGGAAAAAAGAGGAGGCATGCCGTATCCTGGATACGTGCTACTGGGAGGGGGAAAAGTGCAGGAGGTGCTGGCCCCCCCCTTAGGAAAACCATAACCCATGGGAGGTTGAGCATACGGATTAGAGAGAGCTCCAACGATACCGTCGCCGGCGTGAGATTGCCCTGGTGCGTTAGCACCACCGGGTCTAGGAAGATCAGGTAGAACGGTATAAACATAACCTGACTAAGCATAGATTAGGTCATATTTTAACTCAATTTGGAGAGCAGCTTCTTCGGTTTGAGGAAAGTGCGACTCGACATCTTTTTCGATAGTTGGCAAAAGAGATCTAAGGAACCAGCCCATATAGACACAGTCTTCGAAGGTAGGAGTTCAACATAGGCTCTTTCTTCTCTGCCATTGCTGGACATGGTCGGATAGGCAGGTCGCAGACGATTGACGGAAAGAATTCAAGAGTTCGGTACCAATGTCATAATGGAGGGGAAGCTGGAAGTAACACAAAAATGTCCGCGCAATAGTCGCAAAGGTGGTATGAGAGGAAGGGGTCTAATCAACATACCACTTAGAAGCTTCACCTGTAAGCGTACATTGGAACAATCGAATACGAACAGAGTCATCGGTAATGGAGTTAGACAAACACCACATGTGGAAAGATCGAACATGATTTGTAGGATCTTCTCCAGTAATGCCTTCAAACTTTGGGATGTCGGAAGGGAGCTTCGTCGACATAGCAGGCCAACTAGCATCATGGTGTATAGGGTCATTTATCAACTGGTCAAAATCAGGGAGGCTGAGGCCTGCCATGAAGGGGACCAAGGGCGCAGCCGAGGTAGTGTCTGTTGTGGTCCCACTAGTGGTATTCCTAGCATGAGGGTCGGGGTTACCACCAACATTAGGTCTTGCACCAAACATGGTTAAGGTGTCAGGGGGAGAACCGAAGGCAAAACGAGAAGGAGAACCCAAAGGACCAGAAGAATATTCAGTGTGTGGACTCGGTGGAGGACTAACTCGAATCCTACGCAGAGGAGTAAGTCTTCCTACCGATAACTGAAGATGAAGGCCAAGAAGTCTTCGAGATAAATGCCTTGGTGGTGCAATTAAGATGACACAAACATGGCACAAAGGAAAAAGGGACCGACAAGGGCAGGGAGGTGCAAAATCAACTGATTACAAGGGCAGAGAGGTGCAGGATCAATTGATTTCAATGTTTTAGAGTATTTGCTTAGCGGTGTTAACCAAGCCCTTTCGCTTAGGGTGTGTGTGTGAAGTGTGTAAATTTTAATTTTTAAACCCAGACGTTTGTAGAGAAAAATAAAAAGTGTGTTGTATAGTTGTAAATAAACCTACAAATGACAGTACATAAGCCTGCAAAAACAAAAAATAAACAGCTAATAATGTAATAATATAAACTCAAGGATTTGGGTCTCTCAACAACTAGTCTATAGGTGAGTAAAAAACTAATCAAAACACACTAAAAAATCCAATAGATCTAAGGTCAGGAGGGACAGGGATCTAAAGGACAAAATCTGTTGGAAAGTGGTGCAGAAAACAGCAGCAAATCCAAGGGAAAAGTGTTGTAAAAAGAGGTGGCAAAATGCTATCTCCTGGAGGGAAACGGAGTGACCCTAGAGGAAAACCCAAAAAAAGCTAAATGAGGTGATTTGGATGGATAACAAGCCAATCTGAAGCAGATCTGAAGGTGAGGTATCATATCTGAAAAATGGCTGAAGACTCTGAAATTTCAGACAACCTGCAATAGCAAAAACTCTTCCATAAAAAGTGGAGGGTAATAAAGCCCTGAAGGCCCTAACATCAAATATGGCCGCCAATATCCCCGAAACATGTCTAGGTGATCAAGATAAATGCTACAAAAATCTAGATCTATGCATCAAAAATACATTAAGAAGTAGAAAAAAAAAGATTTACTCCATGCATCTAATAGACAAGACAAGAATATCTTGAATGAATTTTGTATTAATGGAACCTGGGAGGAAAACACAGAAGGGTGTTACCAGTTCTCCTCAATGGGATGGGTTCTTGTAAGTCCTCAGCACTTCAGATCTAAAATTCCTCTCTCTTGATGGTGTAGAAAACCTAGACAAAAAATGGTAGCAAAATATGACTATGATGGTGGATCAATAGTCAGACCAAAAGTATAGATCCAGAGTGATCTTTAGGCAACAAAAGGTGGTAAATGAATGGGAAAACCCTTCTATTTATAACAAAATATTGAGTTAGTATAGATATTGGTGAATAATTAAAATATTATTAACCAAATCAAGATCCAACTTTTATGGAATATTTTATTATATTTGTTGGAGGGAAAAGGAATTTGACTTGGGTCAAATCCCTTTATTTGTAAATAATAAATAAATAAATGATTTATTTATCATTTAAGGATGTGGTTGAGTAATAATCAAATAAATAATGATTTATTTAATTATTTAAGGGTGATTTAGTCATATTTAACAAAGAATATTATTTAAATAAGGTTTAAATATTTATTCTTAGAAAATAATAAGATAAATAATGATTTATCTAATTAATTTCCTTGTTTTGGGTTAAATATAACCAGGAATATTAATTAAACTGTTGTTTAACTAATTATTCCTTGAGGAAAATCAAACAAATGTAGATTTATTTAATATTTCCTCATGGGGTTTCCTCTTTAGACCATAAACAACTTAATAAAGGTGGTTTACTAAGTTATTTTCATAGTGAAAGCAATTTTACTTAGGGTAAAATTGGTCTTACATGGTACTGTAGCCCCATCTAATGATAATAGGTTAGATGACCAAAAATGGTGTAACATCTTTTTTTCTCGCAACCTCAGACACCGATGTTGCACACATGTGCATGTAGCCGTATGATGCCCAAGAGAGGCCTGTCTGACTTTCCGACCAAGATATCTACTGATGCACTAGAGTTGCTAGCTAATGCTAATGATTACTCGTTCGTGATGGTGTCATGTTCGTATGCCAGTTTGGATTGGTGAGGGTGTACCAACATCCTCTTCACACAAGATGAGCCACCAGATGCGAAATATAATATTAGTGTTTTATTTAAATTAATATAGTTTCATTTTATCGTCTTAATTAATTAATTAGAATAAAATTTATTCTAACATGTTCTTTAAGTTGTTGTGTACTATATATTTTGTAGATATTCGAGAATTCGTTGGGGACATGATTCCACCCCCACCGGATGATCCAGGTGTAGATGTTGACGACGAGATGGAGGAGGCGGTGGATCAAGGTGACAGACCTGATCCTCAAGTGCAGATACCCACAGGGGTGCAGCGTGGGGCAGATACCCGATTCAGGATGGAGTTGGGAGACTGACTATGTCAACTCCTGGTTGATGAGGGAGTCTGCCCTGCTACGATGAGAGAGATGCAGGTTGATCGTAGGCTCACAGAGCTCTGGAAAGACATGGCCTGTGATTTGATAACCCTTATGAGTTATATCATTGGATCTTCTAGAGTACTTGAGTCTAGGAGGGATAAGCGTTGTGGAGATGCATGACAGAGCAACTCATTTGATGATCATGATCACGAGGGGAGTGATCATCATTCTAGTACTCCACCTCCTCTTCCTTCACCTCTCACCAGAGATCATGAGCAACCATCATCGAGTCTCAATCAACAAGCATATTTTGAGCAGTTTGCACCATCTCAGCAGACACCTAGTCCTATGCAGACACGACCATCAGCAGAGGAGGCAGGTCCATCAGAGTAGGCAGGTCCATTGAGCAGGCCGCACCATCCACTGAGAAGGTTGCACCATCGACGACTCATCAGCAGGAAGTTTTTGAGTAGACTGCACCATCTGATCAGCAGGAACCTCCGGAGCAGGCACATCATCCATCTGATAATGAGGCTCCACTATCGACTGAGCAGGCCTCAAATAGTACTAGTACTAATGTAGTACCACCAAATATTTGACATTTATATGCAGTTATATTACAGTTGTATATTTTTTACATTATATATATATATATATATATATATATATATGGTGCATGTATTTTATGTTGATGTTGATGTACTTAATTTACATGTTGGTGTTCATCATGATGTATATATTGTTAGGTCATGTTAGATATGCTCATTTAGTGTGCTTGCAGATAGATGCGTACGTGATAGTAATTATTTGACATGAGATGTATATTTGATGTTTGTCTTGTGATGAATTTATACAACGCTGGTGGTTTGTTAGATGATCATGACCACTATGATTAGATAATGTTAGCAAATTTGAATGTGTACTTTTGAATATGATGTTTGTACGATGGTTATCATGATTGTGATGTTTATTTTTAATATTAAATCATGATATTTTTTAAATATTATGTATTGGTAATTGTAAAAATATGTAATTGTATTTGTAACTGTAATTGAAATATTTGTATGTAAAATCAGACATTATTGTAATTTTAATTGTAATTGTATATAAAATATTTGTAAAATTGTAATTGTAATTGTACGTAATTTTATTGCAAATGTAAATTGTAATTGTAATTGTATGTATTGTCATGATTCAATTTTATTAAAATTGTAAAATGAATTGTAATTGTATGCATCGTAATTATATAAAATTATAATTGCATGTAAAATTGTAAAAATTGTAAAATTGTAACTGTAATTGTAATAGTAATTTTTAATTTTAATTCTAATTGTATTTAAAATATTGTGAAACTATAATTGTAATTGTAATTGTACAGTGAAATGATTGTACTGTAAATTTAATTGTAAATTTAGCGTAAAATTGTAAAATTGTAATTGTATGTAAATTTGTAATTGTAATTTACAAAATATTTCAGAAATTGTAATTGTAATTGTATGTATTGTCATGATTAAAATTTTATTAAAATTTTCCAAATTTGTAAATTTGTAAATTGTAAATTTGTATGAATATAAATAATTTTAAAATAATAAATCTAGGATAATCTGAATTATTGTAGCATAATAAATTTTAGAAAATAATGCAAATAAATTCATGTTTAGAATTATCATTATTTTATTATGATATTACATACCAAAAATAATAGTATACATTAATACATACATACATACATACATACATACATACATACATACATACATACATACATACATATATATATATATATATATATATATATATATATATATATATATATATATATATATATTTTTTTTTTTTTTTTAATTTTGAAGATATCATTGACACATTTAAAGCAATCAACTAGTTGTATTATTTTAGGAATTGACATAAAAAAAGAACTTGATACAGTGCATTGTTTTCAAGATCAACATAATTGCAAATTATCAAGTGAAGTGATTTTAACATTAACACAATGCAACCCAATTGATTCAAAATAAATATTATAATGTTTCAAAAAACAAAGTCTTAGTTCCAAGTTTAAGTCCTCGTCTTTATAAAAACTCATATTAAATAGTATAAATGATGAAATAACACATGTACCATATCAGTCTCTATTCTCATGATCACCCTCATTATCTTCCAGCTTGCTTGGCATGATAACACTATTATTCTCAAAAATATGTTTTGATATAGGGTCATGTCTCAATATGAACCACCATTCCCTATCCAACACATCTGGGTAAAAAAATACTTGGTTGTAGTGTTTGGGGAAAACATAAGGCTCCTTAGCTTCATCCCACATCTTTCTAGAGTTGATACATATCATCATAGTATCGTGATCTTCCTGTACATTATTTTGATCAAAAGTGTCCCACCACTTGCTCCTAAAAATAACACATTGGAAAGAAGAGAAGTCAACATCCATGATCTCTTGTATCTTTCTGACGTAACCTAACGTCCCTCGTACTAGGTTTTGATCACAATGACTAGCTCAAATAGATTGATCAAACTCGACTTCCACTCCATAGTCTTGTGTCATGTGTCCATTATCGACATTTTCTATGTGAAAATCGTGTCCATATGCCCACATATATGGGAGCAAATGAACCTATAAAAAGTCAAAAAATCATAGTGTCATATGTCTTATAATAACCCAACTGTTAAAATATGAAATATAGATGTTACATTTCAAAGGTGCATTATTAAGTTTAAAATTTATATAAATAGATTATTATCGAGTTGTTGCATCCAATCCCTACGTTTAGTGCATCCTCTTCAGTATGCAGGTAACGACTAGTTGCACCGTATTTCTCTCTGACTTGGTTAGCAACCCAATAGTTGGGGCATATAATTGGCATATTTTATTTTAAATGATCGAGATAAGGCACATGTCTACCATTCAATCGTATGAATTATTTACTGTCACTATCCCATTTCATCCTCTTTTGTTCGTACAATGCGACCCACAGTTGTGTAACTTCAAAATTGTAAAGAACGGATTTATTGATTGCTTCAATTTATGCATTTGCTGATGAAATAAAAATGACATATAGTACATATGAGATCAAAATATACATTATATTGAAGTTCAACACCCATTATAACTTCCTTTGCCAAATAAATATCATATTTTTTAAAATCCATGGGACATCACCTTCTTTGAAATACCAATTAGAGGGACTAGGTGCCTCTTATCTTGTACTTTGTAATCGTCTTGGCCAATGTTTCTTTTTAGTTTTTAAAGTAATAATATATTTCCTAACAGCCAATGTGTCACTTTTTTTCGATGATACGTGCCTACTTAAAGAAGATGAAACTTTTTTAAATATATGCATGGGATCTAATAAGTGGGTAATCTTAAGATGCTCCCAATGTGGGAGGTTATAAAAGATAGATTTCCTTTTCATCCCAATGGGAAATTTCTCAACATAGGTGTCTAAGAATTCTGGACCATTGAACATAGGCTCCCCATTTAAATCGAACATTTCCATGAACTCCTTCTCCTTCTCTCTCTCATATGCTCTAAGCCATTCAGATGGTGTCATTATTGCAGGCCTTTGGGTTTTATCTCGTTCACGATTGAAAGCGGATGTTGCTCTTCTGTAATGGTGTTCTTTTGGGAGTAATACCCTAGAGCAGTCATACACTGGATTTCGTAGGTCGTTGGACCATATAGATTTCAGAGAAGGTCCACAACATTTACATCCATAATATCCTTTTGTTACAAGACCTGTGAAATTATTGTATACAATATGCATGGCACGTTAAATAATATCATGAAGATCAGAAAAATTACAACGAATTAAATAACTAATATGTGAAAAAATATTGTTACGTATATAAAAAAATCAATAAAAATGTAATTTACTAGAGAAAACTCCTAAGCCTCGATAATCATCTGTCATGTAAGCACATATGCCATACAACATAAAAATCCTCTCTGTTGCGATGGGTCTTGATACATCGTATACATTTATCCCATCCCATAATTCCTTTAATTCATTTACCAATGGTTGTAAGTAGACATCCATATTCTTCACTTGTATTCTACCAGGGACTATGAGAGCCAACATAAGATGTTCATTCTTCATGGACAACCATGGGGGGATATTGTTATTGATCACTATTACAAGCCAAACATTATAGTTGTTTTTCTGGAGGGAATATGGGTTGACGCCATAAATGGTTATGCTGAATCGTAGACTTCATACTTCATCCTTGAAATTTTTAGGCCATTTATCCTCTATATGCTCCATGGCTATTGAATCTATTGAATCTATTGGGATTCACATAACTCCCAAATCACTTCTGTGTGAGGCATGCCATCCCTGCAACATAGCTAATTAATTGCAACGAAAGAGCCTTTGAATCCTTGGGATTATAGGCCTGTGCTTTAATATCTTAAAAGGAGGACCACATTATTTACCCTTATTTTTTGATTTATCATACCTTTCATGCCCACATTTCAGACATATCTCTTTCACTATAAATTATCTTCTATATAGAATACAATCATTTGGATATGCATGATATGATATGTACTCAACACCCAACATTTTCAATAATTTCTTTGCCTCTTCACAGCTGCTGGGAAAGACATTATCACTTGGAAGAACCTTATCTTTTAATAGCCTGTAGTTAGTCACGGACAATATTAAATGTACATTAATGGCGATAATTGTTAACGTTCATAAAATTGACCATTTTTAATGTTCATTGTGTGATTATATTTCTCAAAATATAAGGGACTTGATGGTAAATTACCTCAAAATTTCCGAGAAACATGCATTAGACAAGCCAAAATTCTCTTTCAAGTTGTAGAGTAACTTCGTTGTCCCCAACTAGGTAGACTTTGACTGACCACCAGGTCTAAAGAGAGGGGTGGTGGAGGCATATTTAAGGTTTTCAAAAAATGTATCAACTGCATCATCCCCTAGCCGATCATCATTCTGGAATGCATCTAACAAAATTGTCTCCATGGCAGTCATATCCCTTAAGTAATCATCCTTACCAACCTCTATTTGATTGCCTCCTAATAATTTCAAAAAATATATTTGAAGATGATTAGTACAGAATCGATGATATCAATTAGTAATCACGTCAACAATGCATGATTAATTGGTTTGACGTTGAAATAATTACATTAATATACCAAAAAATTATTATTACCATCATTTTCCAGGGATTGTGGATAGAAGATGGCATGTTAAAGTTGGCAGGGTGAAGCAGCTCTCCCTTTTCATCTACCAAATGCACCTTGCGGTATGCTACTCCTGATAAGAGATTCCGATGTTTTGGAGCTGTTTGAATATTTTGTGCATCAGAACTTGATTTTGAATATGCATGAACCTGCAAATATGTATACATTAATTTTATTCAGCCGATTAACATGGATAAAAAAAATTCAATTAGATAATGAAAATATAAATAAAATATGAAGTAATTACGTATGGAGATGGATAGGGAGAACTCCGCGATGGACTTTGATAAATATTATTGAACGAGCTGGATTTTGAAGAATTGTCTATTTGATATAATTATGAGATTTTCTCCCTGCATTTGAGCAAATCAATAATAAATTTTGGTGTACATACTTGAAAGTAATTTCGATGCCTTATTATTTTTATCGGTGCCAATGAACTGTTAACCACACCAGTGTGTTTTAGTAACTGCGCACCGGTGCAGTTTCATTAACGGACACACCGGTGCGGTTAGTTAACAATCACACCGAATATCCGAAAATAAAAAATGCGCAAATTTTTTTTTTTGAAGTGAAAAAAAACGGTAAATTGAAAAATGGGCAACAGATTATTTTCAAAAATCTAATTTCATAAAAAAGTTCTTTAAATAGTAAAAGCTATTCATTATTTTATTATTTTTGCAAAAAATTTCAGGGAGGGGTTTGCACGAGAGACATACATGGAGCAAGAGAGCACGAGAGCACTATGGAGCAACAAAATACTTTAGAACAACAACACTATTCAGAGAGTCAGAATTTGAAACATCTGGTGATTCACACAAAAACCCTGTAAGTATAGTAAAATTGTTAAATTTTGCTATAGTAATTATTATTTTTACAGTTTTTTTAGATTTAATACATGCATAGTAAAAAAATTTAATTTTACTGTGCATTTCCAAAAAAAAAGAAAAAAGAAAAAGAAAACAACAACAAAAATAATAATAATAATAATAATAATAATAAATCCATTCTTACGTTAAACCTTTGCTTCTGCTTGTTTATGTGATTTCACAATTAGGGCTTTTCATTTTATATTTATAGGGTTTTTATTACTATATATATAGGCATATGACATCTAACCCGCAAGACCACTTGCAGAGTCGAATCCCAATCTATGTCGGTTCTTGCACGTAAAAAAAAAAAAAAAAAAAAAAAAAAAAAAACAAAAATATATTTTTTAATTGGTGCACATTGTTTAAAATAGAGCACTAGTGTGCTATTGTAGTATAGCACACTGGGCGCGTACTCTAAAAATAAATAAATAAATAAAATTGTTTGATAAACACAATTTTTTATTAATTTATATTTGTGTTAATTGGTGCACCAGTTTAACATATAACACACTGGGTCTCCTTGTTGAAAAGAGCACCGTACAATGTTTCTACTATATTGGTGGTGCATTTATAAGAACCTACCACGCTGCATTCGGTGTGTACTTTGCGAAAGGCACACCTTTTTCTTGATTTTTTTTTTAACCTAAAAATTATGTGATTTATTTATAAAATATATTAATGAATGGTACAGGTTTCATATTGATAATGAAATAGATGACCCGAGTTCAAGTAACAAAAATAATGATATCACATCGAGAAAAGAAAAAAGGCAAGTTATTTGTAAATTATTTACAAAAATTATTATTTTTGAACTATATGTAAGTTTAACTAATATTTATTGTTTAGTATGTATCATGCAGAGCCACAGAATGACGAAGCTCAATAATATTATTTCTAATCTAAGACCAGAAGAGCGTAAAAGCTTGATGGAAAAATTGTAGAAGGATGAATCAGGTGAATGAAAAAGTACTATCGATCCAATATGGGTTTATTTTTTAAATTTTTAATTAATAATATACTTAAAAATATTAGAAGACATGATTCAAACAATTTATTTATTTATATATGTTTAATGTTCTACATGGACCAACAGTGAATAAAAGGAACGTTGTTCTAAGAAAAGACAAAAAATAGAACATGAAAATGAAAATGAATTGCTCTTTAGCTCATCTGGAGTGGTGCTGGAGGTTAATGAAAGGGGGAAATTTTTTTACAAAACTTTGAGGGATCTAGTGGAACAAATGTATAGATGTTCTTTCCACTCACAATACAAAAATCAATCCAATGATTCCAAGAACCAAATTTTATTTAAACTATAAGATGAGTTTCCAAAGAATTGGTCAACAAGACATGTTGGACTTTTAATAGAAAAAATGTACAATAACAAAAAAGAAGGATTCAAAAAGTAATATTCCTTTAAATTTTTTTATAGAATTATATGTATATATTACTACAAAGCAATAATTTATAAATATTACTTTTGTTATATTTACTTTTCATATATCAATATAAAAATTAAATAGCTTATTGTCATGTTACATTTTCAGGAAAATTATGAAAATCTCAAAGGGTGAACGAGCTGATATAAAAAATATGCCAGTAGGAATGTCCAAAAAGGTGTACAAGGATATGGTCAAAGAAATTGACATAATTGCATCGCACGAGGAGCCATCTCAACAACAACGTGCATCAAATGTAATATGTAATCATTGAATTTTTCAATTAAGTACAATAAATAAACAATTTAGCATTAAATATTATTTTTCAAGTATTTTATTACAAAAAAAGAAAAGAAAATGGAACCCATTCAACACATAAAACAAGATGACAAGGAAGAAAAGGGTTGATGTCTATGTTTGTGAGTAATTGTTACTTCCATATAACAACTTAACTAGATTTCATTTTTGTATATTTTAAGTTATTTTACAACAATCGGCATTGAATGTCTTCAAATATGTGCTAACATACAAAGAAGAACCATCGGAAAAATTGATTAACATTGGGTTAAATATGGGTTGTCAGTATATGTTGGCATATCAGAAATTAATTTTGGAATTTGTAAGCATCTATCTTGTTTTACATAGCTCCATTTATAATTAATATAACAAATTAAAAAAACTTTTATATTAAATCTAAGATTTGTTATGGAATATAAAACTTGCAGGAAACAAAGTATGGAACTGCGCCAACAAATGAATTGTTGAGAGATGGCATGAAATTTGGTTTTGAAAGAATGTGTATAGTTCACGAGTCAATTCTTGCTATGGTACATTTATTTTTGATTTATATTGATGTATATCATTTAATATTACAATTTTCATTATTCTCACCAATGTATATACACTCATTACACTTTATTTTTATGTTTGTAGATGGAACTTGAAGAAGAAGAAAAAAATCAACACAATGAAAAAAAAAATTCTTCCAAATAACCCAAGTCATGGAAGTAGCTCGAAGTGATAGCAGATCCAACAAAGAATGATGATCAATATGTTTGGATATCAAAGCAAGGCATTGTATTTTTTGAAATATCTGTGTGAAATCAGACATTTTTTTTAATGAAATGGACATAGTATCCCAATTGAAAGACAAAGGGATACCAATTATTGTCCCATTTTGTATGACAAAGAGTGTCTTATTCATATATTTAATAAAATACATTTTAATTTATTCTATTGTGTTCTCCGTTTTTGTTGTGAAATGTTACACCACTAATTAAATATATGGATGATTAAATATTATAATGAAGAGATGTAGAATCTGATGATATGATATAACAAATTAATCCAAACATCACATTCAAAAGCATTAATAAAAATTTAATTGATATGAATACTGTATATATGTGCCAAATTTTAATGTAATGAATTTAAAAAAATCACAATAATTGCACTGTCACTGGTCGATGTTTCTAAAATATAGAAAATGAACACTGGTGCACATCAATGTGTTTCTATGGCCTATGGGTACCACACAAATACCAACACCAATTAGAACGTCCGGTGCGCTTTATGGACAACTACTACCAAGGCGGTCGGATATGTGTTGCATGGACCGATATGGTTTGTCTTCAACGCACTGATGCATTTTTATAACTTAACGGTCCGGTGTGATTTAACACCTAAACGACCCGGTGTGTTTTTACACCTTAACGACGTCGGTGCATGCACCTTCCATCAACCTGATGCGTCTTTTTGGGTGACATGCACCAGGACGTTGCTAAACACCTCAGGGCGTCCGAAATTTTCTTTTCATCCCAGTGCTTGGTATGTTTACAGTACCGGTGCATACATGGTAAAACACACCGATGCGTTCACACATGATGCACACATCGATGAGAAAAACATTCATAAAAACCTTCGGCCGCCCAATTTTTTTTAGATGTGTTGAAGTTCCATTAGAAGATTTACTAAAACCTCTGTTAAAAAAACCAAATGTTGTAACAATTTTTTTTTTTTTACATTTGGCCAATTTTATAACACTAAAAACCTCCTTTATAACCTCCGCTAAAGGATACTTTCCTTGTAGTGTCTAAAGCATCCTTAGGAAAACTATGAAAGCCAACATGAGAGTGGGGGAAGGCACCTCTCCAAAATCCTATAAAACGATAGTCCTTTTTCTAAGGAAAACATTATGGGACCCCTGCCTCCCCCTTCCCCCGTACCCCTACCCCTACCCCTACCCCCTCAAAATATTCATATGGAAGGTAGCTTGATTTCCAATCAAAATAGCAGTTGGTAATTTTGCATGATTCTTTTGCACTCAAACCTTAGTTGAATTGTAACTAAAGAACTCATAACAAACACCATTTTGAAACAAATTTTTTGAATTGAATGTGTTAACCCAATAGTTTCCTTTAACTAAAAAATACGAGGGTGAACTTTAATCCACTTATGTATGCACATATCATGACACTATTTATTATGATATCTTTGGGTGCAACCACATGTTTGACCAATACCTCAAGGTGACACCATGACACTAAGAAAATCCCTCAAGGGAATTAAATTTTGCTCACTAGTAAATAAAAATTGAAGATTGTGAGAGTGAGTATTGATTTAGTTATGTGTCCATAGGTCATGAAATCGTTTTCTAAGAACAATGAAATGATACTTGAGCCACTTATATATACATGTCATTAGAGCATTTAATATAACATCCTATCATTAAATCATTTAAATCATTTAATATAATATCCTTAATTGTAACCATGTATTTGACCATCACCTCATAACAACACATAATTCTAAGTAAAGTCCTCACAAGAATAAACCTTTCTTATTAATTTAAAAAAACATTCCTAACTAATAAATTCAACCCTTAAAAAAAAATTCTCCCACAGGATTTGAACTTTGGAATAAATGCCCATCTCAAGGTGGTTTTAAATCTAACCCTTCAAAAATATATTAAAACAAAAATCTCCCATCGGATTGAAACTTTGGAATGAATGTCCATGTGAGGTGGAAGAAAACCCAAGGTTAACCATTAGAAGAAAGGTTGACTTCCTAAAGACTCACACTTTAATACATCATTGTCTTAGGTTGTGGTCTCCAATGCATCTTCTCAAAAAGGGATTATAGACGTATGAAGGGACCATTCGATCTTAATCTATGTGCCAAAAGCTTTTTCGTAACCTTATTTATGTGATACATAAAGTGAAACCTTTAAACCCAACCAAAGAGGATCTTAGAAAAACTGAATACTTATTCACTTGTATTTTCTTACACGGGAATTATTACATGATCATATGCTAAAAGAAATATGAAACACCTTACGAGTTTTCATGAGAATTTTAAAAATGACTGTGATAAAAGAAGTGCATATTTTATGTCAAGGCACTCTCTTTTACGAATATAGAGCCTTAGAATATTAAGGAAAACCAAAAAATAAATTATCTTAGAGTATAAACGATGTTATTCCCATGGCGTTTGGCTTAAATTCGAGGAAAAGGGCATAGACACATAAGTTCTTTGAAAAAAAAAAATCAAATAATTAAGAAAATTATTTAATAGTGAAAAATAATGATAAAAATGTAAGTGTTAATATTTAAAAAATAAAAACTCTAATTAGAATTCAAAACTTAAAAAAACTCTAATATATATAAAACAGATTTAAAATCCAAAACTTCAAAGACTAAACCACATCATTATATGTATCATTATCTATGTGTTTATAAATTATATAATTATCAAGTGTTGGGAAAAATACTGAGAGGGGAGGGGGGGGGGGGGGGAAGGGGTGAATCAGTATTTACAGCATCTTCAAAATTTTTTACTTTTTCACTCTCCAAAACCCATACGCTACTTTCCTTTAGTAAACTCGCGCGTATACGCTGATACCGAGTCAATAATACAGTTATAAACAGTTAGGCTGATGCTCCCCCCGAACCTCTGCTCCAGATCTTCATTTATCATATAAATTCTCTTATCATCAATGCATACGCGACTGTGTCTGCTGAAACTCGCGTGTATACGCGACTTTTGTTCATAGAACCCGCGTATGGAAAGTGAAGCATAGGAATTTTCACATTCCTTCATCTCCCCCTGAACTTGTACTTCCTGTACCTGTCTTCTTCATATCAGATGCTCTGTCAGAAATACATATAACTAGAAAAATCAAATCAACCATGAGAGTCATCATACATTGCTTCCCCTGTGACGATACATTACTAAATCTCATAATGTATCCCACATCATTCCTGCAGTCAATCAGAGAAGTAAGCTTCAGAAGCGGATGACTGCAGTAGGGTCAATATTCCCTACGTTTCTGATCGGTCCTCCATCTTTTTCCAGATTTGTTTGATCTTTCTATTTGTGTGTTGGAAGTTATCCAATTTCTCATATCTGTTCAACCTGCATTCCTTTTCTACATGTCCATACTTGTTACAAGAATAACATCTCATGTGTCCAGAGAAATAAGCATAAGAATCATAATGAGTATTTCTAATCTTCCTCCTTTTACAATCATCTGCTTTATGTCCATACTTGTTACATGAAAAACAATATCCCTTGAAGAAACCAGAGTACCTTTCTATGTAGGAACTGTTTGTTTGAGGCTAAAATGATTTGCTCCTGCAATTTGCTGCAACATGCCCATAATAATGACATTTAAAGCATTCAACATTATTGACAGATTTCCTTTGAGATTTCATCATTGTTGGTTGACCTTTTGTCTCTTTCAACACTTCAAGTTTTGCATTGACATCCTCTGAATTTTTAGCACTTCCTTGTGAGCTAGATTCTCCTTTAACAGTTTCATGGAAACCAAGACCAAGTTTGATAGCAGGAGACCTTTGATTACTCAGAATATTGTCCAAAACATTAGTACTATCTTGAAACCTCAAAAGTTTAACTTTTTCTTCTAATTTACCTTTGAGAATATTTACCTCAACCTCCAAGGCTTGACATTGCTTTGTCATGCTTTCTTCTTTTCTTCTTCCATCTTCAACTTGATCCTTCAGATTTAGAATCTCTTCTTTCAACCAATCTTCATTTCCTTCACATGTTTGTTGCGGCTCTTCATTCTTCTTATTTGATTTTTCCAGATCTTCTTTGAGAGAGATGATTTCTGCTTCAAGGCCTTCCTTTTCAAATGACAGAGGTTCTTCATTCTTCTTATTTGATGCTTCAAGATCTGTTTGTAGAAAGATGATTGCAACTTCAAGTCCTTCATTCTTCTTGCTTGATTTTTCGAGATCTGCATTTAGATCGTTGATTTCTGCTTCTAGTTCTTTAATTCGATTGGATGCATACGTATGAAACCTTTGATACTTGTCCACCTGTCCATTCAGCATTTCTATTTGATCTTTCATTTGAGAGATCATCTCTTTGTAGATAGAATCTTTCTTATCAATTTCCTTTTGTTGTTCTTCAACTTTGATCTAGATAGCTTCTTCTAGATCCACAACTTTACTTTCACTATCTTCACTATTGTTTGCACCAATAAGAGTATTCCAATGACCCCAATCACTATCTGATTCATCTTCTTCAATTTCTGCTATACAAGTTTTCTGAGATGTCTTCTTGTTTCGAGTAGCCTTCTTCTTTTGTTTCTTTGCCATGAGTACTTTCAGATCATGGTCAGAATCTTCTTCATCTTCACTGGACACTTCATCATCATCTTCATTTGCATAATAACTCTTCCTTTTTTCAAATTGTTTCCCTTTACCATGTTTTTCTCTATAAGGACATTTAGCAGCATAATGACCAACTTTTCCACACTCAAAGCATTTGAAAGGAAGCTTACCTTTGAATCTTCCAGTCCCTAGTTGAAGTTTTCTCACGAAATTCGCTTCTTCTTCATCGGATATATAGTTGGATTCTTTGACAACTTCCTTTTCCTTTCCTTTTGCAGATACCTTAAAAACAGCTTCTCTGATTTGAGAAGGACCTCCTTGTCTCATTTCAAAAGCAGTCAGAATACCATGTAATTGAACAACAGTAAGAGTTTGCAGATCTTGCCTTTCTTCAATAGCTGAAACTTTAGAGTCAAATTTTGCAGTCAAAGATCTTAAGACTTTTTCCACTAGAGTAGTGTCGGTTATGGTTTCACCCAGATTTCTCATTCGATTTACAATATCATCTAGACGAAGAAAGAAACTGGCAACACTTTCATCACTATGCATCTTCAAGTTTTCATATTCAATTCTAAGAGTTTGGAGTTTTTCACTTTTTACCTTTGTGTCTCCTTCATAGCTTAGAATGATTTTGTCCCATATTTCTTTTGCTGAATGTAGCTGCATCACTTTAGCAAATTCTGATTCAGACATGCTTCCTAATAAGACATTCACTGCTTTGGCATTGATTTCATACTTCTTCCTTTCAGCCGCATCAGTAGGAATATTTGTCGGATATTGATAGCCTTCTTCCACGATTGCCCATACATCTGCACCAAGACTTTGAAGATATGCTTTTGTTCGTACCTTCCAGAATATCAGATTGCTTCCATTGAATAGAGGTGGCTTTATAGAAATCACTCCTTCTTGACTTCCCATTGCGACGGATCTCCTTCAAGCGATCAAGCTTCTACAGAAGAACCTGCTCTGATACCAATTGTTGGGAAAAATACTGAGAGGGGGGGGGGGGGGGTCAATCAGTATTTACAACATCTTCAAAAAATTTTACTTTTTCACTCTCCAAAACCCATACGCTACTTTCCTTTAGTAAACTCGCGTATATACGCGGATATCCTTCATACAACTCGTGTATTAGCAAAGATCTAAATATGCAGATATTATTAGCTTAGTTCTTTTGCACTATTCAATCATCTGATGTTAAGTTAACAGAAAACATGTGCAGTAACAACAGAATAAACCATCACACAAAGCATCAGACATGAACACCAGGATTTTTAGGTGGAAACCCAAGTCAGGAGAAAACCACCGCTGCAGTTGCTCAGCCTTCAATATTTTATTATAGAGAAAACATCTTACAACATATGTCTTGGTGCGAGACTCCTACCGGCACGCGAGGCTCCCTGGCGACGCTCGTTTACCGGCCTCACGGAAGGGGCTACAACTCACGACTCGTTTACCGGCCTCTCCACGGAAGGAGCTACGACCCCGTGCTCTCGTTTACCGGCCTCACGGAAGGAGCTGCGACCCCCTAACTTTCTCGTTTACCCGGCCTCACGGAAGGGAGCTACATTTTATTTGAAGCTACAACCCTCAGCACCTCTATGGACCACGTTTCATCAATTTTCACACTGAATCCAACAACTTCAATAGAACACAACTTGCAGGTCACGTTTCATCATATTTTCAGACTGGACCCTCTCCATACATTTAAGCACAGTCAAACATCAACAACAGATAGCTAAAACACCGCAGATCAGATCAGACATTTCATACCCCATACTTCAGCAAACCCTAGTTTGCATACGCGCTTTTCTTTTACTGATGTCGCGTATATACGTGCTTCCGTCCACATCAACCAGCGTATACATCTGCACATAAACTTCACTGCGCATATGCGCCTTTTCTTCAGAGAAGCCGCGTATATACGTGCTTCCTCTGCAGCTAACTAGCGTATGGATCTTCAACCATTACAGAGATGCATACTTCTTCAAATCAGATATTCAGTTCAGATTCAACCCTTTACTTTAGACAGATGTTCACCTCATCATAGATCTAAACACTCCATAAACAGATCTAGTAGATACAAATACATTTCAGATCTAGATATCCTTCTTCATCATTTTCTTCATTGGTGCATCATGCATTCAGATCTATCATTCAACTGTAACCCTTTCCATTCAGATATACTTCAGAGAGAAGTATTCATCCAAGCTCAGACATCTTGCACCCACACTCATGCTTTGCACAATGAATTTCTTCTCCTTATATAGGTTTACCCTTTTTCAATACCATGAGCCAAAACAATACCATGAGCACAAAACTACATTACTTCCGATGGTATTCCTGGACGGGGTCATTTAGACGAATCATTACCCAATACAATGGGTCAATATCATGGTGGTTACCCCTGGTTTTGCACTTTTTGAGCGCTTTTTCCCATACGCGACTTGGCACGTTCTTTCCCGCGTGCATACGCAACTTCCCTGGGCAAATCACGTGTCACAAAGAACATCACTCTTTATTATATAGATCTGTCATGCAGTTCTGAGTCCGTGCAAACATCATCATCAGTGCTTAAGTTGATTAAATATGGCAGATTGTTACCATGTGTTTAACAATAAATAAGTGCCATCATCTTCATCCAGAAGTTTGCCATTCAAGACAACTTAGCATCATACAGCTCAACAACATCATTTCATATCAGATTTACATCATTTACCAAGTCCATCATGTCAAGAATAACTTCATCAGGTGGATTGCCATCAAGGACAACACAAGTCAACAATCTCATGTCTTCATCTTTATTCAGTGGGTTGCCATCAAGGACAACACTCTGCATCATATTGCCAACATCAAGTTACATTATTATATGGATAATTAATGTGCTTAATAACTATAGAATTATTATAAATAGTAAAATGAAGAAGTTAATATTAAATAAAAGAATATCATAAACTGCAATGGAATATAAACAAGTGGATTAAGAAACTGAAAAAGGAAATTAGCAAGAAAATCACATGATTCTATGGATGAACAATATTGTCCAAAAAAAATTCATACCTTAATAGACATATAAATATTACAAACTTCATCTTATAAAACTCATATGCCAATAAGTTTTAAAAAATGAAGACATAAAAAAAAATTGACAATAAAGACCCAAGAAATAAATTTATCAACCATTAAAATTATTATCAAATAATAAGTTAAAAAAGTTAATATCAAATGGAAGAATATCATAAAATTGTAATGGAGTATGAACAAGTTGATTAAAAAAAAATTAAGAAATTAAAATCACATGATTTAGTAAACATGTCTTAGTAGACATATAAATATTACAAACTCCATTTAATAAAAACCATACAACAATAAGTTAAAAAAAAAGACTTAATATGATAGAGACTTAAAAGATAAATTTATCAACCATTATTTAATTATCATTTAATAATAAGGTGAAAAGATAATATCAAATGAAAGAATGTCATAAAAAGTATCATGGAGTATGAAAAATTTGACTAAAAAAAATTACGAAAATAAATCACATGATTCGATGGATGAATAATATAGTCCAAATGAAATGCACACCCTAATAAACATATAAATATTACAAACTTCATCCAATAAGAATCATATTGCAATAAGTTTAAAAAAATGATGATAAAACCTAAAAATAAAAAAATTTATTAACATTTAGATGATTATTATTAAATATTAAGTTGAAGAAGGTAATATCACATGAAAGAATATCATAAAGTGCAATGAAGTATGAACAAAAATTATTAACATTTAGATGATTATTATTAAATATTAAGTTAAAGAAGCTAATATCACATAAAAGAATATCATAAAGTGCAATGAAGTATGAACAAGTTGATTAAGAAAAAAAGAAAAGAAAATCACATGATTTAATGGATGAACGATATAGTTTACCATACACATGCCTCTTTAGTAGACATGAATATTACAATTTTTTAAAATAAAAATTAAGTGGAAAAAATAAGACCAAACATAAAAGATAAAGTTATTAATAATTATATAATTATCAAGTAATAAATTAAAGAATTTAATATCACAACAAAGAATATTATAAAAATACAATGAATTAAAAACAAGTTATTAAGAAAATAAGGAAAAAATATATGACTTAATGGATAAAAGATATAAATAGTGTAAACTTTATCCAATAAAAACATATTATAATAAGTTAAAGAAAATAAAACACATTAACAAAATGAGAATAGCTAACAATGGAATATAAACAAGTTATTAAGAAAACAATGAAAAAATATATGATTTAATGGATGAAAGATATTATTATTATTATCCAATTTTAATATGAGACTTCTTGTTTGTGGGACAAGGGACTCACCTCTACCAAGGCATACATGCTTTATGCCCTCTGGTTTTGAACCTGTGGCCTCTTAGGAGGAAACACATACTCTTAACCATTAGTCCCACTCAAACTGTATAAACTTTATTCAATAAAAACCATATTATAATAAGTTAAAAAAATAAAAAATATAAGCAAAATAAAATAGATATCAATAAACTATAAACAAGTTATTAAGAAACCAAAAAAATGATTTAATGGATGAAAAACATGAATAGTATAAACTTTATTCAATAAAAACTATATTATAATAATTAAAAAAATAAAAACATGAAAATTGAAAATAAAGACCAAAGACACCAATTTATTATTAGAAAAATAGTAATATATAATTTTAAATTAACAATGGTATCGAGTATAGTAAAAATTAAAAATTAAAATTAATATAATATTTATAAAAAAACAAATTTTCATTTATAATTCTATTCCTCTCCATCTTTAACCTTTCATATTATTAGTGAAAAAAAGAAGATCAAAGATCTAATAATTAAATAAGTTCTTCACGCCCTTAAGTTATAAAAAAAGGTTCATGAATTTTATAAAAGAAACGAGGGAGTTTATATAATCATAAACCTTTCGCAAGTATTTGGAACTTGGCTTATAATTTTTGTTATATAAAGATATGGTTATTAAGGAGAATGAGGACATGAATTATTGACAAATTAACGCTACATCTTTGTAATATTTTTGACATGATGGAACTCTCACAAACCCACTTTTAATCTTTAGACGAATATCCTACAATATGACTTTGGTGGTGAAGAGGAGGTGCATACCTAGTTCTAGCACGTTTAAGTGGTAATTTGGCGTATACCACATAGTTACTGTGGGGAGATTTGGATGGTTTATCCCATATTTATAATGAGGTAGGGATTTCTAGGATTTCTAAAAGCTGGAAAAGGACCTTTAGTGAGGTTTTATATACATTAATTAAGATAGAAAACCACATAATGAAGTCTTATAATTTTTATCTTAGGAATGATTTGTTTTAGAAAGACATGTTAGTCAAAAATATATTGAGAAGTTTCTATTATTGAACTTTAAAGAAAGACATGTTAGTCAAAAATACATTGAGAAGAAGACATGTTAGTCAAAATATATTGAGGAGTTTCTATTATTGGACTTCAAAGAAAGACATGTTAGTCAAAAATACATTGAGAAGTTCCTATTATTGAACTTCAAAGAAAATAGCTCATAGTGATAACAATGTTTGAACATGGGTGTTTGGAAAATGCCATTAAACTATAGGTAAAACAATGAAAGGCCATAGAACTATTAAGAAAATTGCACTTGGTTAGATAATAAAATGGGCTACTCATATGATGGGAAGAAATGGAATAAAGAGATTATGAATGTCATAAATCAAATCCCCTACCATCTTGCTATTTTGTTCTAGAAAGACATGTTAGTCAAAAACATATTGAGAAGTTCCTATTATTGGACTTCAAAGAAAGAAATGTTAGTCAAAAATACATTGAGAAGTTCTTATTATTGGAATTCAAAGAAAATAGCTCTATAGATCTAGTTGAGGGCATCTATCTTTAAAATATGGGGTAAAAATATGTATAGTGATAATAACGTTTGAACATGGGTGTTTGGAAAAAGCCTTTAAACTATAGATAAAACGACGAAGGGCCATATAACTATTAAGAAATTTGCACTTGTTAGATAATAAAAAGGGCTACTCATATGATTGGGAAGAAATGGAATAAATAACTTATGAAATGCCATAATTCAAATCCCCATCATCTGTTGATCAATGGTTGTTATTGATGTCAATCTAAGCAACACCAAGGGCTACCCCGATCTTCCATGGTAATTTTGACCTACAAAATTACTATATTCTAGGTCAAGAATATTTTTGTTGGTTTCTACTTGTCGAGATGTTTCTGTTGATATATGGCACACCATGTAATTCTTCACGTTTTGAGAGATATTCATGTTTGAAATTTGTAACCCCAGTTAGTGGGTTAAAGCACCATGGGGATGTGGCATGGGTCATTGAAAAAGTCAATAATTAATATTTTTTAAGCTTCTAAAATCCCTCCCACGTTCACTTGTTGAAGACCCTCTCAACCTAAGCATTTATATAAATTGTGATCCTCATATCCTCCTTATGTAGGGATTTCGGTACTTGAAATAGGTCATCGTGGAATTTGCGTTCTAAATTGTTTTCTACAAAGGTTCAGAAGCGAAAATTTTTATGAAGCGAAATCGAAATCCTGAGGAAGCTCCTGTAAAAATTTCAGATCAAGGTGTGCAATATTTTCGGAGATATGATCTGTGGAAGTCAGTGTTTTTGTAGGCTCCTGAACTTCATCTCAAAGAAGTGACCTTGGGAAAATCATCATAAATCTCTCTTTGAATATCGGATTGGAATTCTGTAAAAAGTGGCAGATATTTCCCAGACTGTTTTTTCTTTGTATCAATTTTAGAGCCAAATGAAGAAAAAGTGACACTTGGCACACCATAAAAATTAGTTCTACTGAACCAATCCATAAATAGGTTATTGTGAGAAATTGGGGATAATTCTCCCTTGAAGAATCCAAATTGGGTCAGACCTATGGCATTGGAAAGAAGACTCAGAGGACTACTACAGAACCAAAAATCACATATTGGGGATTTGAAATAACAGAGATACACCAGATTTAATATCGAGATCCTAGAAGGAAAGAAAAAGCTAGATCATGTGTTGTCAAGGACTGCAAAGGACCAGAATTTCTAGGGCAGCAAAGCAAAGCAAGGTGCAGCAGAGGGTAGCATGACAAGAGAAGCAATCAAGGTGCAGAAAAACAAGAAGAAGTTCACCACATGAAGTCTTCAAGTGGGTAGCACTGCATAAAATTATTATAAAGGTATCATTGTACTAAGTCATTGTAAATGCATCATTGTAAAAATTGTACAAGTGTCTGTCTGCCAAGAGTTGAAGAGGCAGTGTCGGGAGATCTAGGATTTTCATTAGGTGGTTGTGTCATAGTTGGGGTTATGGTCTAGTGTGTCTTCTTCTTCTACATCATTTTATATAATTGTAAAGTGGACCATTTTCCCCGGTACGAGAGTCCATTCTTCTTTTATTCTTCTATAGGGTGGTAGGGTGGTGCTAGGCTGGTGCATGAAGTCACCAATAGGTTCAAGCCTATGAAAACTTCAGGGTGGTAGGGTGGCACTAGGGTGAGTTGTAGCTCATTGGGTTTTAGGGCATCCGTTCAGTTGAATACTGAAGAATCTCGGGCATTGTAGCATCCATCCAGTGGGAGCTCGAGAAGAATGTTTTTCTAGATTTTAGGAAGTTGGATATTTATTTCAATTGGAGTTGAATATTAAAGAATTATTAGAAAATAATTCAAGTGGTTTTTGTCCTGGAGAGGGTTTCCACCTTAAAAACTATGTGCATTTGTGTTCCTTTTGTTTACTGCAACCATTGTACAAACATTGATAATAATTGAAGATTAGCTAATGCTATGAAAGATTAATAATAATACTAATTAAAAAGAATATTGATTCACCCCCCTCTCAGTATTTCCAACATCATCTTCCTATCTTGAAGACTTGTCCTGCGACTACAATCCATTGTTCTAAATTAACTCAACCTTGATTTAAGAAAATGTGTTTGCAACCCTCAAAGGAATTTTATATCTACAACATGACCCTAAATTTAAACACAAGAAGAATTCTCTTCCTAAAGAACTAGATAATGACTTTATCTCACAAGACCAATTATAAAACATTATTTTTAATCTCACTACAAGGGAAATAAGCTTTACTAGGGTTCCTTCTCCTTATATGTTCTACTAGAGGTTTTTATTAGGACTGGCGGGTGGAGGATTTTGGATAAAAAGTTATTTTATGTATCATAATCCTATAATTACTAGGGAAAATTGTTAAGTATTGAATTTCACAATTTGGATCATTTTTCATTTTTTTTTCCTAAATAAAATTTTCACCAAATTCCCTTGTTTTAAAATGATTTAACCAAATTATATAGGATAAAATTATTTTAATTAAAAAAACACCCATTTTCTCTAAAAAACAATATAAAATCCTTAAAATATTGAATATTTTTATAAAAACACTGCCAAACAATTTATGGTTGAAATTTAAGAATTAATAAGATGGGATTTTGGGGAATTCTTATCACATTTAGGGAAACAAATAATAAAGTTAGAAAAGAGTCTTACAAGCTGCACACCAAGACAACAAATGGAAAATGAATCAAGAGGTTGGGGGATTTTAGAATACTCACTGAAAAAAGGATACATATATTTTCTCTTTCTTGAAGGTATTCCTCCTAAAAGGAGACTCTAGAAAAACATGGCCTCGAAAAGGTAAATATGTTATATTGGATGCTAGTTCATAACAAAAGATTAATGGAAAAGTACCTTTTAGAAGGAGGAATCCATGGTACCTCTGGTTTTCCACTTTGTTAGAACTACAATGAATCCATCCTCAATACTTTTGTGGAATGCGAGTTCACTCAATTAGTATGTCACATTGTCTTGCAAGGCCTTGTGTCAAGACCCAAGTGACCCATTTTTTTGAAAACTTTGTTTTGTGCATGGGAGTACTCATAAATGGGAAACTTCAAAGGAAATCATATCTTCAAAAGAGTATGGGTGACCCTTCCAAAATTTCTTAGCTGAAAGATTTGGTTGGCCCGAAATAAAGCCATCTTTCATGATGAAAAGGTTCTACCATAGGTGGTTTCTACGATAGAAATCTCTTTGTTAGTTGAACATATGGACACAAAATCAATGAATCCTTTTATGGTACAACAAATAGATTCAATGGAATAAATTTGGTGAAGGATATTTAGTTTTAATTTCTTGCTCGAGTACTAGTCCCTAAGAAAGAAAACTAGCAATTGAGACTATTATAAAAAGAGTATAAGCAATGTGTCCATTCTAGGAATGAACACATTTTGTTTTATGATAGAGTTCTGAAAAATTAATCCCTGGGTGGAAAGAGTCAGCGGGGGGGAAGGGGGGGAGGTTTAATTCTTTGACTTGGAGGAAAAGTATAACTTTATTATGCTTGGATTTTGGTTATGGGAATGAATAACCAAGAAAAATCCTATGGTATACTAAAAGGTCTTATTCAGGAAAAGCACCTAAAGATTAAAAAATGATCTATTGTTGAGGATTCTAAGAATATCATATCCTATCTCCTCAATAATTCTACTCCTAAAGATGCAAGATTCAAATCCATTCTCCAAAGGATAAATTCCCTCCTAAGTCAATGTATATAATACTATATTTTCCATGACTTAAGACTAACCAAATGGAAAACTTAGGAAAATGGAGTAAGTTCAAATCGTGATAATAAGTAATAAAATTGGATACTTCCCAAAACCTTAATATATTTTATATGCATAAATCAAACCACTTAATTTTTAGTGTTTAGGTGTCCTAGAGTGGAAGCGAAAAGCATCCAAAGGTACTATGAATGATTGGGTATAAGCAGTGGAGGAATTTCATCCAAGCGTGGAAGAAGAGCAATGTGATGGCTCTAGGAGAATTTCACAAGGGGAAATTGTAGTTATGCATGACTTGAATTCGCATGGACCTCCATTCCATGGATCAAGTGTGGACCAATTGATGTCATATGATGAAAGGTTCCATTGTCACCAAAGGTAGCTAGGTACAATTTTATTAAGTAATAATCCCTTAATTATGTGATGAGTGGGCCATGGAAAATGATGTATAAATCAATCCATGAAGAAGGATGACAATTAAAAATTGTAATTCACATCATTTGTGATAATTGTAGTATGAAGCTCTCAAAGGATATAGAGAAATCCATTTTATTGAAATTTGGAGAAATAATGGAGAAGGTTGGATGTGAAATTGAAGCACCATTCGTGGGGAAGAATTCGAAATAATTGAGGGTGGAAAAAAATACAGGGAGAATCTTGATGTTGGGTGTTTGGCGTTGTGATTTTTAAACTCGCCTACTAGAAGGGATTACGTTGTTAGGTATAAGATATAGGATTTCATTGGTGATGGTGATTATGATAGGAAATGGAGTTGGAGTGTTTCAGTTACATATGGTAGGAAAGCAGCAAGGGAGTTTGAACAAAAAACATGCGAAAAAGAGGTAAATAAAATTCAAAATGAGATGTGGAAAATTTAGATACATCATAATTAAACTGTCTCAAGTCTAATATATGTACTAGAAAGATCATGGAGCATAACACTCATTTTAGAGAACAGATGAAGAAATGTCTAGCATACATTAGCATATTGAGTGTCTTCAACAAATCTTGGATTAACTTTAGCAAACCTCTCCTTCATAATGAAATTCAACAAGTAACAATATAGTAGGTATTGTTGGCCTGAGGGGTCCTCACCCAGTTTCAGAGTTGTCGCACAACCAACAAAACCCTCCAACTCCTAGCCCTTTCAGCAGTGATCTTCTTGTGTAGACCAAAGTCTCACCCAAAGAAATATGGGGGGGGGGGGAGGTGCTGGAACCAGGGTTCTGCACCCTGAGTGAGATTTTGATGGGGTATATCTAATCAGACATACTGCAAATTTTATAACATCTTTGCGCATGCACAATCAACAGATCTAATCCTTTCACATATTGCTATATAATACTTCAATATGTCTTGCGCACAACATATTTCATTTAGATCTATTCATTTAACATCGACTAATTCGTGCATAGATGCACTTAAGAATTAACATAAGTAAATACATAGTAACAAAAAATATTTAGATCTACAAAAAATAACAGACAATAACATAAGAATCAGGGTTCGCCAAAAAATGCCTTCTTTATTAAGAGATCTTTCAATTTAGTACAATCTATCTTCTGCGAAAACAACAATAGAGTCCACACACAGCTCAGGACTTAGGTCTCCACACACACAACCAACAAGAGACTTTCTACCCAGAAAACAACCCAGACAAATAGAACTAATTTAGATCATTCACTCATGTATTGATTGATTATATCCTTACTTGATCGACTCTTACATATTTATACTATCATAGATGCACACATACCATGGTCTCAAACCATGGTTTGAGACTCATGGTTTTTCCCTTTAACCCTTTACAATAATTAAGGGACTTTGACCTGCCCCAAATCCCCTTTGACCATTTGCGCACATCGCGTACAACAAAAATTAGACAAAATTAACCCAAAAAGTACACCCCAAGGGGCCCCGCTCCAACAGGCGCCCAACACAATATCGTGACTTGTCCTGAGTCACTGCGGGGTGGTTTCCTTCATCTTCACCTTCAATGCTTTGACAGAGCTCCAGAGTGGCATGATGATTTCAATGCTTTGCGGGGCGACACTTTATGATTCATTGACCAACTTAGCTATTATTGACCCCTAAACTACTAAACTAATGCTACATTGTGTTTGCTGCAGGCTTTTGAGGGTGCTGTCAAGGTTTTGTGACAACTACAGTGCTTCCTCAACCCGTGGTTTCATCCTTGTTTCTAGTAGTTTCTCTCAACAGTGCAGGTCCTTGTTCTCTGTCTGAATGGACTTACCCTCATGAATTCTCGTAAGCCTCTGTGTTATTACCAAAGTTGGCTCCGCCATCCTAATCTATATAAACTGCTGTTATTTAATTCATAGCTCATTCTGCAACTGCTAGAATAATGGGTCATTCTGAACAAAAGTCCAAACACCCATGGATTCATCTAGAAGGGTACCACATTCTTCCACTGCTGTTGCTATATTGCTAGTGGCAGCCTTTACCTCTGTTGTGCATTGCACTCAGATCTTTGGTGGTGTCTCTGGTTGGAGCTTCATCTGTGGCTTGATGATCTATTGTTCAAACTCTACCTAGATGGTTTGGATCTCTATGTGCGATGCTTTGAGCACAAAGACTGGGCTCTCTAACTTCATTATTGGTGCGAGTGATGTAGGGACAATGACCTATGGAAGGTCACCGCACAATTAATCAATCATAGTTTCTAATGCGGTGCGACTATCCTCAATTGTGCAACGTGCCTCCTCTGCAGTCTGTTGCTTCTTTTGTAGCATTACTGCTTGTTGTCAAGACTTGGCGGTGACTTGGAAGGCATGGGCCTCTTAGTACTACAAGTTATCCATGATCATGGTGTGGATAGCATGAAGCTTTCCTCAAGGTATCATCTCTAGGTCGATGCTAACCTCTCCACATGCTTTCACAGTAGCACATAAGGCTGGCAACTTGACTGTAATGGCTGGTCCTAGAATATAAATCATTCGGTTATCTAAGGGGGAAGGAAACACTGTACTAATGGGTTGCGCACTCATTTGACCAATGTTTTATGTTGACATGCTCTCTTGCTACAGGTTCACTTGCTTCATGCTCTCTTGAATCATGCTCGCGTGCATCTTTAAATCCTAGAGGCTCAATTGTGCTCCCTCGAGAACTGTCTTATACTGTGATTCCATGTCGTTCCAAATGTCCTTCGTGGTAGACTTGGCCGTGTTCTCAATTTTGGTTAAGACATCTTCAGTGAGGGCGAGGTCCTATATTCCTGCCAACTTGGAACCCTTCTTCTTCTTGTGCGGACCCATAGTGGCATGGTTTAGTTGGGGTCTTCAAAATTGATGAAGAGGCACCCCCTAGTGGTGCACGTCTCTAATAAGGTAGGTGGCCATTTTGCTGTGACATGAAACAGGCTGTCCTCCGAGACCAGGTATGGAAGTTCATACCAAAAGCTTTCTACCACGCCCTTCATGCGGATGTGCATGTTATAAAATGTGGCTTTAAAGTCTGCAATATGTTTATACTACTCGTAGAGGGCTGGTGATAGCCTTGGATTTGACTGAATCACTTGGAATAATGCAGAATCAAACAACACCCAAAATATCTTGTTCTTTCTGAATTTGGCAGGGATCTTCTAGTTCCATAAGGTGGCATAGCATGCAGCTTTGCACATATTTGGCTCAATATTGGGGAACTGTGTATCCTGCGACGTCTTCCACCCGATGAGTGCGATGAGGAGTAAAAACCAAGCATAGTATAAGTACTTTCATTCTTCCTAGAATTCGTGCGCATTGGCCAGAAAATCGGTGCACATGTATTGGGACAAATGAAAATGCATGCCCTTCTCACATAGCCCTGCTAGCACAATGACATGGGCCGAAACTTCCTTCGACCGTCACTTTCACATCACCTTGCACACGAGGATCATGGTGCCCATCTGGACTACAGGATCAATAATTTCATTCACCAAGAAATCCTGGGTATTGCATGAGACTTTGTACTTGTCCTTGATATCCTCGGCCACCTTGCACTCTTGGCTCTTTCCTCCAAAGGCCGTCGTAGGGTCCTTCCCCTGGTCGGGAAATTTAGTGATCTGATGGATCAATGCAAAATCGATCAAAATCGAGCCACCTAGCCATAGGCAGTCATCATGGATGCGGGTGAGAAATTAATGCACACATATATCATTGGTGGGGCTACGCCCGAAGTGTAGAATGCGTAAGAGGTTGAGCAACCCCGATTTTCTTAGGCCTAGCACTCAGGACTTTGACTCAACTATGAATATGCCATCATCATAAGGGCTCTAATCCAAGTACATGGTGGGCGCAAGATCTGGGAATTTCTTCTGGTCTGCCAGGTCCTAGTCCTCCATCTTCAACAGCGAGAGCATTCCGAACATGTCACCTTGGATAGGCACATTTCCTGGGAGCAACGACATATTGATGTATGAACTCACCTTATCTAAATCCTTTGCGGCTTTTACTGAGGCTTCGTGTGACGCGACGTACGTGGGCAGCCACGAGATAGGATTGAGTACTTATAGAACATCCTCCTCCATGATGATTTTAGACAACTCTGCCATAGGTTTCTTTTTGTGCTTTGCAACAGTTGAGCACGACTTTCAGGTCTTTTGGTGGGGTGGCTTTCGATACCCTGAGGATTTTCCCTTCTTAGATTGGATTGGTGTAGGGGTCTCAACAACCCACGCAAGGTTCTCTTCAGTCCACATCGTAGAAGGTGTGGGATTTGTGGCATTCATGCTGGGTGGAATAAGATGACCCAAACCTTGGCGGTGCAAATCCTCCCCAAAGATTGGATCAAGGCCAAACATAAGCTTCATAAAATATTTAGAGAGAAGAGAGCACAACTCGCAAAGAAAGCATAGAAAGAAAAGGGAACTAATGTGACCCTTCTGGTCATATTTGTATCGTAGGCACGTCTTAAATGGTCTTCTGCTTATTAATGTAGCCCCATAAATGATAAAACGACTCCAAATCTGGCATAATCTCCTTGTTAAATCCAATTTAGCTACTCCTCCAAACGGTAAGAACATTTTTTGTCCAGAATTATTTTTCCAATGGCTATATTTTGGCATCTTTATGACTGTTGGGAGGTATACATGCTATATTTACACCCACATTTAAATTGTCAATCCGAGGTTGTAATACTTAGAGACATAGCACAATATATGCCAGAATACGGCCTCGAGAATTTGTAAAATAAAAACCCTAAAAATAATTCGGAAAGTAAATCATTTAGGAAAAGAAATCAAACATTTCACACTGCAAATTAATAATCTATGCATGAAATGAAGGATGCAAAAACTTCTTAAAAGACTACAACTACAATGCAAATATGAAAGGATAAAATAAATAACTATTTAAAATTTGTACTTAAAATTCTTCTTTCGAATGATGCTAGAAAGGAATTGCAATTTTTAATTCATATTTTTCAATCATTAATCGAGGATATCTTTAAGTTATTAAAGGCTCTACTTATGTTAAAAATGTATTCAAACTAATCTTGGTATTTAAATAAATGTCGTTGTCTTATAATTCCAAGATAAATTCATATGTAAATGCCCAATAATATGAGGAATGAAATAACTAAAAACCTTGTTGATCTCATACCATTATTATCCCCATCTAAAATCCATGCAACTCAAAATTTGTTTCTTTATAAAATAAATTGAACAGGGAAATAGTAAAAATGAGAAAATAAGCACTTGTTAACTCTACTCTATTTTTCATCTAATTACTTTCAACAGAAATAAATCCTAAAATAACAATGGCATTAAATTCATCAAAGCTATGCAATTAAGTATCAAAATGTAAAGGAAATCTATGAAATGGAATTATAGTATTCAATTTAAGGAATTTAAGTTTGTTGATGAGAGATATTCTTAAAGAGTTTTGCTGGACATTTTTTATGAACTTGGAGTCTCCTTATGCTAATTCTGTCATTTTTATAATGATGAATATTTAAAATTTCAGGATTAAAAATTCTTATGAATGCCCAGATACTGTTAATTAATTAAATAATAATTCAACGATCATATCATAATTATTATCTCCATTATAAATCCCTGCAATTGAAAATCTATTTCATTAGATAATGAATTGAACACGACAAATAGTGAAAATGAGAAACACAAATAAAAGAAGTGCTTGCTAACTACATAAACTCATAAATAAACTGTTAAATTCATGAATCAAACCTACATAATTAAATTTCAAAACATAAAGGAGATCTATAGAATGAAATTATAGAATCAAAATTTAAATCACTCATGCATGAAATCGGATGCAATAAAATAAATCACACCAACATAAAATAAAATGCAGTGAAATAACTAAATCCTAAGTAATCTAGCAACGTGCTGGCTGATGGGCCCGAACACCCAGCTTGATCTTCCAGGACAAAAACTACATTAACACATCATCTCATAAATTAAAATCAACATGAAAATGTAAATTAAATGCGAATTCATATTGCTACAGAAATCGAATTACAAAAATACTCAATCAAATGAAATGATACAAATGATATAATGTTGGGCTCCAGTCCATAATCGAGCGTTCTTCTACAATCCCCAGCATACTTCCTCCATTAATGTACCCCCCCATCGCCCTTTGTAGCTTTTTGTTTTATAGCAGCAATGCTGCCTCTATTTGATCAGAATTATGCTTATAATTAGCATGGGTGTTTGAAACAAACAAGAACCGAGAACTGGAAAATTAGATTTGGCTAAGTTTGGAGGAGGATACAACTATCAGTGCCTAATGGAATATCGCCAGTTATGCTCACATTAGTCTATCTCCACAACTGCAACGATCCAGGCCGTTAACCCCTTTGATCGCTTCCAAGTGTATTGTTTAGGCTGCTACTAACAATATCTACAGAGATGGTGTTATCACTCTAATAATTCCAAAAGTTGTGAGATTTTGATTTTATAGTTTAAAGGATATTAGAGGTAACCACAGACCTAATTTTAAGCTTTAGGATCTAGCCTTCCTAACGCTCAGAGAGGGCTCTCCCTATAATATTTAACTTTGTTTTTATATATGATCTTAGGCTAGTTATATGGGGCAATTTGGTTTTGATATTTGGTTTGGTTTGGTGGGAAAAAAATCACTTATTGAGATGGATAGTGATAGATCTGTTTTTCCATTGGGAAAATGGAGTCAGTGTGTCAAGCAGACAGATCAGGATCAAGGTCTAAAGTCAAATATTTTCAGGGCAATATAGCAGAGTCACTCAAGATATTTGAGGCTGATTGGTGAAGTGGTTTAATCGGGATAAAGAGAAATCAAGGATTCTTTGATCCGGATAAGGAATGAAGAGGTAGGGGTCAATCAAAATTAGGGAGAAATTAAGGGTTCCCTAGTCTGGATATCAGTAGAAAACATTAAAATGAAAACCAGTAAATAACAGAGTGCTTTTAACAAATTCTGATATATCGCTTCCTGATTTCACATTATAATTTAGAACACATTTATGTATGAATGGAAAACATAAGAAGATTTAACAAATAACAAAAAAAATTACTTCACTTAAGTGGCCCAACACATGAATCCTGAAATATGATGCTTTATTGCTTTGATCCAACATGTTGACTTGAAACTTGGTACAAAAACCCTTCAGGTACAGAAAAATTGACTATAGAAATCTTCAGCAATTTATTCCACACTAATACTTCAAAGGATGAAGTATTTATACAAAAAGTAATACAAAATCTCCTAGAAAAATCATAGGAACTTTCTATGGAAAATAAAATATAGTTTTACAAAAATATAGTGACAGAAACATAACAAATTTGCAAGTTGTCCTATTTATTAAATAAAATATCTTTCTTGTTGGAGTTAGGCTGTAGCTGGCTATTTGAGGTGTCTTCAACACTGGCACTTGATCTTCAATCAATTTTGAAGCTTTATCTCTCATTTGATACTCTTTAACATGTTGTTTGACTGTTTTAATACCTTTAAAAATCTGTTTTTATTGTGTAACAACAACACTATGATTTTTCATCCTCTTTCACTATAAACTGTCTTTTTAGAGTAAGTTTGTGAGTTTCTACCAAAAATCTTCATCTGGTAACTTAATATTTGTAAGTGTTATGAAATTCTCATCAGCCTCTATATATCTAACAAAGGTTGGCTTGACTACAAAGAGATGTTTTATCTCATGTTGTAAATAAAACAAGTTTTCAACATTTTTATGCAACACTTTACCTGTGGGAACTCCTTGCCAATCTGCCTTGTTCACTTGATCTCTAGCAAAGTCCCTTATCTTCTTGTTGTAAGCTTCTTGCTTCATCAATTTATCATTGATAACAAGAATGTTTGGCAAGGCTTTTTGTTTTAATGTGTCAAACTTAACAATGAATCTAGTTATGGCTATGTCCATATTTTGACACCTCTTCCAACTATTTCATTAAGTTTTTCTTTGAAAGTACCTTTCTTACCTCAAGAATTGTTTTATTTCTGTCAGTAATTCCTATCTCATCCAATTCTTGCTTGTTTTTAGTATTGAGAAACTTGATTATTTCTACGGCTTCTTCAGGCTTAGCACCTAGCTCTTCCTTAGTCTTCAATATTTCTTCTTTGGCTGCTTTAAGCAAGCCCTTCTGCTCATAAATTACCCGAATTGAAGGCCAAGTATCATTAATAGACTCAATGATCTTGGACCATAGCTGATTTTTTATCTAGGCCATGAGCTCTTTTAAGGTTAACTCTACTTCAACCTTCTTTAACTGTTCACTTAACCTTTTGGCCTTTTGTTCCTTTGTTTTAGCATTTATTTGTGCTAATTTATTGGCATCTTCCAAGTTCTTGATTTTCTCTTTCAATCTATTGATCTCATTATTCTGTATTGACATCTCTTCCATGGCTTTAATGAGTTTGCTGGCATCATCAGTCTGTTGAACTGCTGAAGTGGAAGATTCAGTAGTAGAAGTAGTGGAAGAAGTAATTGGCACAAATATGGCCAATGGAACTTTTGGTTCCAAATCCTCTGCTAAAGTTGAAGGAACTACTGTAGTTACCATGGGAATGACTGTAGGAGGAACACTGAGTTTTTGCAGCTTCTTTTTCTTGGACAATCTTGTCCATTTCAATCTCCATCTCCTTGATCTGTTTTTCATTTGTAGTATGAGACTCATCATCTCATCTTTTTTATTTGCCTCTTTCACAATCTCCTTAGCCCGTGGATTTTTTTTTGGAGGTAGTTTCAGTTGCTTTCTAAGTGCTGCAATATCAACATTTTTCTTCTTCATCAATTCCTATGCAGCTTTTACATTTGAAGGGCCATCCCCTACTTCAATCACCAGTTCTTCTAAAGACTTGATTCTAGTGTCTTTAGCATAGGAAGAAGCTTTTTCAATCCTAATCTAATCTCTCAAATTTTTTACAGTGTTCTGGAGTTTCTGGGCACTCATTGCCTTTGTGGTCATAGTAGAATAAAGCATTTTTGAGCTTTGCTTGTGAAACTCAATCTAATCCAAGGGATGAATGCTTTCTATTGGAATTTCAATATCATCTCTCTTGTAATCTCATGGTGTTGTAGGTTTAGGCAATGTTGGCTATAGCACTTTCATTAGCAACTTTTTATTTCTATAATCAAAGGCTGAAAGCAGCCTATTTTGAATCCCTAGAGTTTTCTTTAAGTATTGTGAATAGATCTCATTCTTGATCTCTTCATTTTTGGTTGTACATTATATGTAAGCATATTTATCAATGGGTGAAAATAATAGTCAGTGAAATCCACATAAGTGAACTCAGTGGATTCTTTTCTGATTAAAGAAGTCCAAAAAATAATTGACAGTGGATTACCTTCTACATCCAACTTCTAAAGGATTATTGGGAATTTATCTGCTTGGAAGTAGAGGAACATATGAAAGCGGAAGGAGGTATATCTGAAAACTCCTTCATTGGGAAGTTTTACAAGCTGATCATGGATGCTATCATATATATACTCAGCATAGTTATAAATGGTTGTGGGGGGTTGATCAGGCACAAAAGTGGATAGAAGAGAAAGTATAGACTCATCAGTGTGCTAATCAGTAAAGTAACCAAGGATAAAGGACAACATTGAAATAACATGTCTTGATCCTTCAGGAAATTTGGAAGATGAATATGGAGGGTTAATCTTTGGTATTTCAACATATGTAGGCATGAATTTTTGGAAGAACTGAAATCTTTTAGGAAAGTCTAACTCTAGATAAAGCTTTGTAAGGGCTTCTATAAACAATGGGACTGCATCTGGCTCTGGTTGTAACTGAAGCATTAGGTTTATGGATTATGAAGTGATAGTGAATAATAATTCTTTCTCAGCATTAACAATAGCTCTTAAGTTAGGGGAATAGTGAGCTTGACATAGTATAATGACCTCTGGACACTGATGGGTATGAGGAACTACATATTTGGGTAAATTGGACTCCCAAATTTGAACTTCATCTCCCTGATCCAAAGATTTTTCTAGACTCCAGCAGTGGAGCTCAATAAGATTGAATTCAATTACTGGACCAGTGATCTTATAATCTACATCAGCTAAAGGGGTATGCTCAACATATAGAATAGGAGGTTGTAGTGGATTTATGACAATGGTGTTTTTAGAAGCCATTTCTAGGTCCGTTCTTGACAATTTAGACCTCTGGATCTTAGAAACTTTGTTTTTAGATTTTTTATACTCTTTTGTAATCTTATACTGCTTACAGAAGTTATTTTTAATAAGACAGAGGTTTCCTTTAGAGTTTTAATAGGTAAATTATGGTTTTTTATGCTTCGAACCTTCAATTCTGCTCCAAAATCAATCTTTAAACCTTTTTATAGATTCAGGGAAGGTTTAACAAGGGTTTACTATATTTTCTTGGATAAAACAAACCTAAAACATTATAATTCATGCACAAATGGGTTCTAAGCATTTAAAAAAGGGTTTGAATCATTTAAAGGGTTTTCTGGAGGTTTGTAATGATTAAAACAATCAGATTTTACTTAAAATTAACTTACAATTTTCAGAAACTGTAAATTTATCAGGGTTTTTGCAATAAATACAATTCTTTGAAGGAAATAAAGGTATTTCTGTAGGCAAACAGGCTTCAGAAGGCTTGAACTTAAAGAATGCTTCTTTTCAAATGACGGGAGGGTATTTTTCTTGTAAAATACCTGTTATTTTAGGCATTTGACTTGAAATAGAGTTTTTGAAGTCTAGGAGCTTTCTGAAGCCGATTGAAGTTTTTTTGGATGAAAATAGGAGGCCCTGAGCAGTTGTAGCAATGAATTGGGCTGAATTCTAATTGTTTGTGCATGAACAAGGGGCAGCAGTGTCGTTTCTTTAGTTGAAAATAGTTAAATGAGCAGAAAACACAGAAAATGTTTTAAACACGTGAATATGTAGTTTTATAGAAATTTTGGGTTTGAAACTGTATCTGTTTTCAATGTGGGTCAAGTCAAATGGGAGGCAGTTTGGCGTGGGGAGGATATTACTGCCAAGAAGTTATCACATGATCTGAGGGTGGTTTATGGTAATTTATAAACGAATGTGATCTAGTGGAAAAGCGACGCATATAGGAGTGAGGGGATGGAAATACCGCCCATATCGCAAATGCGAAATGGATTATCAACTGTGCTATTGAAATTGCGATACGGCTTGTGGTTCATTGGATTTGGCGGAGGGAGTGCGAACGGTTGTGATTTATCAGTGAAGTTGCTCGGTAGAGGGGCGTGGGGCCCGTGAACTTTTTATGTGGCGACGTTAACTTAATATGTTTAAACATATTTTAAATGTAAAATCTAATGTAATAATGGGATAGGCGGGATATGTGTTTTACACGGAAAGTGACTTATTTACAGGTGTAATGTGACCTTAGGGAGGGCTTTGATAAAATATGTGTTTTAACCTATGGGGAGCGAAAATATTATCACGTGGGGTAATAAACCATAGGATAAAAATAAAATGTGGGTTAATTGATATAAAGGATTTAATATATTATGGGATAGGGTATTTATAGTGAAATTAATAAAATAGGTTAAATGTTAATATGAAAATGAATGAGCGGAAAATATACAAATGCCATTTATAAAGTGTAATTAAGCATTTGGGCATATTTTTCATAGTTGTTGCCCATTACACTTATTAAATGTATTTTTGTGGGTTTTTTCAATGTTTTTGTATGAAATGAAATTATTTAAGGGGGTTTTTACTTTTCGTAAGAAAAAAGGTGTTTTAACTTAGGGAAAGGGTGATAATGTTGAGGAAAAGGGTTTTTATGAAGGGAATCCAATACTTAGTGCCAATCAGTCAGTAAGCCTTGGTTCTGGTCCCAACAAAAGTCAGAGTAATGCTCTGAGCCTTTATAATTGCAGGTTTAGAATACTGGAATACTTTTTAGGGAAGAGAAATTCGTAATTTTCTAGATGATGTTTTATTCATGCCTTGTGTAACTGCTTTCTACCTACCCATCATTTATTCTATCATTTTTTCCTTTGCATGGGTGCATTTGAGCTTGCAACCCTAAATCCATTTTTTTTTTAAAGCACAAACTATCGAACTCTAACCTTATTTCATCCGAGGGCTCAGATTAAACTATTGAGATCTTCATTTATTCTCTAACTATTCTACTGATTTGTCAAGTTTAAACTGTTTGACAGAGCTTTATTCTCTATCTATAAACATGAAATTCAAAGCATGAAAAAGTTAATATTAAACTATTTAACTCATCATGGATTATGGCATTTTGAACAAGCCGCACATAATCATTTATTTATAGTAAAAGTAAAAAGTAGTGGAATTTTGACTTGCATCACTTTCATGTCTTATTCTTATGTATTTTTTGTGTTTGGGGTCCATTTTTATTCTTTTTGATCTTTTCTTTTCAAGTCCTTTGATTTTTATTTTAGGAATTTTACCCTTTTTTCATTTTTTATTTTCATATATGGGAAAACAACTCACAGAAAGTAAGGTATGTACATATTTACAAGACTTGTCAAAGTCAATTCAAAAATTATGAACCCTATTATTATAGGACCCTAACACATGGTATGATGAATCTGTCGATTTTGAAATACATGAAGAGTGGAATGAATGATTATAAATAGTGGTGAGAATCCCACTGATATTTTGATAAAGCCTTTCAAGACAAACTGGGCATGTAGGGAGTTCTGTTAATCCAGTTGGAGGAGTTGAGGCATGTTCAAATGATCCAGTATACTGCATGTTTGGAGAAAACATAACATGACAAGTTTTTGCCTCCAATGATGAGAAAGGTATTCGATTATAATGGAAATAAAAATCATTTGCTGATTTATGATTGTCAAATTTCATGAGGATACTATATCGCTCATTCAAACCATCATTCTTGACAATGCGCATTTCTAGTATACCCGTAAACTGAAAAAAGTATGCATAATTCATGTAATTGGGAACAATAAGCACAAAAACAAGATTCTTCTGACCAGCTGGAAGGCTCTTGAGAGTGCCCAGAGATTCAAAAACATTGCAGAAGAGATGCATAACTCTTATGATTTCTTCGACCCTAGGATTTCCCGACGAAAACCTAACGACTTTGTTTATCTGAAACTTCATTGACCTAGTCCTGGCCATTCATGTCAAGAGTTTTAAAGATATCTTTGACTATAGCCATTTTTTTATTCATGTTTCTTGACTTAGAAATGCCAGCGCTGACACTTTCACTCATAAAATCTTCTTCATGGGAATGTATTCGTAAGCTGAATATATTACTATTCTCTTGTTCTCCTGCTTCCATGCCTCCTCTTGTAAAAGCTAGATCCAAGGTGTGTTGCTTGCATTCCACTTCTTTGTCACCACATCTTACATGTATGCCAAAAATAGGTCATGGAACCCGAGGCTTTTGATTAGACCAAACATAGCATTCAATCTCTCATTCATACCTTGCAATAGTAACCTTTGGCCACTCAGGAGGCAACATTTGAAGAACCATTTTTGCAGCCTTCATTCCAAATGCTTAATGGCAGGAAATATTTAACAATTTTCATTTGTACCCACTTTTAAAACTCATAAGATAGCACAATTCCTGTGCTTGCCATCATATCCTATCTCAACATTTGAGATGATTTGTAACAAGATGAAATTTTTTTCTTTGTGAGGCTGTCAACTTTCTTAATAGTCAAAGCCATCAACATAGTATCTTTGCAATACTGGTACAGGAATTTGATGCGTAGTGTAGGAATGTGGAAAAATAGGAATCGTTCACCTGTCACAAAGAGAACATCCTATTAATGATATTTTCATATTAAATACCTTTTAAATTAGAAAAATGAGAAGGGTTCATAGATCAACAACAATCAGCTCTAAATGCCTCTAACTATCAGCTTAATAAGATAACAATGATTAAAAAACTAGTCACAAGCATATAATTATTTGATAAAAATCATAAAAATATGGACAAAAAGGCAGCTCAACAACAACCAAGTCAACCTTCTCGCGCAACTGCTACATGATCATCACACCTGTCTACGCATCCCCCATCGTTATTGCACAGACCCATACTTCCATCCATATAGTCATTTGGTGCACACAGGTAGAGGTTTATCTCTATATGGTTTCAATCGAATTCCATTGATATACCTAGGAAGTTCTTCTCCGCTTAATGTGGCCAGATGTATCGCACCTCCCTCTATGATTTCCTTGAAAATATATGGTTCGAGCCAATGCATTTTGAACTTCCCTGGGTGGCGCACAAACTTGCTGTCATACAAAAAAACCAACCCTATTCCTTAAAGACCTTTTGTCTAATGTGTCTATCATGCCAAACCTTTCGCGCACCTTTTGCACCTGTTGATGGAAACCTGCAATGAACTGATCTTCTTCCAGCATAAAAAAATGTGACGATTGTTCTTCCATAATGTCCTGCTCCGCCATATTAGTGAACATTGAAATGAACAAAATTGAGAAAATATACTCCATCGACATAATGGCTTCCTGCCCATACACCATTCTAAAATGTGTCTTTCCTGTCAACTTCTTGCACGTGGTTCTATATGCCCAAAGAACCGCAGGTATGCGCAAATCCAAATTATTTCAATTAGAATTGAAGATCTTAGTGAGCGCAGTCTCCAATATATTATTAAAAGCTTCCACTGCACCATTCACATGTGGGTGATACATAGTACTCTTCTGATGATGAATATGGAATTCTTTTGTCAGAGCTTTAATAGTTTCAATGACAAAGTGTGTACCCCGGTCACTCATCAAAATATTAGGGCACCCAAACTGAGTCAAGATGTTCTAAGAAATGAAGTGTGCAACTGCATTTGCACCACCATCCTTCAAGGGCTTAGCCTCATCCCATCTAGTCACATGATATGTCGCAGTGATTATGTAGCGCACACCTGTCTTCTTTCCCGGCGGGTCGATAGGTCCGACAAAATCAATGGCCATTTTTTCAAAAGCTTGCAAATCCATTTTTGGGTGCAAGGGAATATCATCTATGCGTAATGGTTTCCATGTCCTTTGGCATACATCATGTTATCATAAAATTGTACTTGATTGGCTGTTGATCAGAAAACTCTATGTAACTATTTCAAACCAGCTTTTGACTGAAGCTTAGCCTCTTCAGTCTAAGAGGGCTCTCCCAAAGGGGTTTATGATATTAGATAATGATAGTACTAGATGGCTAACTCTATTTGAAAAGTAACTTTATTTTTGTGTATCTAGGTTGAAAAGAATTCAAGATTGCTATTATTGGGCTTTTGGAGTTGACAAATCAGTAGATTCAATGGCAAGGTTTCTTGACATGGAAGCTGAGACAGATAAGAGTCTTTAACAAAGGAAAATCACACATAGAACATAGGGCAACACAGTTATTTCATCAATAAAGGAAGTCAGAGAATAAACATATGAATTATGAGTAATAAAGATGAAATCTACTGCAAGTGGTAAACATAAATATATATATCAGAAAGACATTAAAAACTCCATGAGAATCTTAGGTCTGTCAAGAACAAGTCCTTTGTATTACTGATATAAGTCAAAGTACATAAAGCAGCAGTATGGTGCAAAAGATCTCCAACTCCTTACAACTTTGATAATTTTCCTTTAAATTGACATTCTTACAGTAGGTATGATCTGCCTCTTGGCTAGATTCATTGAACTCTTCCTATGACACCTCATATAATAGAAAAAACATGTCTTTTAATAAGAATATGATAGCTACACCCTAAATATGAAATTTCCTAATAGGAATCAAACTCCTATTTATTACATCATTCTATATTATATTTGAAATGGTTACTTGTCAGTTACAACTAAGCATCACATGCTCGAATAGGCTATGACATAGTTCATCACTACTTGACATATTAAAGACCCTCCTAGCAAGACCCTTATAATCAATGAAAGCTTTAGCTGATGAGCTGTCTCCACAACACTGTTTTCAAGTCCTAAATGTTTTATGGTAAGGTCCCTTGACCTGTTGGATGTGCCCATCTGTCCAAAAATTCCACTGGGATGCTTCAAATCATTCAAAAGCAGCTCACTACGAAAAGAGGATAGTTTCATAGCGAGATTTCGTAGCGTCCAAAAAAGAGCTTTTGGACCGATAGATTTTGCTCTTTTGTTGTTCCATGGTGTCAACCAAGACATGAAACCTCACCACCATTAAACTCCCTCCTTAAAAACTACAAAAATTGGGTTTGAAATCAAATAAGATGCTACAGAAATTTTCGTACCGTTTTCCTACCTTTAAGCCTAGGAAACGCTACGAAACTGTGAAAAACTACAGCATTTCCAGATTTTAAAATTTTATCCAAAAAGTGACATCTAGCTGTACAAACTTGGTCTTCTTCATGCCATGAAACTTCTAAAACACATCCAAAATCAACTTAAGACCCTTAAGGTGTTTCTTCTTCATTAATGACTAGTTCAACTATGGGCTCCTCAACCACATTCATCTTTAAGCCCTTCTTCTCGAGCTCTTCATGAATCAATTGTAACTACTCTTGAAGGTCTTTGACTTGGTCCTTCAATGTCCTATTCTTAGATTTCAAGTGCAGGTTCATTTTTCTGATATGCTTCACCTCTCCTCTCAATGGTTGAGTCCATTTGAACAATTGCTATGTGTTATCTAAGGTCTTTGACACACTATTAACCTGATCTTCCCAAATTTATTTCATTTTCTCAAGCTGTACCTTCTGAACCTTATGCTTCCTTGCCTCTTTCTTCAAGACTAATATTTCATCATTTTCCAGCTTCAACTGCTCCTTAAGGACCTCAATCTCTATTTTTTCAAAAAATTTCTCTTTTCCTTTCCTTTCTTTAATGACTAATTCTTCTTTTACAGGTGAGGAAAGTTCAATGATGCTTGGTGGTGGCTGGACAATTTCAGTGACCTTATGAAATTCTTTAATGCTTTCCAAGACCTTTCTGGCATGTCTTGTCATTGGTTTCCTAGCTTGAAACATGAATCTTGCATCTTCACCCTCAAACTCTAACTTCTTAGCTGATTTGACTTTCTTGAGCTTCTTTCCTCCCTCATCTATATCTTCAGCTTGGACTATGGGAGTTTCCTGAATATCAATAGCATGTAAAATGTATTCTAAGCTACCCTTAGCCACCGTTTGGCTTCTTGTAACTCTCTTGCTGCCATGTTTTCTCACTGTTGGCTTTTGTTTTGCAGGTGTAATAGCAGGTGTATCAACTTTCTGCAATGGTCCTATTTCCATGATTACTGGTTCACTTTGCTCTGCCACTAAAGGCTCACTTTGCTCTGCCACTGAAGGTGATGGTATACCTCTAGGTTTAGGAGTTATTTTAGGAGTGATGGCATCTACTTCAAAACCACTGATAAACATAAAAGATGACTAGTCTCTGCCTAATCTCTTTAACTCCTCTAAAACCAACAACTTGATTAAACCATGATGAAAAAGTGAGGTTTCAGTTTCGTCAAATTTAGCTTGAACTTTGTCTGACATTTTAGCTAAGCTTCTATATAAGTAAAAAGGTAAATCAAGAGACCTCTTACCGACAAAATGTAGCAGAAGCCGGAAGTGGTATGAATAAACCATATGATACCTCCCTTCACAAGTGAAGTATTTCTGAATGATTAGCAGCGGCTTTGAGAAGTTGTCTTTCATGTAGTTCCTTGGGATGGCATTAGTGAGATCAATCTCACTATGCTTTGGCTTGATAAATTCGTTACATTTCTGCATGGTGAAATTGAAACCTTTGAACCATTGTTTTCCTCCTCTAGGAATTCTTGTTGCTACTGCAATAGTCTCTGGTGCTATAGTGAGGTTCGGCATTCCCACCTTTGAATTTGTCCCATTGAAACTGATGGCAAACTCCTTATAAACCTGCACATGGCATCCTTGCAATCTTTGGAAAAATTGCAAACACCTTGTTCTTCTAAAAACTTCTAAGGTAGTTGGGTCTTCATTCAGCAAATTCATGTCTGATGGCTCATATCTGAGACAGTGGCCTCCTTTTTTGGTCTTCCTCTTTGCAGCCATGGTGTTTTTATACCTTCTCTGCCTCGCTTGATCAATGACACCTGCAATTGCTTGAAAATGCCAGCAACAAGCTTGGCTTAGTGAAAAAACTCTCTTGAACTCAGTAGCATGCAAAGATGGAGCAGAGAATGACACAAGACTCAATTGTTAAAGATTTTAAAGTTTAGCTCATAGCTCATTGGTTAATCATGATTTATGTATGCTTAAAACAATAATAATGACCTCAACCATGACCATTGTACCTTGGCTTAACCCTAACTGACTCGAATGACACCCACTCTAACACTTCTAATGATTGACTGACACCTTGCACTGAATTTAAAAAGACAAATAGAAAAAACCCTTTTCGTAGCATAGTTAGTGTATTTCCTGGCAGTTTGTTTATGAAAGTATTAGCAGTTTCGTAGCAAAAAGTGCGTTTTTACTATGTAATTTGCAACGAAAACAGGAAATCCTAGCTAAAGTGACCTTTTCGGATTTATAAGCTTGGGAAATGGAATATGTCAGGAAATAATGACTAATGTGACATGAACAGACTTGAATGGGGGTGGGTTTTGACCTTAGGATTGGCTAATATGAAAAAATTAAAATTTTCCTTTACCAACTAATGACAAATGAACTCTATGACCACACCTTTGACAAATGAAGCCCTAAGACTATGTCAAATGATGTTTCACTTTTTCTGAGTGATAGTGGTGGCTCCACTTGGGATGGTGTTCCCTTGTGTTACACCAAATAACCTGTAGTTCCAGTGCTATCCATCTTCTTGAAAACAAAAACTCTGAAATTTTCCAAGATTTCCTTCAAACCCTAATGGCCTTTACCTCAGGCTCAAGCTTGATATTTAGCTTGTCTTTATTAGCATAAAAATATATAAAAATGGAATATATTCAATGAAATGAGAAATCATTAGAACTTAAGAGGAATAGTGCTTCAATAACCTGCCATTGACAGACCCTCCAGCACAAGGTTGTCCATCCATCTTCTGCAGAATGTAAGTGTTGCTTCCATGGAATGCAGTTACTTTGAATGGACCTTTCCAAATATTCTCAAACTTACCATGCTTCCCATTTTATTCAATCCTAGCCTCCCACTTCAAAACCACATCTTGAATTTGAAAGTTTTCCTCTTTGGCCTTCCTGTTAAATGTATTCTTGATTTTGTTTTGATATTGCTGATTGCTGTTATAGAATTCCTCCCTTTTCTCCTGCAAGGATATCAACTGATTTATTCTCCTTTGAATTGCATTTGGCTCTTCTTCCAATCCTTGCAGAAACTTCATGACAGGCACTCCCAAGGATGTAGGAAAAATAGCTTCAGCCCCATATACCAACTCATAAGGTGAAGTTCCAATTGATCTCTTTGTGCACACTCTATCAACCCATAAAGCATACTTTAGCTTCAAATGCCATGACTTCTTCTTTTCCTGCAACACCTTCTTAATAATTCTCACAATGCTTTTGTTATAAGATTCAGCAAGACCATTACCTTGTGGATAGTATGCAATAGAGTGTCAAAGTGTAATGTGATATTGATGACAAAAACTAATCAGTTTATTGGATTTGAATGCCTGTGCATTTCCAGTGATGATCTTCATAGGGCATCCAAACCTAGACAATATATTATTTTCCAAAAATGAAATGATAACTGAATCATTTGCTTGCCTAGTTGGGATTTATTCAATACACTTGGTGAAATAATCAGTTGCTGTCAGAATATAGCGATGCTGACCTGAAGATCATGGATGAATTTTACCGATAAAATCTAGCCCCCACTACTAGAATGGTGCCTCAACATAAATAGGCATCAAGGGTAAAGGAACAAAATTTTTCTTACCACAAAAAATCTGGCATTCATGGCATTTGTTGAGTATATTTTTAATATTTTATTTTTGGGTATAAAAGTAAATATGAAATTGAATAATTAGATATATATATAGAGGTAATGTAAGATTTAGTTAATGATAATAAATATATATATTTTTAAGTTAAACAGAATTAGATATTTATCTTAAAAAATTATTTTCGAAAATATAATTAAAAGTATAAAGTTATATTTAATTTTAGACACTATTTTTAATAAAAAAATTTGTTGCTTTGATGGATTTGAACCTTCAATCTCATTGTTTTATATAATACTACACAACACAATCAATTAGGCTATCTCTTATTGAAAAAGGTTTATATATATATATATATATATATATATATATATATATATATATAAAGCTTGAACATGTCATAAGCATTTGCATGTAGTTATCTGTATAAAACTATCATATGATATATCAACGTTGATTTTAATGGATTATGTTGGTTATCATTGTCATATATGTTAATGCACTTACAAAATGAAAATGTATGATTACATTTAAATGTGATTAGTTTTCCATCACTTTGCTTCTAATTAAAATGTTGAAAATTAATATGATTCATTAAAATTAATGATGCTCATAAAAACATAATTAGGGAAAAATAAGGAATTCTATCAAGGTTTTAAAGAAGAAAATTTGAAGAAACTGACCTCAAAGATGTAACAAAATGTAGACATTTTAGCTCAATCTCAAATTAAATTTAATATGAAAAATGAGATTTTGTTGTTTAGATAAAAATGTACATTTAAAAATGCGCAACATTGTGAAGTTAAAGTTGCATATGCATGATTTCTTCACAGGATGGATTTTGCAAGTGACTAAGATTTTCTAGAAGATGATTACAAATCATTGTTTTTAATTGGTAAACTACTATGGATATTCCATTAAAGTTTGTTTGTCACAACAAATCTTACAATATTATGAAAACCCTTAGTTGTTCAATCTCATTATTTTACATAATACTACATAACATAGTGATTGTCAATTGAGCTATTTCTTATAGGCAAAAGTTTTGATATCTATATATCTATATATATATATATATATATATATATATAAAATAAAAAATTCATAATTTTTAAGAAAGCTTGAACATGTCATAAGCATTTGATGTAGTTATATGTATAATTATCATATGATACATCAAAGTTGATTTTAGTGTATTATGTTGGTTATCATTCTCATATATGTTAATGCACTCACAAAATAAAAATGTATGATTACATTTAAATGCAATTAGTTTCCTATCACTTTTCTTCGAATTAAAATGTTGAAAATTAATATGATTTATTAAAATTGATGATGCTCATAAAAACATAATTAGGGAAAAATAAGGAATTCTATCAACGTTTGAAAGAGGAAAAGTTTGAAGAAACTAACATCAAATATGTAACAAAATGTAGACATTTTAGCTCAATCTCAAATTAAATTTAATATAAAAAATGAGATTCTGTTGTTTAGATAAAATTGTACATTTAAAATTGCACAACATTGTGAAGTTAAAGTTGCATATGCATGATTTCTTCATAGGATGGATTTTGCAAGTGACTAAGATTTTCTAGAAGATGACTACAAATCATTGTGTTTAATTGGTAAATTGCTATGGATATTCCATTAGAGTTTGTTTGTCACAACAAATCTTACAATTTTATGCAAACCCTTAGTTGTACAATGTTTTACATGATATTAAAATTCAAAATTATTAGCCTAGCACACAAAATATTGAAAAAAGTTGAGACAAATATAAAAGAAGCCAAAATAAATTTGACAACATCTATGTAGTGAACACAAAATGTACTCCTAGGAATTCCAATATGGGAAACCTAGTTAGAAGTTGAGACAACGACTTGGTTTTTTCTTCTTAAATATAAAATGAATATATAAAGAAAGGTGGAGTTGATATGAAGATACCATTCCCAATGTAGCATGTATGACTACTATAAGTTTTCTACTTCCTCTATTCTACTCTAGTATCTCACTCCCTTGCTCTACTCAAATATGGAATGATGAAACAATAAAATAAGAATGGAACCCTTCAATTCATTAGAAAAATTTTGATGTATAAAATCGGTCTCCTAAGGAATATTATAAAATAAAAGTGGAAATAATAAAATAAGATTACATTACATCATGAAATTTTAGAGGGAAAAAATAAAAAACTACTTTTTTCAACTTATCTCCCTGCGATTTTACTTAAATTTCGAGCAGGAGCACTCGATGGATATGGAATCTAATTCCTCATCCAAGGAGTACAGATGTTGCATACTTTCGATGGACCATGCAACATGAAAAATGATAAATAAATTAAAAACGTGATTGGTTCTTATAAAGTTGATTTTTTATCCGAACTTATGCAGGAATGCAATAAAATACAAAAATACACAAAAACACAGAGATGCAACATAAATAAGACTTCATTTCATTAATATCACATAACTGAAATATGCTTACAGACATAATGGAAATAAACTAACTAGGGTGTTGGTAGCTTAGCTTTGAGAAGAGATGTGACAGCTACAGGGCTCCGAACTATGTTACAATGAGGCTTGAAGGCCTATTTATTATTGAGAAACAATGGAAAAAACTAAACATACAAAATCCTAACCCTAGGATATTAAATGCCAAACTATGGGCCCCATTGGGGTAAATTGGTACATCAATTTCCCGGGGTCGTAAATTTGGCATACGATCTTCGTTTGACGCACATGATACCTAGTTAGAAAGATCTATCTGATGACTACAACTACTAATAGAGAATTTCAAGTCAAAAAAACATATTCACCATATGTGATTTTCGAAAAAAAAAGTCGTTTAGGGCCTCAAAATAGCTCTAGAAGTTCAAGACCCGAAAAACTGCCAAAAATAGTAAATTGTGATACAATTAAAGAAACTAAAAAAATGAAAGAAACAATGGTGGTGGTCCAATTTGAATAGGCGGGTGGCCACCAATGTCCACCTAGATCATTAATCCCCCCTTAGGAAGCAATTGTCCCCATTGCATTGAGTTGCTCCATGAGATGAAGAAACTTCTGCTAAACTTAGTCCCTGGTGAAGGAGTTGGCCTGTTTTGACAACTCGATATAGCTAGAACCTCTGCTGACATGTGTTCTTGATCTGTGTGTCCATGATATGATCAATTGTGCCTTATTCCATGTAGTATGGGTTTAACTCTGTTGGTGTGAGTTTTTCTGCTATGTCGGATGTGTCCAGTAGAGGTGGAAAGTAGAGCCGAAGGCGGTCCACATTGAACACTAGGTGCAGACCTAGGAATGGTTGAATACCGAGCTCAAAGGAATTGTCCCCTATAGCCTTGGAGTGGTTGAAGCATGTGGTGGGGTCTAGCGAGGCGGTTCTTCTATAGATTTAGCTACACTTTTTCACCCACTTGGAAGTTGTGTGGCACCCGATGTTGATCATGTCGCTTCTTGTACTTAGCATTGGCTCTGTACAATATGTCATGAAACTATTGGTGGATGTATTGAATGCGCTCAACGAAATTGTTTGCCTCGTCATATTTAGACTGGACATCAGCCAAATCGGCCTGAGTAGCCACAAATGGAATGGCTATGTCAATGGGACATAGTGGCTTGAATCCCAAGCTCACTTGAAGGGGGTTGTGGCTTGTTGAGTTGTGGAGAGCCTAGTTATAGCCATATTGTACATAGGGAAGACTCTCATCCCATGTGTGTGGATGCTTTGAGTTGTACATGCACATAATGTCTATGATCATCCTATTGAAAACATTTGTATGCCCATCAATTTGGGTATGGAAAGTTGTGGACTTGATGAGCTTGGTGTCCAACATTGACCAGAGGTTGGACCAAAATTTATTGAGGAACCTGTTATACCAATCTGAGATGATAGACCGTGGGATCCCAAAGTCTACCCACACTCATTCAAAGAAGAGTTTAGAAGTGGCTTCTATTGTGATATCCTTCTTGTAGGTCACCATAATGGCCATATTCGAGAATTTTTCGATGACCACGAAAGCACATATGTTGTCATGCCTAGTGGAAGGAAGGCTGGACATTAAATCCATGGAGATGAATTCCTAAGGTGGACTAGGGGTAGGAAACAAAGTATATAGGCCTTGCTTCTTGATGTCCAGTTTGGCAATGGTGGAGGCAGTCCAAGATCTGATGTACTTCCTGACATCCTATCAAAGTTTTGGCCAATAGAAATACTTTTGCTGTACTCCCACTGTTTTCTCGATCCCGAAATTCCCAGCAACCCGAATATAGTGTGATTCCCAAATCATCTTGGCACACTCGCTTGAAGGAACAAAAAGGTGTCCCAAGTGGCATAACAATGCATCTTGGAGGTGAAAATTTGGAACTTGCTTACCCTCCAAGAGTGTCTTTTATGTGTGGAAAAATTCTGGATCGCTCTTGTAGAGAAGCAGCCAATCAGAAGTCTCGTGCCCATAAGAGTTGAGCATGATGGTTAGCACCGCGATCGGTGGTCGGCTAAGGTAGTTTGAAACATTACTGGTGCTACCATTCTTGTACTTGATGTTCAAATGAAATTGTTGCAGATATGTGGAACACTTCTGATGGCGATCATTTTGCAACTTCCCATGTGTTTGTAAGCACTACAGAGGTCGCTGGTCTGTGTGGATGACTGTTTCCTTCCCCAAAATGTAATTATTCCATTGTCGGCAAGCCTGCACAATATAATACATCTCTTTGTCATAAGTGGGATACTTCCGCACTATGTCAAACAATGTCTCATTGTGATATGCCACAGGATGCCCTTGTTGAGTAAGAATTGCCCCAAGATGATAGCTAGAGGCATTTTTATCGATCTTAAATGGTTGTTGCAAGTATGGTAATGTGAGCACTAGGGTAGAGCAGAGAGGATGTTTCAACTCTACGAACACCTGCAGTTGAGATTCAGACCAAAATAATTTTTCTTTCGCTCCTCCCTTGGTGACTTGACTCAAGGGCCAAGTGATTTGAGAGAATACCAACATGAACCTGCAGTAGAAATTAGCAAGACCCATAAAGTTGCGGAGCTCTGTTAGAGTGGTTGGGGCTAACCAATCCCGAATGAATTGGATCTTAGCTGGATCCACATGCACTCCCTGCTCATCAATAATTTATCCCAGATACTAAACCTGGGTCATGCCAAAAGTGCACTTCTCCAAATTGGCACACAACTTGTGTTTTTGCAGTGTTTGGAGGTCCTGTTAGATGTGGTGGAGGTGATATTCCCAAGTATGGCTGAAGATCAGGATGTCATCCAAGTACACCACTAAAAATGATTTGGTGAATGGCCAAAATATGTCGTCTATCAACCTCATGAAGGTTTTGGGAGCATTCGTTAACCCGAAAGGCATGACTAGCCATTCGAAAAGGCCCTCCTTAGCTTTGAAGGTAGTCTTCCACACATCGGAGGGTTCGATTGGTACCTGGTGATACCCAAACTTCAAGTCGATCTTTTTGAAATGATTTTCCCCATTGAATTGGTCCAGAAGTTCATCAATCCATGGGATCGGGTATCTATTCTAGATAGTGATCTTGTTTAGCACCCGATAGTCAATATTGAGTCTCCAAGTCCCATATTTCTTCTGCACCATCACAATCGGGCTCCCATGGGGTGATGAACTTGGCCAGTTGTGACCTTTCTGCAGCAACTCCTAAATATGCCTCATGATTTCATCATTATCCAGAATATAGCACCTATAGATTGGTCTATTGGACAGCGAAGCACCTCGGGTCAGATCAATGGGGTGCTTGCCCTGACAGTGTTGAGGCACCCCTATGAGGGAGGTGAATATGTCCCCGCACTCCTCCACAACCTTTTCCATTTGTTTTTGTCATGTGGAAGAGCCCTATCTAGAGGTCATGGCCACAAAATTATTCTTGCCCTAAGGGCGGATCATCAAGAAAATAATTTTCCCTATTTTGAAAATGTGCTTACTGCATTGTTTTGCAGTAACCAAAGAGATGGTGACAGGAGGTGCAACCTCCGATATCTTGTACAAATTATTTCCTAAAGTACCAATAAGAACATGAGGCCGGGACTCATACACAACATGTCACTTCCACAAGTATGGTTGGCCTAACAATACATCACAAATATTAAGAGGAGTAATGCCACATAATACCTCACTGGTGAAGGGCTTGATGTTGTAGGGAAGGTGAAACTGCTGGCTAATGCGGAGTTCCTGTCCTTGGTGAAGCCACCTGATGGTGTATGACTATGGATGTGATGTGGTAGACAAGCCTAGCTACTTCATGAAATATGTTGAAATGAGGTTATTTTGGCTCCCATTGTCGACAATGAATTGCAATGGGGAACCCTTTACCCACATCCAGGAATGGAAGAGGTGGTCCCCCTGCTCTGGATATTCCAGTTCCTCCTTCTAGATCTTTGTGGTGGCAACAAGGGTGTTAGGATCCACATTGATAATGTTATTCCCTTTTCCATTCCCCTTGTCAAGTTCTGATTCATAATCAGAGCATGCATTAGATTCAGAAGCCTTCAACTCGGCCACCAGTGACTACTTTGCCCAACACTCACTTATGTTGTGAGTGGAACTCTTATGGAACTCATACCACTTTCCTGTGGCCTTATTTGGCTTCGTGGCATTGTTATTTTCTTGCGGCGTTGGTGGTTTATCTTGGGCCACCCTGCCTTGGATTTTTCCTTTGTTCTATGGTTTGGGGGCACCTTTCCCTTGCTTTTGATTCACAGATCCAAAGTCTCGCTTCTTCTGTTTGAAATTTTTCTCAATCTTGGTAGCATATCGATATGCTCCACCAAGCGAGGAGATGTCAAGGAACTCCATTTCCTCCTGAATGTATATGTGTGGGAAACTACAGTACTTCAGCACTAATTTTTTCTCTGAATCTTTGATACCTAATTTTGTGCTCAGGGTATGAAACAAATTAAACATCTCATGCACATCTTGATCCCTCTTTTGCCATAACATAGTCCATTGTATGTACTTGTCCTCATAGCTCCCCATGGGACAATATTGTTCCTTGATGGCATCTCAAAAAGAATCCCAAGTGGGTGCGGCTGAAAATAGAGAGGGTTCCCTCTCGTCCTTTTGCTCACAATATGTTTCCTACTAGTCCTTGACATGAGGGGCATCTTTGAGGAGTGAAAAAGTAATCTTTTCCTGGTTGGAAATGTCATGAACCGAGAAATACCCTTATAATAGATTCAACCATCTAGCTACAACGCCTGCATCTATTTGGCCCTCAAATATGGGAATGTAAAAGTTTACTTGTACCTTAAAAGGAGCTTTGCCTCTAGACTGGTTGTTGGATTCATATGCACCGTCAGTGGGTAGTCATTGAAGGATTTGGGAAAACTAATCCATCATCACGTTCATTTTTTCTCGAGGGCCTCCTCGAGCACTATTTTGATAGGATATCTTGCTCCCTCATCTTTATTTTTGTCCCCCATGGGAGGTCCTTAGGGTTTGGGAGGATGATTTTGCAAAGGTTCAACCAGGTTGAGCCCCAACTCCTTATATCCTGATCTCGTTGGGGACATGCAAAGAAGGATCAAGAAAGAGAAAACCCCTCTGATACCACTGATCTGGACTTATGCAAGAACACAATAAAATAAATAAATACACATAAATGTAGAGATGTAATAGAAATAAGAATTCATTTCATTAATATCACATAACTGAAATATGCTTACAGAAAGAATGGAAATAAAATAACTAGGGCATTGGTAGCTTATCTCTGAGAAGAGATGTGGCGACTACAGGCCTCTGAGCTATGTTACGGTGAGGCTCAAAGACCTATTTATTATTGAGAAACAATGGAAAACTCTAAAAATCCAAAAACCTAACCCTAGGAGATGAAGCACCAAACTATGGGCCCCATTGGGGTAAATTGGTACATCAATTTCCTAGGGTCGTAACTTTGGCATACGATATTCATTTGACGCACATGATACCTCATTAGAAATATCTATCCGAGGACTAGAACTACTGACAATGAATTTTGTGTCAAAGAATCACATTGACTAGGTGTGGTTTTCCAAAAAAACGTCGTTTAGGGCCTCAAAACGACTCCAGAAGTTCATCACTCGAAAACTGTAAAAAATAGTAAATTGTGCTACAACTAAGGAAATTGAAAATTTGAAAGAAATAATGGTGGGGGTCCAAGCAAAATAGGTGGGTGGCCACCAATATCCACCTAGATCAATTTTGGTTGTACATTTTTGTTTTGAGGCACATTTTGACCTCAAAATTCCACTAATGTCCTAGTTACCTATTATTTAATAATGATTTGATACTCATCTAGGGTTATGCTTAGGGTTATTGCATGTCTCAACTCATCTATATAATTCTTGAAAGTCCACAAGTCACTAGCTCCAAATATGTTAGAAATAGGCATTGATGTGGAATCAACTTCATACCATGGAGATCAAAATCATAGTTCAATTTGTGGGGGGCATAACTTCCTCATGCTAGGTATAACTAAGCTGATATTTTCACTTTTAGAAATATCTCAATATATAGAGTAATGGTGATAGGCTACCAATTATATCAACAATTTTTTGACCAAAAAAATAACTATTTGATGCCCAAAATTAGATCCAAATGTTTTAGGTCTCCAAATCACCAAAATGGAACCTACCCCAATAATCGAACCTACAAGTTAATAGCTCTAATTTTTCTACTATGAAAGCACTGTAATTGATCCAAATTGGACCAGTATATTATTTTCCATCTATCTTGATGCTTTTATAGTGGAAAAAAAAAGAGGAACTTGCAAGTTCATTTTAATAGCGAGTCTTATTTTGGAGAAATGTGGTTGGAAACCTTCCAGTGCCATTTTGAAGCATAAAATGACATTTTTTGGTGTTAAATTTTTCTTGATTTAGTGTTGGATGCTAAGATTCAAATCTACACTCAAATGAATCTCTAATGGTACAAGAATTGTATCGATCAATATTCATATGCAAAATTTATGTCTCCAACAATTTAACCTACCATGTTGACCACCATGGTATGAGAAGATGTTATGTCGACCCCTATTAATTATGTAAATGTGGCTATGGTGGAATAAGACCCTAACCTCTGTTGGTTGCCAAGATATGTTAAATATTGAACTATTAGGAGTAGGGGTTCCATTCTTTGCTATTTTATTTCATTCCACGATTGAGTGGAGCAATTAGGAGTGGGACATTAGAAAATAGAATTGAGGGGATTAATTTTCTGTAGCATCCTTACAAGCCATAGGTCTCAAGTAACTCCATAGAGAGTGCCTCTTCATTTGTACTTGCATATTTCCATACTAGAGAAAAGAAAGAAAAGGAGCATCACCTTCTCGTTGTGTTTTGTCCTATAATGGTTTCCTATGGTAATACTTGTGCCTGTCATGTATGGTGCAAGTATGTATTTCTTCTATTCTCTATATCTCACATTTCAACTATTTCATTAATTTAAGTGAAAATTCAACTGTTAAAGGATCTAATATCTAAAGGAGAATTAATCTTCATAGTATATATATTTGAATTATTTTATCAGAGTTGTTGTGACAAATTGTTCTATTGTAATATCCATAAAAATTTACAAATCAAAAATAAATTATATATTATATATTGATTCATTTTGAATTAGTGGCCCAACAAGTTTACAAGGCTTGGAAGGTGAAGAAAATTCATGGAGGAGACACTAGAAAAAAAAAAATAGGGAAAATTTTAGGGCATACTATTTGCAAGTGGGCTAATTTTTCATTTGCCAAAATTTTATAGCAGAAAAATATTTTACTTTAAAATTTACTAAAATTTTATAGATACTATATAAAATCATTAAAAATTTGAATATTTTTACAAAAATATAAGCAAGGATTTTAAAGTTTGCATATAAGGGACTTGAAATATTCGGCAAGGTTTCTAAACCTTAAGATAAATTTCTCTCCCTAATATTTTCCTTACAAAAAATATCAAAATTGATTTACTTTATAAGTGTCTCACTACAAGGAAAAGACCCTTTAGTGGATGTTTTTGAGGAAGCCCTTATAAAAATAGCCTAGATATCCGTTTGTAGTAGAAGTCTCTAGAGGAGGTTGATGGGTGGAGGTTTTTGCGGATGTTTTTTTTGTGGTGCATTTCTCATCATAAAACACACCGGTGCGTACTAAAAATTGGCACACCGAGACACCGTGCTCTCCATACAAACTCGCCCAGTGCATATAAGTACTCTAACGCATCGATGCTCTACATACGAATCGACCGTCGCATCTCCACAATCTAATGCAACATAACGATATGCGGTGCGCCATTGATAAAACTGCCTGGTGCGCCTCAAAATTGAGTGCATCAAAAAAGGGTTAATTTAAAAAAACTTACTGCTTGTAAAAACATCATTTTTACTTGTTCAATGCTCTAGACCTCTCAAGCATGGGTGTAAGTTTATCTTCTGTGTGGCACCATGCCATCGATGCTCTTATTGCCCGAATTTTTGTCATCCATTGCGCATTATGTGGAGTTCAAATTTTCAAGAATGGTGGGAAAATTTGGTTTTGTCAATTCCTTAAAAAATATACCTCCTCGACGCGCAAATGTACAGGTAATCTACTTGTTTCTCAATAAATAAAATTTTTAGCAGATTAAAATTTTAAATTAACTTAAAATTAACCGTAAAAAAAAATAAAATTATACGTGGTGTGTTTGAGCCATTTGGCTCGCATTGTTTGTGGTGCTGCCTGTAAATTTATAGGTCGCACCGCAAACGGTGTTAACAGAAATCGCACCGGGTTCCGGTGCGGTACCAAAAAGATGCACACCGATAAAATTTAAAAAATAACACAGCGGTGCAGTCGTTTACAAGACCGCACTGTTGACTATGTACTTGATGTTGGGCGGTGCGTTGACGAAAATATCCACCTCGGGGCGGTTATTTTGTTCAACGCATTGCACAAAAATATTTCCTGGTTGCATGGTGCACGAATATTTTTCATGCGCACCAGGCATGGTGCGTGATAAAATAGTAAGCACTAGCTTTCAATAAAAATTATATAAATATATTTGTAATTACATTTATCATTTAATAAACAAAATGTATTCAATATGTGAATTATTCAATGACGTCAATGGAAAGAGAAAAGGGAACAACAAGAACATATGGAGAACTATTATAACGTGATGCAGCTGTGGGAGACACGAGAGAGGGAGAGACTTCTGTACCCTCGCCCTATTACGACAACCACCCAATTGCTCCTACGGAATGTAGGCATCCTCAAGTTCTATGAGGAGGCTACATCCTTGAAGGGCCATAGTGGATTATTGGGACAACTGATCTACAGGTGGGATGCCCATTGACAACCTTTTCGGGTTGGTCCTGGCCAGTGTTACGAGCCCACTGAGGAGGACATCTATTTTATTACTGGCCTATCTAGGAGAGGGTGATATTTTCCCCAGTTCCCAGATGTCCCCGTCGACTATGCAACAGGGAGTCAGTTAGCGTACTCCCAGAGATACATTAGGGACGATATAGTTTCTCCTGCAAATTTTTAGGCGTCCAGTGGTAAGTTAAGCATTGCTTCGTTTGGTCTAGAGGAGGTGAGGTGCCTCTCACTACTACTAACGACCATTGCACACTATACTAGTGATGGGAAATGCATTAGTTTCCCGCTTTTATTTTATGTTGATTCGTTATTCCAGTCACCACGACTTGTGTGATGGTTTACGATTTTTTTGCGACAGTTTTGTACAACATTAGACAGATGCTTTTCTCAGGCATGTGGGAGGTTAACCTTCCCTTTTTCTTCAAATTTAGTTTGTTTATTTTTTGAGAGGTTTTCGGAGATGAGGCCTAATGTTAGTATGAATCTTAATTCCAAGCGTACAAAAAATACCACTTTAGTTGTGCATAAAAAATAGCCCTAACAGCGAAGATGGCTGCCAATATCCTCAAATATACAGTTAGGTGATCAAGATAAATGCTGCAAAAATCTAGATCTATGCATTAGAAGACATTAAGCAGTAGAAAAAACAAGATTTAATCCATGCATCCAATAGACAAGACAAGAATATGTTGAATGAATTTTGTATTAATGGCACCTGGGAGGAAAACACAGAAGGCTGTTACTAGTTCTCCTTAATGGGATGGCTTCTTTTAAGTCCTCAACACTTCAGATCTAAAATTCCTCTCTCTTTATGGTGCGGAAAACCCAGACAAAAAATGGTAGCAAAATATGACTATGATGGTGGATCAAAGTCAGACCAAAAGTATAGATCCAGAGTGATCTATAGGGAAAAAAAAGTGGTAAATGAATGGGAAAACCCTTCTATTTATAAAAAAATATTGAGTTAGTCTAGATATTGGTGCATAATTAAAATATTATTAACCAAATCAAGATCTAACTTTTATGGAATATTTTATTATATTTATTGGAGGGAAAAGGAATTTGAGTTGGGTCAAATCCATTTATTTATAAATAATAAATAAATAAATGATTTATTTATCATTTTAAGGATGTGGTTGAGTAATAATCAAATAAATAATGATTTATTTATCATTTTAAGGATGTGGTTGAGTAATAATCAAATAAATAATGATTTATTTAATTATTTAAGGGTGATTTAGTCATATTTAACAAATAATATTATTTAAATAAGGTTTAAATAATTATTCTTAGAAAATAACAAGATAAATAATGATTTATATAATTAATTTCCTTGTTTTGGGTTAGATATAACTAGGAATATTGATTAAGCTGCTATTTAACTAATTATTTCTTGAGGAAAATAAAAAAAATGCATATTTATTTAATATTTCCTCATGGGGTTTCCTGTTTAGACCATAAAAAAATTAATAAAGGTGGTTTACTAAGTTATTTTCATAGTGGAAGAAGTTTTTCTTAGGGTAAAATTGGTCTTACATGGTGTATTTGGGTCCATCTAATGATAATAGGTTAGATGACCAAAAAATGGTGTAATAGATTTTCCCCCAACGTGCGAGCGTTAGGAGCTAACCGTATGACCGAAGTACGTTGTAAGAACTCAATCAGTAGACACCGAAGGGGAAGTCAGAGAGAGAGAGAAATATAAGGTAGACCAAAGTGCTGATAGGACTAGACCCTAAGGAGGAGAGACTTATAGGTGCGACAAGTCTCTTTTATGAGTGAGTACTTGTGCTATAGGTGGTGGGGGAGGCATACCTATGCCCGCCGAGATAGAGTACAAAGAATAATGTGTCCAGTAAAAAAGGAACTGAAAAATATAGTACATGCTGGCATAAACATGAGCTAGATAAACAACATGATAATGAATCCCACATACATACTATGCTTGGGATAACAGCCAGGACTTGTACAATAATATCTGAGTACATGAGATAAAAATAAAACCTAGATGCCCCTATAAACAGGAAAGGGCTCTGAAAATTTGACTGATACATGCAATCAAAAAAGGCGCTGCAAGCGGCTGAGGCCGACATCATCAAATCTATGGAGCTGCATCGAAGGCTAAGATGAAGAGGTCATCCGGGCATGTGGGGGGCTACCTGTAGGGCCACCCCCTCATGAGGGCTGAGACATCTCACACACACCCGAGAATCACTGGTCTAATCTGCTGCATCACTGAACCATCCAGTATATGGATCTCGATCATGCTGAAAGGAGCCGGAGATGAGAAAAAATCAAGTCAAAGGGCTATAAGGAGTCCTTTTGCCTGATCCGAGGCACTGAACAAGAGTGGAAGATGGAACCAAGGTATACCTCCCTCTAGACCTGCCTTCTGGAATAAATGATCTGATGTCGACAGAAGGAGGTCTGACATAGGTGAGGCAATGAGAGGTCCTCAACTAAGGCACGAGAGAAAATAGTAGAGCGAATGACGAATGGAAACTAGGGGTGATGATGAAATGGGGGTTACTAAGTAGCGGACGAATGACTTCCCTTGTTAGAGCATAAAGGGCATGGATGACCTGGCAACGATTGACACAATATCATGAGGGATAGGGGATAGTGGGACTGAAGGCCATAATGTGCGACACGAGAGAGGGACCAAGCAATGAAGGATGGAGGACTATAGCAAGATGCAAAAGGACTTGGTATAGACTCCATGAATGCAATGATGACTCAACTGAGATGCTCTATACAAGGGTGACTCGATGGTGCTGCCACACAGAAAAGGTCCAATGGGGACCATAAAAACATGAGTACAAGATGGTAACTCATGAAGAAAGTCGACACGAGCGTGGATGAGTATGGAGGCAAAGTGGTGCCCCCAGTATGAGTTTTGCATGTGAGGAAATTCAATTTTGAGGAGGGGTGAAGTGACGCTTCTTGGAAAAAATGTGTCCCAGTGAAGTATCAAATCACTAAAAACTAACAAATACCCATTTGAGGGCTCGGTGAGAGCTTTCCAACGATATAGATGGTTCATTAAACTGAGCTACGGTTTGGCCGCAGTAGGCGAAAGAAAAATCAGGGGTTTTCTTTTAATAAGGTGTTTTCCCTCCAAATTTACTTATTTGCATGTGGAGCTATGGTGAATGTAGAGAGGAGAGAAGACCCTAAATCTTTCGGTGAGTGTAGCAGACAAATCGACTATTGGAATCGAGATCCGTCAGTTGCAGGTAAGAGGTCTAACCCTAATCTTTTATTTTAGTGGATTAAAAGTTCAGTTTAGGTCCCCAGAGCTCATGAATGGGCCAGGTTTCACTTTTAGGGGTCTGTTCTGCGACCTGGGTAGCAGGTACTGGGCTGAAAACTGTGACCTGTCCCTGGAAATGACCTAAAAAGTGCGACCTGTCAGAGAAAGGGGGTTTCAGTGCTGTTTTTGGCTAAAATCTGGGATTTTTATGGTTGAGGGGCATAGGTGCCCCCAAGCATGTTATGGTCATGCCAAAATGTATTTAGAAAAAGGGGAATCTAAACACATTTTAATGATGTGGTATGCCATTTGTTTTCGTTATGGTTATGCAGTTTGAGAAAGGGAATGGAGGATTACCAATCTCTTTTGGTACTGCATATATGAATCAAATGGAATTTAAGTTTCTAGGTTGGCGTACATGGTGTCACTATCCCAAAGAGAGGATTTGGAGATAATGAACTGGCACTCTCCTAGAAATCCCATGAGTTGGTCAACAACAATGTCAAAGGGACTGGGTTGTTGATGTAAGATGAAGGAATGATGAGAGGTATCATCCCAAGAGTGATCTGAAGTGATATGGGACTCTAGAGTTTCTTCTAAATGGGGAAGAATAATGGTACTAGAGTCAACACGACTAGATACACTAGGAGAGTGGTGGAGAATTACTTCTCCTGGTCTCTCAAATATGGGTGCCCCCTTACCCAAACATTGGGTGTCAATGTAATGGCCACAAGGTGTATGTGGTTCGAATGCATGGGTTCGATGTAAGGGGGGAAAGATAAAGTCAGGGGTGGTAAATAATTCCATAATGTCGCCATCGTAATAGAAGATAGGGTGAATGGTGGAAGAAAGACCACCTGACGCGGCAAAGCTACATGATTCATCATCATGAGAAGAGAGGTTCACATGGACATCGTCACAAGGGGTGATAGAAGAGTAAGCAGATAAAGGATCTACCGATGTTGAGCCCAGGGTGATCGCTGAAGGGAGGTCAAGCAAAACATCAGGGGAAGTCTCCAAGGGGACTTCCACCGAGGGTCTCATGGATGATGATAGGTAGAAAATGGTGGAAAAAGGCTCCGTTATCTCGACATCAGGAGGGGGAATGTCAATGGGAGCATTAGTGTCCTCCTGTTTTGCCGAATCAAAATGCACAAAGAAAGGAGCGGTGGACTCGTTGTGCTTGGCCTCAAATTGGCAAACTGCCACTAGAGAGGTGTGAAAGTCCTTGAGGTGGGGACAGAGGTGGGTATAATGGCCATGGAGATCACACAAAGCATAGGGGTGATTGGTGTGAATAGTCTTGGGGTTCCTGGTTGTAGTCGAGGAAGGAATAGAGGTTTCCGGGACCGTAGACTTAGGGAACGCGACATTAACCATGGGCTTGAGATGAGGCAACTCCGGACAAGTATAGGTGGCATGAACGACAACATCACACAAAGCACACTGGATGGTACGCTTTGAAGGCCGAGGATGGGTAGGGTTTTTTGGGGCAGCCTTGTCTTTTGATGTTGTCTTGCAAGTTTTTCCCTTACATAAAGCGATCACAACAAGAGATCTTTCCTGTTGAGGTGGCTGAGGCACTGTTGCAGCGGGAGAAGTCATAGGGGCCGGTTGAACAAGGGTCAAAGCAAGATAAGGTTTAGGTTGACTAGGCGGGGTAATGGCTGGAGGGTCAAGGTACCAGATGGGAATCCCAAGGGTCAAGTTAGGGAGAGAGAGGGTAGCCATGACAGGTACCGTATACACTCCTGGGGGGGACCTAGGAATAGTATCTGACCAGGGGGGTAATGGCTAGGCGGGATGACTCCAAGATGGTTAAGGCCTGGAGGAACCGTTCCAGGAGGATAAAAAGGCTCATGAATACCAGTGGTAGGTGAAGGGTCAGGAGGAAGAGGTCTAGAAGACTGAATCGAAGGGCTAGGAGTAGGCTGCGGAGGGCAAGGAGGCTACTGACTAGTTGAGGTCGACCGCTTGAGGGCAGCCCGAGACGATTGCATCATGCAAAAATTTGATGAGCTGGGATCAGAGATAGGAGGAGAAAGAACAGGGAATGTACCAATTAATGAGGAATATTTGTAGACTCTGGGTGAGACACTAGTCAAAGGATTGATGGTTTGCTTATTTGCCACTGAAGAGATAGTGGACTCAGGGGAGGTCTGAGACTTCAGTTCGTAATATGTCAACTAGTCAATGGTGAATATCTTTCCATTATGAGGGAAGGACATCTTGCGGTGGAACGTGGATGGGACAACAGAAATCACATAAGTGTAGCTACGACCTAATAGAATGTTGTAATCTAAGGGGGAATATATGAATTGTATGTCAATGAAAACGGTCTTGCCTGCAAGAGTAATAGGACAATTGCGGAAATGGCCAATGGGCTGGGAGGCATGGCCATCCCATGCTTGGAGAGTGATCGTGGAAGGAGCCAACTCAGGTGATCCGAGTTGCTTCCAAACTGAAGCAGACATCACACAGGTGGATGCCCCTTCATCAATAATGCACCGAGAAATGTTGGCGTTCTGGATCTTGATTGAGATTTGGAAGGCGACGGAAGTAGGGAGAGGAGAATGCTTTGACCGGTCAACATCAAAGATAATCAATCAATTTTCGGAAGGATCTACAATGCCAATGACAGATAGTAGAGCTTTTTGTTGTGAAGGGTACAACTGGAGGAGTTCTAGCGTTGAAATGGCAATAGGAGATTGCACCAAATCATCTACTATGCTATATGAATGGGAAGCTTTGCCAGAAGCAGCATTTCAGCGTAGTAGTCCTTTAGGGATCTTGGTATGAACCTCTGTCTTAGGCTGAGGGATCTACAAGGGACCATTAGGTGTTGAAAGAGGCTCTGTAGAGACAGAAGGAGGCGGCCCAGGGACAAAAATAGCGGGAGGCTTGTTGTACTAACGGGACCAAGTCTGAAGATTGATGTCTACGGTTAGAGGTTGAGTAGAGTTCATAATGAGAATCTGGTAATCATAGGTACCAGATGGAAGAGGTTGAGTGGCCACTTGTCCTTCAGGTGGTTGGGTAGCCACAAATCCTTGCTAAGGGAAAGGATTAGTAAGGACAATCGACTAACTTGGCGCAACATTGGGAGGGACGGAAGGGGAGGCTTGCTGTCCTTGCAACATTTCTTGAGTCTCCCACATCTGATTCATCTATTGTAAAAGAGGATAATCATGCGTGTAATGACCATAAACACCACAATAAGAATAAGGCTGATTTATGGGAACATGCTTGTCTTGCTTAGGCTGAGTGTCCTGTTGTTGGTTAGCAGTGTTAGGTGCATTATTTTAAGGATTAGGTCCAGGATTACTAGGAGTAGATTGATTTTGAGTGCCTTTCCTTGTCTCTTTGGAGGGAGGAGGATTAGTCGCGCCCTGCTGTGCATACACCTGCTCCTGAGGGGGCGGTGACTGCTGTTGCAGGGGTTGAGAAGGCAAGGGAGGTGGAGGTGCTAATGCTCGGGGAGCTGGAGCACTAGCCTGTGGATATGGATAATAAGGAGGTTGGGTAACAACGTGGTAAACAAGAGGTTGGGAAAAAAGAGGAGGCATGCCATATCCTGGATACGTGCTATCGGGAGGGGGAAAAGTGCAAGAGGTGCTACCCCCCCCCCCCCGAGGAAATCCATAGCCCATGGGAGGTTGAGAATATGGATTAGAGAGAGCTGCAACGATACCGTCGGCGGCGTGAGATGCTCTCGGTGCGTTGGCATCACCAGGTCTAGGAAGATCAGGTAGAACAGTATAACATAACCCGACTGAGCGTAGATCAGGTCATATTTTAACGCAATTTGGAGAGTGGCTTCTTCGGTTTGAGGAAAGTGTGATGCGACAACTTTCCTGATAGGTGGCAAGAGAGATCTAAGGAACCAATCCATGTAGACATGGTCTTCAAAAGTAGGGGCTCGACATAGGCTCTTTCTTCTCCGCCATTCTTGGACATGGTCGGATAGGCGGATCGCAGACGATTGACTGAAAGAAGTCAAGAGTTCGGTACCAGTGTCATAAGGAAGGGGAAGATGGAAGTAAGACAGAAAAGCCCAGGAAAGAGTTGCAAAGGTGGTATGAGAGGAAGGGGTCTGATCAACATACCACTTAGAAGCTTCACCTATAAGCGTTCATTGGAACAACCGAAGACGGACAGAGTCATCGGTAATGGAGTTAGAAGAACACCACATGTGGAAATATCGGACATAATTTGAAGGATCTTCTCCAACAAGGCTTTCAAACTTTGGGATGTCGGAAGGGAGCTTTGTCGGCATAGCAAGCCAACTAGCATCATGGTGTATAGGGTAATTTATTAACTGGTCAAAATCGGGGAGGTTGAGGCCTGCCATGAAGGGGAGCAAGGGCGCATCCGGGGTAGTGTCCGTTGCGGTCCCACTAGTGGTATTCCCAGCATGAGGGCCAGAGTTACCACCAGCATTAGGTCTTGCACCAGACATGGTGAAGGTGTCAGGGGGAGAACCAAAGGCAGAACGAGAAGGAGAGCCCAAAGGACCAGAAGAAGAGTCAGTGTGTGGACTCGGTGGAGGACTAACTCGAATCCTACGCGTAGGAGCAAGTATTCCTACTAGAAACTGAGGATGAAGGCCAAGAAGTCTCTGGGATAAATGCCTTGGTGGAACAATGATGACGACACAAACATGACACAAAGGAAAAAGAGACCAACAAGGGCAGGGAGGTGCAAGATCAACTGATTACAATGTCGAAACAAGGGCAAAGAAGTGTAGGATCAGTTGATTTCAATGTTTTAGAGTCTTTGCTTGGAGGTGTTAACCAAGCCCTTTTTCGCTTAGGGTGTGTGTGTGAAGTGTGTAAATTTAAATTTTTAAACCTAGACGTTTGTAGAGAAAAAGAAAAAGTGTGTTGTATAGCTGTAAATAAACCTACAAATGACAGTATATAAGCCTGCAAAAACAGAAAATAAACAAATAATAATGCAATAATCTAAACCCAAGGATGTGGGTCTCTCAACAACTAGTCTATAGGTGAGTAAAAAATTAATCAAAACACACTATAAAATCCAATAGATCTAAGGTCAGGAGGGACAGGGATCTAAAGGACAAAATCTACTGGAGAGTGGTGCAAAAAAGAACAACAAATCAGAGGAAAAATTGTTGTAAAAAGAGGTGGTGAAAGGCTATCTCCTGGAGGGAAAAGTAGTGAACCCTAGAGGAAAACCCAAACAAAGCTAAATGAGGTGATTTGGATGGATACCAAGCCAATCTGAAGTGGATCTGAAGGTGAGGTATCAGATCTGAAAAAAAGCTGAAGACTCTGAAATTTCAGACATCCTGCAACAGCAAAAACTCTTCCACAAAAAGTGGAGGGTACTGAAGCCATAACATCCCTAACAACAAATATGGCTGCCAATATCCTCATATCTGCAATTAGGTGATCAAGATTAATGCAGCAAAAATTTAGATCTATGCATTAGAAGACATTACATAGCAACAAAAACAAGATTTACTCCATGCATCCAATAGACAAGACAAGAATATGTTGAATGAATTTTTTATTAATGGCACCTGGGAGGAAAACACAAAAGGGTGTTACCAGTTATCCTCAATGGGATGGGTTCTTGTAAGTCATCAACACTTCAGATCTAAAATTCCTCCCTCTTGATGGTGTAGAAAACCTAGACAAAAAATGGTAGCAAAATATGACTATGATGGTGGATCAAATTTAGACCAAAAGGATAGATCCAAAGTGATATTTAGGCAACAAAAGGTGGTAAATGAATGGGAAAACTGTTCTATTTATAAAAAAATATTGAGTTAGTCTAGATATTGGTGAATAATTAAAATATTATTAACCAAATCAAGATCCAACTTTTATGGAATATTTTATTATATTTGTTGGAGGGAAAAGGAATTTGAGTTGGGTCAAATCCCTTTATTTGTAAATAATAAATAAATAAATGATTTATTTATCATTTTAAGGATGTGGTTGAGTAATAATCAAATAAATAATGATTTATTTAATTATTTAAGGGCAATTTAGTCATATTTAACAAAGAATATTATTTAAATAATGTTTAAATAATTATTCTTAGAAAATAACAAGATAAATAATGATTTGTCTAATTAATTTCCTTGTTTTGGGTTAAATATAACCATGAATATTAATTAAACTGCTCTTTAACTAATTATTCCTTGAGGAAAATCAAACAAATGTAGATTTATTTAATATTTCGTCATGCGGTTTCCTGTTTAGACCATAAACAACTTAATAAAGGTGGTTTACTAAGTTATTTTCATAGTGAAATCAATTTTACTTAGGGTAAAATTGGTCTTACATGGTGAACTTGGGTCCATCTAATGATAATAGGTTAGATGACCAAAAAATGGTGTAACACCTACTTTTTTTTGGCAACGTCGTAGGCCGATGTTGCATGTACGGATGCAGATGTGAGGCCTGATGATGCCCAAGAGAGGCCTGTCTGACTTTCCGACCAAGATATCTACTGATGCACTAGAGTTGCTAGCTAATGCTAATGATCACTCGTTTGTGATGGTGTCATGTTCGTATGCCAGTTTGGATTGGTGAGGGTGTACCAACATCCTCTTCACACAAGATGAGCCACCAGATGCGAAATATAATATTAGTGTTTTCTTTAAATTAATATAGTTTCATTTTATCGTCTTAATTAATTAATTAGAATAAAATTTATTCTAACATGTTCTTTAAGTTGTTTTATTAATTTGTTTAATGAAATTGTCTAATTATTATTGTGTACTATATTTTGTAGATATTTGGGAATTCGTTGGGGACATGATTCCACCCCCACCTGATGATCCAGGTGTAGATGTTGACGAGGAGATGGAGGAGGCGGTGGATCAAGGTGACAACCCTGATCCTCAAGTGTAGATACCCGCGGGGGTGCGGAGTAGGGCGGACACCCAATTCATGATGGAGTTGGGAGACTAACTATGTCAACTCCTGGTTGATGAGGGAGTCTGCCCTGCTATGATCAGAGAGATATAGGTTGATCATAGGCTCACAGAGCTCTAGAGAGACATGGCCCATGATATGATAACCCTTATGAGTTATATCGTTGGATCTTCAAGAGTACTTGAAGCTAGGAGGGATAAGCATTTTGGAGATGCATGACAGAGCAGCTCATTTGATGATCATGATCACGAGGGGAGTGATCATCATTCTAGTACTCCACCTCCTCTTCCTTCACCTCTCACCGGAGATCATGAGCAGCCATCATCGAGTCTCAATCAACAAGCATCTTTTGAGTAGTTTGCACCATCTCAGTAGACACCTAGTCCTATGTAGACACGACCATCGGCAGAGGAGGCAGGTCCACCAGAGTAGGCAGGTCCATTTGAGAAGGCCGCACCATCCACTGAGAAGGTTGCACCATTGACGAATCATCAACAGGAAGTTCCTAAGCAGACTGCACCATCTGATCAGCAGGCACCTCCGGAGCAGGCACATCATTCATCTAATAATGAGGCTCCACCATCGACTGAGCAGGCCTGAACTAGTACTAGTATTGATGTAGTACCACCAAATATTTGACATTTATATGCAGTTATATTATAGTTGTATATTTTTGACAGTATATATATATATATATATATATATATATATATATATATATATATATATATATATATATATATATATATATATATATATATATATATATATATATATATATATATGGTGCATGTATTTTATGTTCATGTTGATGTACTTAATTTACATGTTGGTGTTCATCATGATGTGTATATTGTTAGGTCATGTTAGATATGTTCATTTAATGTGCTTGCAGATAGATGTGTATGTGATAGTAGTTATTTGACATGAGATGTATATTTGATGTTTGTGTTGTGATGATGTTATACAATGCCTGTGTTTTGTTAGATGATCATGATCACGATGATTAGACGATGTTAGCGAATTTGAATGTGTATTTTAGAATATGATGTTTGTACAATGGTTATCATGATTATGATGTTTATTTTTAATATTAAATCACGATATTTATTAAATATTATGTCGTGATTGTAATTGTAATTTTATGTAAAATTGTAATTGTAATTGAAATTGAAATATTTGTATGTAAAATTGTAATTTTAATTGTAATTGCATATAAAATATTTGTAAAATTGTAATTGTAATTGTACATAATTTTATTGCGAAATTGTAAAATTGTAATTGTAACTGTATGCATTGTCATGATTCAATTTTATTAAAATTGTAAAATTGTAATTGTAATTGTATGCATCGTGTAATTGTATGTGAAATTATAATTGCATGTAAAATTGTAAAATTGTAATTGTAATTGTAATAGTAATTTTAATTTTAATTGTAATTGTAATAGTAATTTTATTTTTAATTGTAATTGTATTGTGAAATGATTGTAATTGTAATTCTATGTAAAATTGTAAAATTGTAATTGTATGTAAATTTGTAATTGTAATTTTAATTGTAATTCTATGTAAAATATTTGTAAAATTGTAATTGTAATTGTATTGTGAAATTGTAAAGTTGTAATTGTAATTGTATGTATTGTCATGATTAAATTTTATTAAAATTTGTAAATTTGTAAAATTGTAAAATTGTAAATTAATTGTCAATTTTGTACCATAACTACCATAAATAAAATGTTGTTAAATTACCATAGTTTTAAAATTGTAAATTTGTAAATTTGTATGAATATAAATAATTGTAAAATAATAAATCTAGAATAATATGAAATTTTGTAACATAATGAAGTTCAGAAAATAAAACAAATAAATTCATATTTCCAATTATCATTATTTTATTATGATCTTACATACCAAAAATAACAGTATATATATATATATATATATATATAATTTTGAAGATATCATTGACACATTTAAAGCAATCAAGTAGTTGTATTATTTTAGGAATTGACATAAAAAAAGAACTTGATACAGTGCATTGTTTTCGAGATCAACATAATTGCAAATTATCAAGTGAAGTGATTTTAACATTAACACAATGCAACCCAATTAATTCAAAATACATATTATAATGTTTCAAAAAACAAAGTCTTAGTTCTAAGTTTAAGACCTCGTCTTTATAAAAACCCATATTAAATAGTATAAATGATGAAATAACACATGTACCATATCAGTCTCTATTCTCATGATCACGCTCATTATCTTCCAGCTTGCTTGGCATGATAAAACTATTATTCTCAAAAATATGTTTTGATGTAGGGTCATGTCTCAATACGAACCACCAATCCCTATCCAACACATCTGGGTAAAAAAATACTTGGTTGCAGTGTTTGGGGAAAACAAAAGGTTCCTTAGCTTCATCCCACATATTTCTAGAGTTGATACATATCAACATAGTATCGTGATCTTCCTGTACATTATTCTGATCAGAAGTGTCCCACCACTTTCTCCTAAAAATAACACATTGGAAAGAAGAGAAGTCAACATCCATGATCTCTTGTATCTTTCCGACATAACCTAACGTCCCTCGTACTAGGTTTTGATCATGATGACTAGCTCAAATAGATTGATCAAACACGACTTCCACTCCATAGTCTTGTGTCACGTGTCCATGATCGACATTTTATATGTGAAAATGGTGTCCATATGCCCACATATATGGGAACAAATGAACCTATAAAAAGTTAAAAAATCATAGTGTCATATGTCTTATAATAACCCAACTGTTAAAATATGAAATATAAATATTACATTTCAAAGGTGCATTATTAAGTTTAAAATTTATATAAATAGATTATTATTGAGTTGTTGTACACCCAATCCCTACGTTTAGCACATCCTCTTCAGCATGCAGGTAATGACCAGTTGCACCGTATTTCTCTCTGACTTGGTCAACAACCCAACAATTGGGGCATATAATTGGCATATTTTATTTTAAATGATCGAGATAAGGCACACGTCTACCATTCAATTGTATGAATTATTTCCTTTCACTATCCCATTTCATCCTCTTTTGTTCGTACAATGCGACCCACAGTTGTGTCACTTCGAAATTGTAAAGAGTGAATTTATTGATTGCTTCAATTTCTGCATTCGTTGATGAAATAAAACTGACATATAGTACATATGAGATCAAAATATACATTATATCAAAGTTCAACACCCATTATAGCTTCCTTTTCCAAATAAAGATCATATTTTTTAAAATCCATGGGACATCACCTTCTTTGAAATACCAATTAGAGGGACTAGGTGCCTCTTATCTTGTACTTTGTAATCGTCTTGGCCAATGTTTCTTTTTAGTGTTTTAAGTAATAAGATCTTTCCTAACAGCCAATGTGTCACTTTGTTTCGATGATACGTGCCTCCTTAAAGAAGATGAACCATTTTTAAATATATGCATGGGATCTAATAAGTGGGTAATATTAAGATGCTCCCAATGTGGGAGGTTATAAAAGATAGATTTCCTTTTCATCCCAATGGGAAATTTCTCAACATAGGTGTCGAAGAATTCTAGACCATTGAACATAGGCTCCCCATTTGAATTGAACATTTCTATGAACTCCTTCTCCTTCTCTCTCTCATATGCTCTAAGCCATTCAGCTGGTGTCATTATTGCAGGCCTTTGGGTTCTATCTCGTTTATGATTGAAATCAGATGTTGCTCTTCTGTAACGGTGTTCTTCTCGGAGTAATACCCTGGAGCAGTCATACACTGGCTTTTGTAGGTCGTTGGACCATCTAGCTTTCAGAGAAGTTCCACAACATTTACATCCATAATATCCTTTTGTTACAAGACCTGTGAAATTACTATATACAATATGCATGGCACGTTAAAGAATATCATGAAGATTAGAACAATTACATCGAATTAAATAACTAATATGTGAAAAAATATTGTTACGTATATAAAAAAATCAATAAACATGTAATTTACCAGAGAAAACTCCTAAGCCTCGATAATCATGTGTCGTGTAAGCACATATGCCATACAACGTAAAAATCCTCTTTGTTGCGATGGGTCTTTATACATTGTATACATTTATCCCATCCCATAATTCCTTTAATTCGTCTACCAATGGTTGTAAGTAGACATCCATATTCTTCACTTGTATTCTACCAGGGACTATGAGAGCTAACATAAGATGTTCATTCTTCACGTACAACCATGGGGGGATATTGTTATTGATCACTATTACAGGCCAAACAGAATAGTTGTTTTTCTGGAGGGAATATGGGTTGACGCAATAAATGGTTATGCTGAATCGTAGACTTCATACTTCATCCTTGAAATTTTTGGGCCATTTATCCTCTATATTTTCCATGGCTATTGAATCTGTTGGGATTCACATAGCTCCCAACTCACTTCTGTGTGAGGCATGCCATCCCTGCAACATAGCTAATTCTTTGCAACGAAAGAGCTTTTGAATCCTTGGGATTATAGGCATGTGCCTCAATATCTTAAAAGGAGGACCACATGATTTACCCTTATTTTTTGATTTATCATACCTTTCATGGCCACATTTCAGACATATATCTTTCACTATAAATTCTCTTCTATATAGAATACAATCATTTGGATATGCATGATATGATATGTACTCAACACCTAACATTTTCAATAATTTCTTTGCCTCTTCACAACTACCGGGCAAGACATTATCACTGGGAAGAACCTTATCTTTTAATAATCTGTAGTTATTCACGGACAATATTAAATGTACATTAATGGCGATAATTATTAACGTTCATAAAATTGACCATTTTTAATGTTCATTGTGTGATTATATTTCTCAAAATATAAGGGACTTGATGGTCAATTACCTCAAAATTTCCGAGAAACATGCATTAGACAAGCCAAAATTTTCCTTCAATTTGTACAGTAACTTCGTTGTCCCCAACTAGGTAGACTTTGACTGACCACCAAGTCCAAAGAGAGGGGTGGTGGAGGCATATTTAAGGTTTTCGAAAAATGTATCAACTACATCATCCCCTAGCTGATCATCATTCTGGAATGCATCTAACAACATTGTCTCCATGGTATTCATATCCCTTAAGTAATCATCCTTACCAACCTCTATTTGATTGCCTCCTAATAAGTTCAAAAAATATATTTGAAGATGATTAGTACAAAATCGATGATATCATTAGTAATCACGTCGACAATGCATGATTAATTGGTTTGACGTTGAAATAATTACATTAATATACCAAAAAATTATTATTACCATAATTGTCCCAGGATTGTGGATAGAAGATGGCATGGTAAAATTGGCAGGGTGAAGCAACTCTCCCTTTTCATCTACCAACTGCACCTTGCGGTATGCTGTTCCTGATAAGAGCTTCCGATGTTTTGGAGCTGTTTGAATATTTTGTTCATCTGAACTCGATTATGAATCTGCATGAACCTGCAAATTTGTATACATTAATTTTATTCAGCTGATTGACATGGATAAAAAAAATTCAATTAGATAATGAAAATATAAATAAAATCTGAAGTAATTACGTATGGAGATGGATAGGGAGAACTCCGCGATGGACTTTGATAAATATTATTGAACGAGCTATATTTTGAAGAATTTTCTATTTGATATAATTATGAGGTTTTCTCCCTGCATTTGAGCAAATCAATAATAAATTTTGGTGTACATAACTGAAAGTAATTTCGATGCCTTAAAAATGGACTTATTGTTATCGGTGCTAATGAACTGTTAACCACACCAGTGTGTTTTAGTCACTGCGCACCGGTGCAGTTTCATTAACGGACGCACTGGTGCGGTTAGTTAACAAACACACCGAATATCCGTAAACAAAAAATGCGCAAATTTATTTTTTTGAAGTGAAAAAAAGCGGTAAATTGAATAATGGGCAACAAATTATTTTCAGAAATCTAATTTCATAAAAAAGTTCTTTAAATAGTAAAAGCTATTCATTATTTCATTATTTTTGCAAAAAATTTTAGGGAGGGGTTTGCATGAGAGACATACCTGGAGCAAGAGATCACGAGAGCACTATGGAGCAACAAAATACTTTAGAACAACAATACTATTTAGAGAATCAGAATTTAAAACATCTAGTGATTCGCACAAAAACCCTGTAAGTAGTAAAATTGTTAAATTTTTCTGTAGTAATTATTATTTTTATAGTTTCTGTTAGATTTAATACATGCATAGTAAAAAATTTAAATTTTATTGTGCCTTTCCAAAAAAAATAAAAAAGAAAAAGAAAAAGAAAATAATAATAATAATAATAATAATAATAATAAATCCATTCTTACATTAAACCCTTGCTTCTTCTTGTTTATGTGATTTCACAATTAGGGTTTTTCATTTTATATTTATAGGGTTTGTATTACTATATATATAGGCATATGATATCTAACCCGCAAGACCACTTGCAGAGTCGGATCCCAATCCATGTCGGTCCTTGCACGAATTAAAAAAAAAGGACATATATTTTTTAATTGGTGCGAATTGTTTAATTAGTGCACTAGTGTGCTATTGTAGTATAGCACACTAGGTGCGTACTGAAAAAAACATTGTTTGATAAACAAATTTTTTTATTAATTTATGTTTGTGTTAATTGGTGCACCAGTTAACATATAACACACTGGGCCTCCTTGTTGAATAGAGCACCGTACAGTGTTTCTACTATATTGGTGGGGCATTTATAAGAACATACCACACTGCATTCAGTGTGTACTTTGCGAAAGGCACGCCGTTTTCTTTATTTTTTTTAACCTGGAAAGTATGTGATTTATTTATAAAATATATTAATGAATGGTATAGGTTTCATATTGATAATGAAATGGATGACACAAGTTCAAGTAACAAAAATAATGATAGCACATCGAGAAAAGAAAAAAGGCAAGTTCTTTGTAAATTATTTACAAAAATTATTATTTTTGAACTATATGTAAGTTTAACTAATATGTATTGTTTAGTATGTATCATTCAGAGCCACAAAATGTTGAAGCTCAATAAGATTATTTATGATCTAAGACCAGAAGAGCGTAAAAGCTTGATGGAAAAATTGTAGAAGGATGAATCAGGTGAATGAAAAAATACTATCGATCCAATATGGGTTTATTTTTTTAATTTTTAATTAATAATATACTTAAAAATATTAGAAGACATGCTTCAAACAATTTATTTATTCAGATATGTTTAATGTTCTATAGGAACCAACAATGAATAAAAGGAACATTGTTCTAAGAAAAGACAAAAATAGAACATGAAAATGAAAATGAATTGATCTTTAGCTCATCTGGAGTGGTGCTGGAGGTTAACGAAAGGGAAATTTTTTTCACAAAACTTTGAGGATCTAGTGGAACGAATGTATAGACGTTCTTTCCACTCACAATACAAAAATCAATCCAATGATTCCAAGAACCAAATTTTATTTAAACTATAAGATGAGTTTCCAGAGAATTGGTCAATGAGACATGTCGGACTTTTAATAGAAAAAACATACAGTAACAAAAAAGAAGGATTCAAAAAGTAATATTCCTTTAAATTTTTTTATAGAATTATATGTATATATTACTACAAAGAAATAATTTATAAATATCACTTTTGTTATATTTACTTTTCATATATCAATATAAAAATTAAATAGCTTATTGTCATGTTACATTTTCAGGAAGATTATGAAAATCTCAAAGGATGAACGAGGTGATATAAAAAATATGCCAGTAGCAATGTCCAAAAAGGTGTACAAGGATATGGTCAAAGAAATTGACATAATTGCATCGCACGAGGAGCCATCTCAACAACAACGTGCTTCAATGTAATATGTAATCATTGAATTTTTCGATTAGGTACAATAAATAAAAAATTTAGCATTAAATTTATTTTTCAAGTGTTTTATTACAAAAAAGAAAAGAAAATGGAACCCATTCAACACATAAAACAAGACGACAAGGAAGAAAAGGGTTGATGTCTATGTTTGTGAGTAATTGTTATTGCCTTATAACAACTTAACTAGATCTCATTTTTGTATATTTTAAGTTGTTTTACAACAATCGTCATTGAATGTCTTCAAACATGTGCTAACATACAAAGAAGAACCATCGGAAAAATTGATTGACATTGGGTTAAATATGGGTTGTCAGTATACGTTGGCATATCAGAAATTAATTTTGGAATTTGTAAGCATCTATCTTATTTTACTTAGCTCCGTTTATAATTAATAGAACAAATTAAAAAAACTTTGATATTAAATCTATGATTTGTTATGGAATATAAATCTTGCAAGAAACAAAGTATGGAACTACGCCAACAAATGAATTGTTGAGAGATGGCATGAAATTTGGTTTTGAAAGAATGTGTATAGTTCACTAGTCAATTCTTGCTATGGTACATTTCTTTTCGATTTATATTGATGTATATTATTTAATATTACAATTTTCATTATTCTCACCAATGTATATACACTCATTACACTTTACTTTTATGTTTGTAGATGGAACTTGAAGAAGAAGAAAACAATCAACACAATGAAAAAAAAATTCTTCCAAATAACCCAAGTCATGGAAGTAGCTCGAAGTGATAGCAGATCCAAGAAAGAATGATGATCAATATGTTTGGATATCAAAGCAAGGCGTTGTATTTTTTGAAATATCTGTGTGTGAAATCAGACATTTTGTTTAATGAAATGGACATAGTATCCCAATTGAAAGACAAAGGGATACCAATAATTGTCCCATTTTGTATGACAAAGAGTGTCTTATTCATATGTTTAATAAAATATGTTTTAATTTATTCTATTGTGTTCTCCATTGTCGTTGTGAAATGTTACACCACTAATTAAATATATGGATGATTAAATATTATAATGAAGAGATGTAGAATCTGATGATATGATATAACAAATTAATCCAAACATCACATTCAAATGCATTAATAAAAATTTAATTGATATGAATATTGTAGATATGTGCTGAATTTTAATGAATAATGAATTTTAAAAAATCACAATAATTGCACTGTCACTGGTCGATGTTTCTAAAATATAGAAAATTATCACTAGTGCACATCAATGTGTTTCTATGGCCTGTGGGTACCACACAAATACCAACACCAATTAGAACGCCCGGTACACTTTATGGACAACTACTACCCAGGCGGTCGGATATGTGTTGCATGCACCGGTATGGTTTGTCTTCAAAGCGCTGATGCATTTTTATAACTTAACGGCCCGGTGTGCTTTAACACCTAAACGACCCGGTGCATTTTTACACCTCAATGACATCGGTGCATGCACCTTCCATCAACCTGATGCGTCTTTGTGGGTGACATGCATTAGGACGTTGCTAAATGCCTTGGGGCATCCGAAATTTGCTTTTCATCCCAGTGCTTGGTATGTTTACAGTACCGGTGCATACATGGTAAAACACACTGGTGCATTCACACATGATGCACACATCGATGAGAAAAACATCTGTAAAAACCTTTGGCTGCCCAATTTTTTTTAGATGTGTTGAAGTTCCATTAGAAGATTTGCTAAAACCTCTGTTAAAAAAAACAGATGTTGTAGCAATTTTTTTTTTTTTGACATTTGGCCAATTTTATAACACTAAAAACCTCCTTTATAACCTCTGCTAAAGGACACTTTCCTTGTAGTGTCTAAAGCATCCTAAGGAAAACTATGAAAGCCAACATGAGAGTGGGGGAAGGCACCTCTCCAAAATCATATAAAACTATAGTCCTTTTTCTAAGGAAAACATTATGGGACCCGTGCCTCCCTCTTCCCCCCTACCCCTACCCCTATCCCTACCCCCTAAAGATATTCATATGGAAGGTAGCTTGATTTCCAATCAAATTAGCAGTTGGAAATTTTGCATGATTCTTTTGCACTCAAACCTTAGTTGAATTGTAACTTAAGAACTCATAACAAACACCATTTTGAAACAATTATTTTGAATTGAATGTGTTAACCCAATAGTTTCCTTTAACTAAAAAATATGAGGGTGAACTTTAATCCACTTATGTATGCACATATCATGACACTATTTATTATGATATCTTTGGGTGCAACCACATGTTTGACCAATACCTCAAGGTGATACCATGACTCTAAGAAAATCCCACAAGGGAATTAAATCTTGCTCACTAGTAAATAAAAATTGAAGATTGTGAGAGTGAGTATTGATTTAGTTATGTGTCCATAGGTCATGAAATCGTTTTCTAAGGAAAATGAAATGATACTTGAGCCACTTATATATACTTGTCATTAGAGCATTTAATATAACATCCTATCATTAAATCATTTAATATAATATCCTTGATTGCAACCATGTGTTTGACCATCACCTCATGATAACGCATAATTCTAAGTAAAGTCCTCACCAGAATAAACCTTTCTTATTAATTAAAAAAAACATTCCTAACTAATAAAATTAACCCTTAAAAAAAATTCTCCCACAGGATTGGGACTTTGGAATAAATGCCCATCTCAAAGTGGTTTTAAATCTAACCCTTCAAAAATATATTAAAACAAAAATCTCCCATAGGATTGAAACTTTGGAAGGAATGTCCACGTGAGGTGGAAGAAAACCCAAGGTTAACCATTAGAAGAAAGGTTGACTTCCTAAAGACTCACACTTTGATACATCATTGTCTTAGGTTGTGGTCTCCAATGCATCTTCTCAAAAAGGGATTACAGACCTATGAAGGGACCATTCGATCTTAATCTATGTGCCAAAATCTTTTTCGTAACCTTATTTATGTGATACTCAAAGTGAAACCTTTAAACCCAACCAAAGAGGATCTTAGAAATAGGAAACACCTTACGAGTTTTCAAGAAAATCTTAAAAATGACTGTGATAAAAGAAGTGCATATTTCATGTCAAGGCACTCTCTTTTACGAATATAGAGCCTTAGAATATTAAGGAAAACCAAAAAATAAATTATCTTAGAGTACAAACAATGTTATTCCCATGGCATTTGGCTTAAATTCGAGGAAAAGGGCATAGACACATAAGTTCTTTAAAAAAAAAAAAAATCAAATAATTATTTAATAGTGAAAAATAATGATAAAAATGTAAGTGTTAATATTTAAAAAATAAAAACTCTAATTAGAATTCAAAACTTAAAAAAACTCTATATAAAACAGATTTAGAATCCAAAACATTAAAGACTAAACCACATCATTATATGTATCATTTCGTTTCTTCTTTCTTTCTTTTTTCTTTTTTTTACAGTGGGATTGGCAACTGGGGCAGTCTTGCGATTCATGTTACACGAGGTCGATTCTAACCGCTACCACTATACCCACTGGGAACATGTGCCTACCCCTCTCCACATGCTCCGCTTTATTTCGGGGGATTTGAACTCGTGACCTCCCGTTGGGCTCGCCTTACAAATGAACTTCACCGCATTTCGATTACCAACTTGCCTACCCCCATGGGGCTATCATTATATGTATCATTATCTATGTGTCTATAAATTATATAATTATCAAGTTACATTATTATATGGATAATCAATGTGCTTAATAACTATAGAATTATTATAAATAGTAAATTGAAGAAGTTAATATTAAATAAAAGAATATCATAAAGTGTAATGGAATATAAACAAGTGGAATAAGAAACTGAAAAAGGAAATTAGCAAGAAAATCACATGATTCTATGGATGAACAATATTGTCCAAAAAAAATTCTCACCTTAATAGACATATAAATAATATAAACTTCATCTTATAAAACTCATATGCCAATAAGTTTTAAAAAATGTAGACATAAGAAAAAATTGACGATAAAGACCCAAGAAATAAATTTATCAACCATTAAAATTATTATCAAATAATAAGTTAAAAAAACTAATATCAAATGGAAGAATATCATAAAATTGTAATGGAGTATGAACAAGTTGATTAAAAAAAATTAAGAAATTAAAATCACATGATTTAGTAAACATGTCTTAGTAGACATATAAATATTACAAACTTCATTTAATAAAAACCGTACAACAATAAGTTAAAAAAAGAAGACTTAATATGATAGAGACTTAAAAGATAAATTTATCAACCATTATTTAATTCTTATTTAATAATAAGATGAAAAGATAATATCGAATGAAAGAATGTCATAAAAAGTATCATGAAGTATGAAAAATTTGACTAAAAAAAATTAAGAAAATAAATCACATGATTTCGTGGATGAATAATATAGTCCAAATGAAATGCACACCCTAATAAACATATAAATATTACAAACTTCATCCAATAAGAATCATATTGCAATAAGTTGAAAAAGATGATGATAAAACTTAAAAATAAAAAAATTATTAACATTTAGATGCTTATTATTAAATATTAAGTTGAAGAAGCTAATATCACATGAAAGAATATCATAAAGTGCAATGAAGTATGAACAAAAATTATTAACATTTAGATAATTATTATTAAATATTAAGTTAAAGAAGCTAATATCACATAAAAGAATATCATAAAGTGCAATGAAGTATGAACAAGTTGATTAAGAAAAGAAGAAAAGAAAATCACATGATTTACTGGATGAACGGTATAGTTTACAATAAATGTGTAGACATGAATATTACAAATTTTTTTGAATGAAAATTAAGTGAAAAGAAAATCACATGATTTAATGGATGAATGATATAGTTTACCATACATATGCCTCTTTAGTAGACATGAATATTACAAATTTTTAAAATAAAAATTAAGTAGAAAAGATAAGACCAAACATAAAAGATAAAGTTATTAATAATTATATAATTATCAAGTAATAAATTAAAGAATTTAATATCAAAGCAAAGAATATTATAAAAATACAATGAATTATAAACAAGTTATTAAGAAAATAAGGAAAAAATATATGACTTAATGGATAAAAGATATAGATAGTGTAAATTTTATCCAATAAAAACATATTATAATAAGTTAAAGAAAATAAAACACATTAACAAAATGAGAATAGCTAACAATGGAATATAAACAAGTTATAAAGAAAACACGGAAAAAATATATGATTTAATGGATGAAAGATATTATTATTATTATCCAATTTTAATATGATACTTCTTGTTTGTGGGAAAAGGGACCCACCTCTACCAAGGCATACATGCTTTACACCCTCTGGTTTTGAACCTGTGACCTCTTATGAGGAAACACATGATCTTAACCATTAGTCCTACTCAAACTGTATAAACTTTATTCAATAAAAACCATATTATAATAAGTTAAAAAAAAATAAAAAATATAAGCAAAATAAAATAGAACTCAATAAACTATAAACAAGTTATTAAGAAACCAAAAAAAATGATTTAATAGATGAAAAACATGAATAGTATAAACTTTATTCAATAAAAACTATATTATAATAATTAAAAAAATAAAAACATGAAAATTGAGAATAAAGACCAAAGACACCAATTTATTATTAGAAAAATAGTAATATATAATTTTAAATTAACAATGGTATCAAGTGTGGTAAAAATAAAGATTAAAATTAATATAATATTTATAAAAAAAAACAAATTTTCATTTATAATTCTATTCTTCTCCATCTTTAACCTTTCATATTATTAGTGAAAAAAAAAGGATCAAAGATCTAATAATTAAATAAGTTCTTCACGCCCTTAAGTTATAAAAAAAGTTTCATGAATTTTATAAAAGAAACGAGGGAGTTTATATAATCATAAACCTTTCGCAAGTATTTGGAACTTGGCTTATAATTTTTGTTATATAAAGATATGGTTATTATGGAGAATCAGGACATGAATTATTGACAAATTAACGCTACATCTTTGTAATATTTTTGACATGATGGAACTCTCACAAACCCACTTTTAATCTTTAGACGAATATCCTACAGTATGACTTTGGTTGTGAAGAGGAGGTGCATACTTAGTTATAGCACGTTTAAGTGGTAATTTGGGGTATAACACATAGTTACTGTGGGGAAATTTGGATGGTTTATCCCATATTTATAATGAGGTAAGGATTTCTAGGATTTCTAAAAGCTTGAAAAGGACCTTTGGTGAGGTTTTATATACAATAATTAAGATAGAAAACCATATAATGAAGTCTTACAATTTTTATCTTAGGTATGATTTGTTTTAGAAAGACATGTTAGTCAAAAATATATTGAGAAGTTTCTATTATTGAACTTTAAAGAAATACATGTTAGTCAAAATATATTGAGGAGTTTCTATTATTGGACTTCAAAGAAAGACATGTTAGTCAAAAATACATTGAGAAGTTCCTATTATTGGACTTCAAAGAAATAAATGTTAGTCAAAAATACATTGAGAAGTTCTTATTATTGGACTTCAAAGAAAATAGCTCTATAGATCTAGTTGAGGGCATCTATCTTTAAAATATGGGGTAAAAATATGTATTGTGATAATAACATTTGAACGTGGGTGTTTGGAAAAAGCCATTAAACTATAGATAAAACAACAAAGGGCCATAGAACTATTAAAAAATTTGCACTTGTTAGATAATAAAAAGGGCCACTCATATGATTGGGAAGAAATGGAATAAATAACTTATGAAATGCCATAATTCAAATCCCCATCATTTGTTGATCAGTGGTTGTTATTGATGTCAATATAAGTAGCACCAGAGGCTACCCCGATCTTGCATGCTAATTTTGACCTAAAAAATTACTATATTCTAGGTCAAGAATATTTTTGATGGTTTCTACTTGTCGAGATGTTTTTGTTGATATATGGCACACCATGTAATTCTTCACGTTTTGAGAGATATTCATGTTTGAAATTTGTAACCCCAGTTAGTGGGTTAAAACACCATGGGGTTGTGGCATGGGTCATTGAAAATTCAATAATTAATATTTTTTAAACTCCTAAAATCCCTCTCACATTCACTTGTTGAAGTCCCTCTCAAACTAAGCATTTATATAAATTGTGATCCTCATATCCTACTTATGTAGGGATTTTGCTACTTGAAACAGGTCATCGTGGAATTTGTGCTCTAAATTTTTTTTCTACAAAGGTTTAGAAGTGGAAATTTTTCTGAGGCGAAACTGAAATCCTGAGGAAGTTGTTGTAAAAATTTTAGATCAAGGTGCGCAATATTTTCGGAGATATGATCTGTGGAAGTCAGTGTCTTTGCAGGCTCCTGAACTTCATCTCAAAGAATTGACCTTGGGAAAATCATCATAACTCCGTCTTTGAGTATCGGATTGGAATTCTATAAAAAGTGGTAGACAGTTCCTGGACTATATTTTTTGCTATATCAATTTTAGAGCCAAATGAAGAAATAATGATACGTTGCACACCATAAAAATTAGTTCTACTAAACCAATCCATAATTAGGTTATTGTGAGAAATTGGGCATAAATCTCCCTTGAAGAATCCAAATTGTGTCAGACCTATCGCATTGGAAAGAAGACTCAAAGGAATACTATAGAACTGAAAATGACATATTGGGGATCTGAAATAACAGAGATACACCAGATTCAATATCGAGATCCTAGAAGGAAAGAAAAAGCTAGATCCTGTGTTGTTAAGGGCTGCAAAGTACCGTACTTTCTAGGGAAGCAAAGAAAAGCAAGGTGTAGCAGAGGGTAGCATGACAAGAGAAGCAATCAAGGTGTAGAACAATAGCAAGAAGTTCACCACATGAAGTCTTCAAGTGGGCAGCACTGCATACAGTTATTATAAAGTATCATTGTACTAAGTCATTGTAAATGCATCATTGTAAAAATTGTACAAGTGTTTGTCTGCCAAGAGTTGAAGAGGCAGTGTCGAGAGGTCTAGGATTATCATTAGGTGGTTGTGTCATAGTTGGGGTTATGGTCTAGTGTGTCTTCTTCTTCTACATCATTTTATATAATTGTAAAGTGGACCATTTTCCCTAGTACGGGAGTCCATTCTTCTTTTATTCTTCTATAGGGTGGTAGGGTGGTGCTAAGCTGGTGCATGAAGTCACCAACAGGTTCAAGCCTATGAAACTTCAGGGTGGTCGGGTGGCACTAGGGTGAGTTGTAGCTCATTGGGTGTTGGGGCATCTGTTCAGTTGACTACTGAAGAATCTTGGGCGTTGGAGCATCCATCCAGTGGGAGCTCGAGAAGAATGTTTTTTTATATTATAGGAAGTTGGAACTTTATTTCAATTGGAGTTGAATATTAAAGAATTATTAGAAAAGCATTCAAGTGGTTTTTGTCCCGGAGAGGGTTTCCACCTTAAAAACTATGTGCATTTGTGTTCCTTTTGTTTACTGCAACCATTGTACAAACACTGATAATAATTGAAGATTAACTAATGCTATGAAAGATTAATAATAATACTAATTAAAAGGAATACTGATTCACCCCCCTCTCAGTATTTCCAACATCATCTTCCTATCTTGAAGACTTGTCCTCCGACTCCAATCCCTTGTTCTAAATTAACTCAACCTTGATTTAAGAAAATGTGTTTGCAACCCTCAAAGGAATTTTATGGTTGAATATCTACAACATGACCCCAAATTTAAACACAAGAATAATGCTCTTCCTAAAGAACTAGATAATGACTTTATCTCACAAGACCAATTATAAAACATTATTTTTAATCTCACTACTAGGGAAATAAGCTTTACTAGGGTTCCTTCTCCTTATATGTTCTACCACAGGTTTTTAGTAGGAGTGGCGGGTGGAGGATTTTGGATAAAAAGTTATTTTATGTATCATAATCCTATAATTACTAGGGAAAATTGTTAAGTATTGAATTTCAGAATTTGGATCAATTTTCATTTTTTTTCCTAAATAAAATTTTCACCAAATTCCCTTGTTTCAAAATGATTTAACCAAATTATATAGGATAAACTTATTTTAATTAAAAAAACACCCATTTTCTCTAAAAAACAATATAAAATCCTTAAAATATTGAATATTTTTATAAAAATACTGCCAAACAATTTATGGTTGAAATTTAAGAATTAATAAGATGGGATTTTGGGGAATTCTTAGCACATTTAGGGAAACAAATAATAAATTTAGAAAAGATTCTTACAAGCTGCACACCAAGACAACAAATGGAAAATGAATCAAGAGGTTGGGGGATTTCAGAATACTCATTGAGAAAAGGATACATATATTTTCTCTTTCTTGAAGGTATTCCTCCTAAAAGGAGACTCTAGAAAAACATGGCCTCGAAAAGGTAAATATGTTATATTGGATGCTAGTTCATAACAAAAGATTAATGGAAAAGTACCTTTTAGAAGGAGGAATCCATGGTACCTCTGGTTTTCCACTTTGTTAGAACTACAATGAATCCATCCTCAATACTTTTGTGGAATGCGAGTTCACTCAATTAGTATGTCACATTGTCTTGCAAGGCCTTGTGTCAAGACCCAAGTGACCCATTTTTTTGAAAACTTTGTTTTGTGCATGGGAGTACTCATAAATGGGAAACTTCAAAGGAAATCATATCTTCAAAAGAGTATGGGTGACCCTTCCAAAATTTCTTAGCTGAAAGATTTGGTTGGCCCGAAATAAAGCCATCTTTCATGATGAAAAGGTTCTACCATAGGTGGTTTCTACGATAGAAATCTCTTTGTTAGTTGAACATATGGACACAAAATCAATGAATCCTTTTATGGTACAACAAATAGATTCAATGGAATAAATTTGGTGAAGGATATTTAGTTTTAATTTCTTGCTCGAGTACTAGTCCCTAAGAAAGAAAACTAGCAATTGAGACTATTATAAAAAGAGTATAAGCAATGTGTCCATTCTAGGAATGAACACATTTTGTTTTATGATAGAGTTCTGAAAAATTAATCCCTGGGTGGAAAGAGTCAGCGGGGGGGAAGGGGGGGAGGTTTAATTCTTTGACTTGGAGGAAAAGTATAACTTTATTATGCTTGGATTTTGGTTATGGGAATGAATAACCAAGAAAAATCCTATGGTATACTAAAAGGTCTTATTCAGGAAAAGTACCTAAAGATTAAAAAATGATCTATTGTTGAGGATTCTAAGAATATCGTATCCTATCTCCTCAATAATTCTAGTCCTAGAGATGTAAGATTCAAATCCATTCTCCAAAGGATAAATTCCCTCCTGAATCAATGTATAAAATACTATATTTTCCATGACTTAAGACTAACCAAATGGAAAACTTAGGAAAATGGAGTAAGTTAAAATCGTGATAATAAATAAGAAAATTGGATACTCCCTAATACCTTAATATATTTTATATTTATAAATCAAACCACTTAATTTTTAGCATTTAGGCGTCCTAGAGTGGAAGCGAAAAGCATGAAAAGGTACTATGAATGATTGGGTATAAGCAGTAGAGGAATTTCATCCAAGAGTGGAAGAAGAGCAATGTGATGGCTCTAGGAGAATTTCACAAGGGGAAATTGTAGTTATGCATGACTTGAATTCGCATGGACCTCCATTCCATGGATCAAGTGTGGACCAATTGATGTCATATGATGAAAGGTTCCATTGTCACCAAAGGTAGCTAGGTACAATTTTATTAAGTAATAATCCCTTAATTATGTGATGAGTGGGCCATGGAAAATGATGTATAAATCAATCCATGAAGAAGGATGACAATTAAAAATTGTAATTCACATCATTTGTGATAATTGTAGTATGAAGCTCTCAAAGGATATAGAGAAATCCATTTTATTGAAATTTGGAGAAATAATGGAGAAGGTTGGATGTGAAATTGAAGCACCATTCGTGGGGAAGAATTCGAAATAATTGAGGGTGGAAAAAAATACAGGGAGAATCTTGATGTTGGGTGTTTGGCGTTGTGATTTTTAAACTCGCCTACTAGAAGGGATTACGTTGTTAGGTATAAGATATAGGATTTCATTGGTGATGGTGATTATGATAGGAAATGGAGTTGGAGTGTTTCAGTTACATATGGTAGGAAAGCAGCAAGGGAGTTTGAACAAAAAACATGCGAAAAAGAGGTAAATAAAATTCAAAATGAGATGTGGAAAATTTAGATACATCATAATTAAACTGTCTCAAGTCTAATATATGTACTAGAAAGATCATGGAGCATAACACTCATTTTAGAGAACAGATGAAGAAATGTCTAGCATACATTAGCATATTGAGTGTCTTCAACAAATCTTGGATTAACTTTAGCAAACCTCTCCTTCATAATGAAATTCAACAAGTAACAATATAGTAGGTATTGTTGGCCTGAGGGGTCCTCACCCAGTTTCAGAGTTGTCGCACAACCAACAAAACCCTCCAACTCCTAGCCCTTTCAGCAGTGATCTTCTTGTGTAGACCAAAGTCTCACCCAAAGAAATATGGGGGGGGGGGGAGGTGCTGGAACCAGGGTTCTGCACCCTGAGTGAGATTTTGATGGGGTATATCTAATCAGACATACTGCAAATTTTATAACATCTTTGCGCATGCACAATCAACAGATCTAATCCTTTCACATATTGCTATATAATACTTCAATATGTCTTGCGCACAACATATTTCATTTAGATCTATTCATTTAACATCGACTAATTCGTGCATAGATGCACTTAAGAATTAACATAAGTAAATACATAGTAACAAAAAATATTTAGATCTACAAAAAATAACAGACAATAACATAAGAATCAGGGTTCGCCAAAAAATGCCTTCTTTATTAAGAGATCTTTCAATTTAGTACAATCTATCTTCTGCGAAAACAACAATAGAGTCCACACACAGCTCAGGACTTAGGTCTCCACACACACAACCAACAAGAGACTTTCTACCCAGAAAACAACCCAGACAAATAGAACTAATTTAGATCATTCACTCATGTATTGATTGATTATATCCTTACTTGATCGACTCTTACATATTTATACTATCATAGATGCACACATACCATGGTCTCAAACCATGGTTTGAGACTCATGGTTTTTCCCTTTAACCCTTTACAATAATTAAGGGACTTTGACCTGCCCCAAATCCCCTTTGACCATTTGCGCACATCGCGTACAACAAAACTTAGACAAAGTTAACCCAAAAAGTGCACCCCAAGGGGCCCCGCTCCAACAGGCGCCCAACACAATATCATGACTTGTGCCGAGTCACTACGGGGTGGTTGCCTTCATCTTCACCTTCAATGCTTTGACAGAGCTCCAGAGTGGCATGATGACTTCAATGCTTTGTGGGGCGACACTCCATGCTTCAACAACCAACTTAGCTATTATTGACCCCTCATCTACTAAACTAATGCTGCATTGTGTTTGCTGCATGCTTTTGAGGGTGCTATCAAGGTTTTTGTGACAACTACAATGCTTCCTCAACCCGATGTTTCATCCTTGTTTCCAGTAGTTTCTCTCAACAATGCAGGTCCTCGATCTCTATCTGAATGGACTTGCCCTCATGAACTCTAGCAAGCCTCTGCACTATTAACAAAGTTGGCTCCGCCATCCTGCTATCTGTAAACTACTGTTATTTAATTCATAGCTCATTCTGCAACTGCTAGAATAATGGGTCGTCCTGAACAGAAGTCCAAACTCCCATGGATTCATCTATAAGGGTACCACATTCTTCCACTGCTGCTACTATATTGCTAGTGGCGACCTTTACCTCTACTGCACATTGCACTCAAACCTTCGGTGGTGTCTCTGGTTGGAGCTTCTTCTGCAGCTTGATGATCTATTGTTCAAACTCTACCTAGATGGTTTGGATCTCTATGTGCGATGCTTTGAGCACAAAGACTGGGCTCTGTAAGTTCATTGTTGGTGCGACTGATGTAGGGACAATGACCTCTGGTAGGTCACCGCACAATTAATCAATCATAGTTTCTAATGCAGCACGATGATCCTCAATTGTGCAGTGTGCCTCCTCTGTAGTCTGTTGCTTCTTCTGTAGCATTGTTTCTTGCTGTCGAGACTTGGCGGTGACTTGGAAGGCATGGGCCTCCTAGTACTACAAGTCATCCATGATCATGGTGTGGATAACATGGATCTTTCCTCAAGGTATCATCTCTAGGTCGATGCTAACCTCTCCACATGCTTGAACAATAGCACGTAAGGCTGGCGGCTCGACTGTAATGGCTGGCCCTAGAATCTGAATCATTCGGTTGTCCAAGGGGGAAGGAAACACTGTAATAATGGGCTGTGGGCTCATTTGACCAATATTGTATGTTGAAACGCTCTCTTGCTGCAAGTTCGCTTGCTTCATGCTCTCTTGAATCATGCTCGCTTGCATCTTTAACTCCTAGAGGCCCAATCGTACTCCCTCGAGAACTATCTTGTACTACGATTCCATGTCGTTCCAAATGTCCTCTGTGGTAAACTTGGCCGTGTTCTCAATTTTGGTTAATTCATCTTCAGTGAGGGTGAGGTCCTCTATTCCTGCCAACTTGAAACCCTTCCTCTTCTTGTGCGGACCCATAGTGGCCTCAGAACCTCTCTTAGTCCCTCTAGTTGTTTGCATCTCAAGGGCCTTGGTTCCTTCACCATATTTCTCTTCTGCTTCCTTCTCTAAATAAATTGTTCCCCCTTCGTAGTAGCTTAGGCTCTACCTCTGTGTCCTTTCATTTTTGCTGCGTATCCTTGGTTGTGTGTGGTTTAGTTGGGGTCTTCAAAATTGATGAAGAGGCACCCCCTAGTGGTGCACATCTCTAACCAGGTAGGTGGCCATTCTGCTGTAACACGAAACAAGCTATCCTCCAAGACTAGGTATGGAAGTTCATACCAAAAGCTTTCTACCATGCCCTTCATGCTGATGTGCATGTTATGAAATGTGGCTTTAAAGTTTGCAATCTGTTTATACTACTCGTAGAGGGTCGGTGATAGCCTTGGCTTTGAATGAATCACTTGGAATAATGCAGAATCGAACAACACCCAAAATATCTTGTTCTTTCTGACTTTGGCAGGGATCTTCTAGTTCCATAAGGTGGCATAGCACGCAGCTTTGCACATGTTTGGCTCAATATCAGGGAACTATGTATCCTGTGACGTCTTCCACCCGATGAGTGCGATGAGGAGTAACAACCAAGCATAGTATAAGTACTTTCATTCTTCTTGTACTTCGTACACATTGGGCATAAAATTGGTGCACATGTATTGGGACAAATTAAAATGCATGCCCTTCTCACATAGCCCTGCTAGCACAATGACATGGGACGAAACTTCCTTTGGCCGTCACTTTCACATCATCTTGCACACGAGGATTAGTGTGCCCATCTGGACTACAGGATCAATAATTTCATTCACCAAGAAATACTAGGTATTGCACGAGACTTTGTACTTGTCCTTGACATCCTCGGCCACCTTGCACTCTTGGCTCTTTCCTCCAAAGGCCATCGTAGGGTCCTTCCCCTGGTTGGGCAAGTTAGTGATCTGATGGATCAATGCAAACTCGATCGAAATCGAGCCACCTAGCCATAGGCAGTCATCATGGATGCAGATGAGCAACTAACGTACACATATATCATTGATGGGGCTAGGCCCGAAGTGTAGAATGCGTAAGAGGTTGAGCAACCCTGATTTTCGTAGGCCTAGTGCCCAGGACTTTGACTCAACTATGAATACGCCACCATCATAAGGGATCTAATCCAAGTACATGGCGGGCGCTAGATCTGGGAATTTCTTCTGGTCTGCCAGGTCCTAGTCCTCCATCTTCAACAGCGAGAGCATTCCAAACATGTCACCTTCTATAGGCACATTTTCTGGGAGCAATGACATATTGATGTATGAACTCACCTTATCTAACTCCTTTGCGACTTTTACTGAGGCCTCACATGACGCGACGTACAAGGGCAGCCACGAGATAGGATTGAGTACTTATACAACATCATCCTCCATGATGATTTTAGACAACTCCACCATAGGTTTATTTTGTGCTCTGAAATAGTTGAGCATGAATTTCGGGTCTTCTAGTGGGGTGGCTTTCGAGACCCTGAGGATTTTCCCTTCTTAGATTGGATCGGTGTAGGGGTCTCAACAACCTACGCAGGGATCTCTTTAGTCGGCATCGTAGAAGGTGTGGGATTTGTGGCAGTAATGATGGGTGGAATAAGATGACCCAAACCTTGGCGATGCAGATCCTCCCCAGAGATTGGATCAAGGCCAAACATAAGCTTCATAAAATATTCAGAGAGAAGAGAGCACAACTCGCAAACAAAGCATAGAAAGCAAAGGGAACTAATGTGACCCTTCTGGTCATATTTATATCGTAGGCATCTTATATGGTCTTCTACTTATTAATGTAGCCCCATAAATGATAAAACGATTCCAAATCTGGCATAATCTCCTTGTTAAATCCAATTTAGCTACTCCTCCAAACGGTAGGAACATTTTTTTGTCTAGAATTATTGTTCCAACGACTATATTCTGGCATCTTTATGACTGTTGGGAGGTATACATGCTATATTTACACCCACATTTAAATTTTCAGTCCGAGGTCATAATACTTAGAGACGTAGCACAATATATGCTAGAATACGGCCTTGGGAATTTGTAAAATAAAAACCCTAAAAATAATTCGAAAAGTAAATCATTCAGGAAAATAAACCAAACATTTCACATTGTAAATTAATAATCTATGCAAGAAATAAAGGATGCAAAAACTTCTTAAAATACTACAACTACAATGCAAATATGAAAGCATAAAATAAATAACTATTTAAAATTTGTACTTAAAATTCTTCTTTCGAATGATGCTAGAAAGGAATTGCAATTCTTAATTCATAATTTTAAATCATTAATCATGGATATCTTTAAGTTACTGAACACTCTACTTATGTTAAAAATGTATTCAAACTAATCTTGGTATTTAAATACATGTCGTTGTCTTATAATTCCAAGATAAATCCATATGTAAATACCCAATAATATGAAGAATGAAATAACTAAAAACCTTGTTGATCTCATACCACTATTATCCCCATCTAAAATCCCTGCAACTCAAAATTTGTTTCTTTATAAAATAAATTGAATAGGGCAATAGTAAAAATGAGAAAAGAAGCACTTGTTAGCTCTACTCTATTTTTCATCTAATTACTTTCAACAGAAATAAATCCTAAAATAAAAATGACATTAAATTCATCAAAGCTATGCAATTAAGTACCGAAATGTAAAGGAAATCTATGAAATGGAATTGCAATATTCAATTTAAGGAAATTAAGTTTATTGTTCAGAGATATTCTTAAAGAGTTTTTCTGGACATCTTTTATGAACATGGAGACTCCTCATGCTAATTCTGGCATTATTATAATGATGAATATTTAAAATTCCAGGATTAAAAATTCTTATGAATGCCCAGATAATGTTAATTAATTAAATAATAATTCAATGGTCATATCATAATTATTATCTCCATTATAAATCCCTGAAGTTGAAAATCTATTTCATTAGATAATGAATTGAACATGAAAAATAGTGAAAATGAGAAACACAAATAAAATAAGTGCTTGCTAACTAAATAAACTCATAAATAAATTGTTAAATTCATGAATCAAACCTACATAATTAAATTTCAAAACATAAAGGAGATCTATAGAATGAAATTACAGAATCAAAATTTAAATCACTCACACATGAAATCGAAAGCAGTAAAATAAATCACACCAATAGAAAATAAAATGCAGTGAAATAAATAAATCCTAAGTAATTTAGCAATGGGCTGGCTGATGGGCCCAAACACCTAGCTCGATCTTCTAGGACAAAAACTACATTAACACATCATCTCATAAATTAAAAACAACATGGAAATGTAAATTAAATGCGAATTCATATTGCTATAGAAATCGAATTACAAAAATACTCAATCAAATGAAATGATACAAATGCTATAATGTTGGGCTCCAGTCCATAATCGAGCGTTCTTCTACAATCCCCAGCATACTTCCTTCGTTAATGTACCATCCCCATCGCCCTTCGTAGTATTTTGTTTTATAGTAGCAACGCTGCCTCTATTTGATCAAAATTATGCTTATAATTAGCATGGGTGTTTGAAATAAACAAAAACTGGGAATTGGAAAATCAGATTTGGCTAAGTTTGTAGGAGGATACAACTATCAGTGCCTAATGGAATATCGTCAGCTATGCTCACATTAGTCTATCTCCACAACTGCAACGATCTAGGTTGCTAACTCCTTTGATCGCTTCCAAGTGTATTTTTTGGGCTGCTACTAACAATATCTACAGACATGGTGTTATCACTCTAATAATTACCAAAGTTGTGAGATTTTGATTTTATAGTTTAAAGAATATTAGAGTTAACCATAGACCTAATTTTAAGCTTTAGGATCTAACCTTCCTAAGGCTCAGAGAGGGCTCTCCCTATAGTATTTAACTTTGTTTTTATATATGATCTTAGGCTAGTTATATGGGGCAATTTGGTTTTGATATTTGGTTTGGTTTGGTGGGAAAAAATCACTTACTGAGATGAATAGTGATAGATTTGTTTTTCCATTGGGCAAATGGATTCAGTGTGTCAAGCAGATAGATCAGGATGAAGGTCTAAAGTCAAATATTTTCAGGGCAAGATAGCAGAGTCACTCAAGATATTTGAGGTTGATTGGTGAAGTGGTTTAATCGGGATAAAGCGAAATAAAGGATTCTTTGATCCGGATAAGGAATGAAGAGGTAGGGGTCAATCAAAATTAGGGAGAAATTAAGGGTTCCCTAGTCTAGATATCAACAGAAAACATTAAAATGAAAACTAGTAAATAACATAGTGCTTTTAACAAATTCTGATATATCGCTTCCTGATTTCACATTAAAATTTAGACCACATTTATGTATGAATGGAAAACATAAGAAGATTTAACAAATAACAAAAAAAAGTACTTCACTTAAGTGGCCCAACACATGAATCCTGAAATATGGTGTTTTATTGCTTTGATCCAACATGCTGACTTGAAACTTGGTATAAAAACCCTTCAGGTACATAAAAATTGACTATAGAAATCTTTAGCAATTTATTCCACACTAATACTTCAAAGGATGAAGTATTTATACAAAAAGTAATACAAAATCTCCTAGAAAAAGCATAGGAACTTTCTATGGAAAATAAAATATCTTTTTACAAAAATATAGTGACAACAACATAACAAATTTGCAAGCTGTCCTATTTATTAAATAAAATATCTTTCTTGTTGGACTTAGGCTGCAGCTGGCTATTTGAGGTGTCTTTAATGCTGGCACTTGATCTTCAATTAATTTTGAAGCTTTATCTCTCATTTTATACTCTTTAACATGTTGTTTAACTGTTTTACTGCCTTTAAAAATCTGTTTTTACCGTGTAAAAACAATACTATGATTTTTCATCCTCTTTCACTATAAACTGTCTTGTTACAGTAAATTTGTGAGTTTCTGCCAAAAATTTTCATCTGGTAACTTAATATTTGTAAGTTTTCTAAAATTCTCATCAGCCTCTATATATCTAACAAAGGTTGGCTTCACTACAAAGAGATGTTTTATCTCATGTTGTAAATAAAACAAGTTTTCAACACTTTTATGCAACACTTTACCTATGGGAACTCCTTGCCACTCTGCCTTGTTCACTTGATCTCTAGCAAAGTCCCTTATCTTCTTGTTGTAATCTTCTTGCTTCATCAGTTTATCATTGATAACAAGAATGTTTGGCAAGCCTTTTTGTTTTAATGTGTCAAACTTAACCATGAATCTAGTTATGGCTATGTCCATATTTTGACACCTCTTCCAACTATTTCATTAAGTTTTTCTTTGAAAGTACCTTTCCTACCTCAAGAATTGTTTTATTTCTGTCAGTAATTACTATCTCATCCAATTCTTGCTTGTTTTTAGTATTGATAAACTTGATTATTTCTAGGGCTTCTTAAGGCTTAGCACCTACCTCTTCCTTAGTCTTCAATATTTCTTCTTTGGTTGCTTTAAGCAAGTCCTTCTGCTCATAAATTACCTGAATTGAAGGCCAAGTATCATTAATAGACTAATGATCTTGGACCATAGCTAATTTTTTATCTAGGCCATGGGCTCTTTTAAGGTTAACTCTACTTCAACCTTCTTAAACTGTTCACTTAACCTTTTGGCCTTTTGTTCCTCTGTTTTAGCATTTATTTTTGCTAATTTATTGGCATCTTCCAAGTTCTTGATTTTCTCTTTCAATCTATTGATCTCATTATTTTGTATTGACATCTCTTCCATGGCTTTAATGAGTTTGTCGGCATCATCAGTCTATTGAACTGCTGAAGTGGAAGATTCAGTAGCAGAAGTAGTGGAAGAAGTAATTGGCACAACTATGGCCAATGGGACTTTTGGTGCCAACTCCTCTGCTAAAGTTGAAGGAACTACTATAGTTACCATGGGAATGACTATAGGAGGAACACTTTGAGTTTTTGCAGCTTTTTTTTTCTTGGAAAATCTTGTTCATTTCAATCTCCATCTCCTTGATCTGTTTGTCATTTGTAGTATGAGACACATCATCTCATCTTTTTTATTTGCCTCTTGCACAATATCCTTAGCCTATGGATGTTCTGTTGGAGATAGTTTCAGTTGCTTTCTAAGTGCTGCAATATCAACATTTTTCTTCTTCACCAATTCCTCTGCAACTTTTACATTTGAAGGGTCATCCCCTACTTCAATCACCAGTTCTTCTAAAGACTTGATTCTAGTGTCTTTAGCATAGGAAGAAAATTTTCAATCCTAATCTAATCTCTCAAATTTGTTACAATGTTTTGGAGTTTCTAGGCACTCATTTCCTTTGTGGTCATAGTAGAATAAAGTATTTCTGAGCTTTGCTTTTGAAACTCAATATGATCCAAGGGATGAATGATTTCTACTGGAATTTCAATATCGGCTCTCTTTTAATCTCATGGTGTTGTAGGTTTAGGAAATGTTGGCTATAGCACTGTCATTAGCAACTTTTTATTTGTATATTCAAAGGCTGAAAGCAGCCTATTTTGAATCCCTGGAGTCTGCTTTCAGTATTGTGAATAGATCTCATTCTTGATCTCTTCATTTTTTGTTGAACATTGTTTGTCAGCATATTTATCAATGGGTGAAAATAATAGTCAGTGAAATCCACATAAGTGAACTCAGTTGATTATTTTCTGATTATAGAAGTCCAAAAAATAACTAATAGTGGATTACCTTCTACATCCAACTTCTGAAGGATTATTGGGAATTTATATGCTTGGATGTAGAGGAACATATGGAAGAGGAAGGAGGTATATTTGAAAAATCCTTCATTGGGAAGTTTTACAAGCTGATCATGGATACTATCAGCTATATACTCAGCATAGTTATACATTTCTGTGGGGGGTTGACCAGGCACAAAAGTGGATAGAAAATAAAGTATAGACTCATCAGTGTGCTCATCAGTAAAGTAACCAAGGATAAAGGACAACATTGAAATAACACGTCTTGATCCTTCAGGAAATTTGGAAGATGAATATGGAAGGTTAATCTTTGGGATTTCAACATATGTAGGCATGAATGTTTGGAAGAACTGAAATATTTTAGGAAATTCTAACTCCAGATAAAGCTTTGTAAGGGCTTCTATAAACAATGGGACTGCATTTGGCTCTGGTTGTAACTGAAGCATTAGGTTTATGGATTATGCAGTGATAGTGAATAATACTTCTTTCTCAGCATTAACAATAGCTCTTAGGTAAGGGGAATAGTGAGCTTGACATAGTTTAATGACCCCTGGACACAGATGGGTATGAGGAACTACATATTTGGGTAAATTGGACTCCCAAATTTGAACTTCATCTCCCCGATCCAAAGATTTTTCTAGACTCCAGTAGTGGAGATAAAGAAGATTGAATTCAATTACTGGATCAATGATCTTATAATCTACATCAGCTAAAGGGGTATGCTCAACATCTACAACAGGAGGTTGTAGTGGATTTATGACAATGGTGTTTTTAGAAGCCATTTCTGGGTATGTTCTAGACAATTTAGACCTCTGGATCTTAGAAACTATGTTTTTAGACTTTTTATACTCTTCTGTAATCTTAGACTGTTTAAAACAGTTCTTTTTAGTATGACAGAGGTTTTCTTTGGAGTTTTAACAGGTAAATTCTAGTTTTTTATGCTTCGAACATTCAATTCTACTCCAAAATCAATCTTTAAACCTTTTTATAGATTCAGGGAAGGTTTAACAAGGGTTTACTGTCTTTTCTTGGATAAAACAGACCTAAAACATTCTAATTCATGCAAAAAGGGGTTCTGAGCATTTAAAAGAGGGTTTGAATCATTTAAAGGGTTTTCTGGAGGTTTGTAATTATTAAAACAATAAGATTTTACTTAAAATTAACTTACAGTTTTCAGAAACTGTAAATTTATCAAGGTTTTTGCAACAAATACAATTCTTTGAAGGAAATAAAGGTATTTCTATAGGCAAACAGGTTTCACGAGGCTTAAATTTAAAGAATTCTTCTTTTCAATTGACGGGAGGGTATTTTTCTTGAAAAATACCTGTTATTTTAGGTATTTGACTTGAAATAGGGTTTTTGAAGTCTAGGATCTTTCAGAAGCTTATTGAAGTTTTTTCAGATGAAAATAGGAGGCCCTGAGCAGTTGCAACAATGAATTGGGCCGAATTCTAGTTGGTTCCACATGAACAGGGGGAGCAGTGTCGTTTCTTTAGTAGGAAACAATTAAATGAGCAGAAAACGCATAAAAAGTTTTAAACACGTGAATATGTATTTTTATAGAATTTTTGGGTTTGAAACAGTATCTGCATTCAATGTATGTCAAGTCAAATGGGAGGCGGTTTGAGGTGGGGAGGATATTACCGCCAAGTAGTTATCGCATGATCTGAGGGTGGTTTATGGTAATTCGTAAACGAATGCGATCCAGTGGAAAAACAATGCATGTAGGAGTGAGGGGAGGGCAATACTACCCATATCGCAAATGCAAAATGGATTATCAACCGTGCTATTGAAATTGCGATACAACTTGTGGTTCATCGGATCTGGTAGGGGGAGTGCGAATGGTTGTGATTTATCGGTGAAGTTGCTTGGTAGATGGGTGTGGGGCCCGTGAAATTTTTATGTGGCGACGTTAACTTAATATGTTTAAACATAGTTTAAACGTAAAATCTAATGTATTAACGGGATAGGTGGGATATGTGGTTTACACGGTAAATGACTTATTTATAGGTGTAATGCGACCTTAGGGCAGGCTTTGATAAAATATGTGTTTTAACCTATGGGGAGTGAAAATATTATCACGTGGGGTAATAAACCATAGGATAAAAAATAAAATGTGGGTTATTTGATATAACGGATTTAATATATTACGGGATGGGGTATTTATAGTGGAATTAATAAAATAGGTTAAATGTTAATATGAAAATGAATGAGCAGAAAATATACAAATACCATTTATAAAGTGTAATTAAGCATTTGGGCATATTTTTCATAGTTGTGGCCCATTACACTTATTAAATGTATTTTTGTGGGTTTTTTGAATTTTTTTGTATGAAATGAAATTAGTTAAGGGGGTTTTTACTTTTCTTAAGAAAAAGGTGTTTTAACTTAGGAAAATGGTGATAATGTTGAGGAAAAGGGTTTTTATGAAGGGAATCCAATACTTAGTGCCAATCAGTCAGTAAGCCTTGGTTTTGGTCCAAAAAAAAGTCAAAGAAATGCTCTGAGCCTTTATAACTGCAGGTTTAGAATACTGGAATACTTTTTAGGGAAGAGAAATTCGTAATTTTCTAGATGATGTTTTATTCATGCCTTGTGTAACTGCTTTCTACCTACCCATCATTTATTCTATCATTTTTTCCTTTGCATGGGTGCATTTGAGCTTGCAACCCTAAATCCATTTTTCTTTTAAAGCACAAACTATCTAAATCTAACCTTATTTCATCCGAGGGCTCAGATTAAATTGTTGAGATCCTCATTTATTCTCTAACTATTCCACTGATTTGTCAAGTTTAAACTGTTTGATAGATATTTATTCTCTATCTATAAACATGAAATTCAAAGCATGAAAATGTTAAGATTAAACTATTTAACTCATCATGGATTATGGTATTTTGAACAATCTGCACATAATCATTTATTTGCAATAAAAGTAAAAGTAGTGGCATTTTGACTTGCATCACTTTCATGTCTTATTCTTATGTCTTTTTTGTGTTTGGGGTTCATTTCTATTCTTTTTGATCTTTTATTTTCAAGTCCTTTGATTTTTCTTTTAGGACTTTTACCCTCTTTTCATTTTTTATTTTCAAATATGGGAAAAAAACTTGTAGAATGCAAGGTATGTACATATTTAAAAGACTAACCAAATTCAATTAGAAAATTATGAACCCTATTATTACAAGACTCTAACAGTGGCTCCACATGGGGATGGCATTTCTTGGTGAAATGTCGATAACTTTGAGACTAGTAGCCTTTGAGTTTTGACTGTGCTGAGCTTGTAGATGTTGTCTGAGCTTTGCAATTTATTCATAGTTATGATATTTTACCTTTCAAAGCTTAGGGCCTTCTCTTCGGGCTTCAAATTTGTTTGGAAAACATCCAATCCAATCTAAAATCTGCAATGTTATGTAAAATGGATAAATTAAACAAAGTTAAATATTAGTCATTTCTGAAGAGTAGTAATGCTTCAACATTCTACCATTGAAAGGTCCACCTAGCAGATCTGGTCTAGCCATCTCTTTCAAAAAGAAAGCATTGTTACCTCTGTAACCATAAATGACATAAGTTCCTTTCCATAGGAAATCAAATTTCCCATGTTTACCTTTATTTTCTCTCCTTGAATCCCATTTTAGAACTTTGTCACCAATGTAGAAATGATCTTCTTTACTCTTTTTGTCAAAAATTTTCTTAATCTTATCTTGGATAACTTGAGACATAAGATAAACCTCTTCTCTTGTTTGCTGCAAGTGAATGGTTTGGTTAATCCTTCTTTGAATGCCATTGGTCTCAACTTGTAATTCTTGTATTATCTTCATTACTCGGTACTCCTAAGGAAGCTGAAAAAACATCATCCATTCCTTAAACAAGTCGGTAAAGGGGATGTACCAATAGATTTTTTGGTGGTAATTCTATCTCACTCACAAGGCATTAACTAACCTCTTGTTCCAAGTTTTCTTGTTATCTTCTAGTAATTTTTTTTATGATGTTCACAAGGCTTTTATTAGAATATTTAGCAAGGCCATTACCTCGAGGGTAATATGGAGTAGAATGGCCAAGGGTAATGTGGTATTAATGGAAAAAAATCAATCATCTTTTTTGGATTTGAATGCAAATCGCATTGTCGATGATGATATTTTGGGGGCATCCAAATCTTGAAAGTATGTTGTTTTCTAAAAAGGAGATTATGACACTATCGGTGATTGCTCGGTTGGTATGGCTTCTAACCACTTAGTAAAATAGTTAGTGGTCGCTCGAATCCACTTATGTTGAGTCGAGGATGGAGGGTGAATTTCACCAATGAAGTCAAGACCCCATTGTTGAAAAGGCATTTATATTGAGATGGGTTTTAAGGGCAGTAATAGCTTTTTCTTTCCTTCAAATATTTCGACACTTGTGACAGGAGGTCACATACTTTTTCACATATGACAACAAAGTACGCTAGTAAAAAACCAACTCTTAGGATTTTTTCTCATAAGTAGTCTTCTAGTAGAGATGTCCTCCATAGTCACCCACATGAAAATTCTTCTAAAAAACTTTGTCGACCTTCTTCTTTAAGCAAACAATTAAATAAAATTCCACCATGATCTTTCCAAAAGAGTACAAGTGTCTATGATACAAAATATTATCGCCTTCAATTTTAAGAATCTAGATTTTGTTCTTGATAATATAGGAGGAGCTTTGTAAATTTAGTAATACAAATACAATATCTGCATACCATGGTGAGTCCGAAAAGGCTTCACCGATCTCTGGAGTCGCCATCTCTTCCCGATCATCTACTTGGGCAATAAAATTAATATCTAAAGCATGAAAAATTTGATTCAGCCCATAAGTTTGGCTAAACCTTGACCTTTTATGAGTTTGGTGGGTTTGATTTCTATGTCATATTATAAAATTGTGGTAATCCACTTTCCTCTTTTACCATCAGGACCATTCTGTGTTAGAATGTCTTTTACAACTACACTTGGAACATATACAATGATATGTGAATAAAGAATGTACACTCTAAAGTCTTTAATGACCTTTAATAAAGCTAGGGCCTGTTTCTCCATTATGTTGTACTTTAAAGTGGAATCTCTGAGTGATTTGCTAAATAAAGCAATAGGTTTCTCATAGCTCTGGTCATTTTTCTGCATTAAAACTATAGCAATGGTGTGTTATGAAGCAAAGGAAAAAATAATGAAATCCTTCTTGAAGTCAGGACTTATAAGGACTGGTGTTTTTTTTAAAGCTTGTTTAATTGATTCAAAAGATTGTGTGGCTTCAATAGTCCATTTAAGTACTAAGTCTTTTTTCAGCATATTGTTAAGTTCTTTGATTATTTTAGCTAGATTTGAGATGAATCTTCTAAGGAAATTAATTTTACCTAGAAAATCTTGTAATTCTTCAATGTTCCTAGGTGGACCAATGTTTAGAATTGCCTCTATTCTAGCTGGGTCTATCGTAATTCCCTCTTTGGATATAATATGTCCTAGTAATTTACCCTCTTCCAATCCAAATAAAGTTTTCTTAGGGTTTAGAGAGATGCCAAATTTCCTGCATTTAAGAAAGATTTTCCTGATATGATCCAAATATTCATGATTAGTCTTTGAAAATAAAATAATGTCATCTAAATAAATCACTAGAAGTTCATGAATCTCCTTTGAAAAGACTATATGCATAGCTCTTTGAAAAGTGGCTCCTGCATTCATTAACCCAAAAGGCATTTTTACATACATAAAAGTGCCCCATGGAGTAGTAACGTAGTTTTGGCTTGGTGTTCTGGTTGGACTAGAATCTGGTTATGTCCAGAGAATCCATCTAACAATGAAATTATGGAAGAACCAACTACCCTTTGTAAAATGTGATCCATTTTTGGTAAAGGGTAATTGTCTTTTAAGGAAACCTTATTTAAATTTCTGAAATCGACACATAATCTAATTTCTCCTGTGTTTTTCCTAGTGGGAACTAGATTAGAAACCCAATTAGAATATCTGATTGGTGCAATTATTAGGGCATCATACATTCTTTTTACCTCTATTTCAATTAAAGGCATCGAAACAGGATTGACCATTCTTAACTTTTCTTTAATAGGTTTTTGGTCCTCTTTTATGGGTATTTTATGCTGTATTATGCTAGTGCCATAGGATTTTAAGTCCTCATAACTCCAAGCAAAAACATCCTGAAATTCCTTAAAAAGAGCTATATATTTTTCTTATTCTTCCTGAGGTAAAGCTTTGGAAAGTTTAATCATTTTAGGTTTTAACTTTATACCAATATTACACTCCTCAATATCAGATCTTAGTGGCACCATTTTAGGTTTTCTAAATCTTCTAAAGGAGCTAAGCCTTTTGGTAAAAAGTTATCTTTTAGGTTCAAAATATCAGATTCATCATCTGCTAAATCTTCAATCTCTAATTTTTCTAAATTATCTATGTCTAATTGACTAAATTCAGTAGGTTTAGCAAACTTAAGTTATTTATATTTACATGATTTAAATCATTTTTACTATCTAAGTTCTGATCTATGGTACAATCTGTATCTATTTTACAATTCTAAAATTCCCCTTCATTGTTCATGAAATGATAAATCTATTCATCTTGTGAGAAAATTTGCCAATATTTAAGATTATTAGGAATTATAGGTTTGTGTTTTACTTCTACAGTATATCTATGATTTAGTTGAAATGGAAGATTACAGGTACTAGCAAAGGTTGCTAAGAAGTGAGCCTGTATGTTCTGGTTTCTTGGTATTGCGTAAAAAATCACATTCAAACAATTCTTTAATCAAATCTAAAATATTTTCTCTATATCGACTTAATCTTGGATTATAAACAGAATATTCTCCAGTTATCTGTTTCACAACTAACTCTGAGTCTCCCATAATTGATATTCTTTTCCCTTCTAAATTCCTAACAATATGCAGTCCTAAAATAAGAGCTTCATATTCAGCCATGTTGTTGGTACATTTAAAATTTAGTCTGAAAGCATGACCTTCTACACGATTATTTTCCATATTAGTTATCCAAACTTTTTCTCCTAATTTATTGACTGAACCATCAAAATCTAGGTGCCATAATGATTCATGAAAGATGTTTTCACTGTCTGGTGTTTTGTTTTTATCTTTTAGTTCAATTTTGATTTCAATATCAGTTTTAGAGTTGCATAAAATAAATGAATCCATGTCAGTAGGTGTAGAGTAAATTGGGTAATTTTTTGGTCTTTCTACACTACTCACCATATATTTCATCAATGTTTCTCTATAAAGTTTCTTTGGTTGGCCAAAAACTAATATTGTTGCATATGACATATCAAGTTGTAAAGATCCCTGTAATTTAGCTCCCCATAAGCAAGATAAGAGAATTCCATACTTAGGATGGATGTCAGCTACTACAATGTCCATGAGTATGATTTTACCTGGATATTGAACTAATGTGACACACAAATCTTTAATCAAACCTAAACATTTGAATTTTTTGGAATCAAATGAAAATAGATCTTTGTAAGGCCTAGTGATATATAAATTTACGGTTTCCATTATTGCTTTTGGCATTAAATTGTGTGAAGCCCCTGAATCTAGCATTGCATTATGTAATATTTGGTCATGAACAGTTAAGTTAATGTAAAAAGTGGAGCTGCTCCATCTTGGTATTTTCCGTTAACATTAGGACCGATTCATGTTTAAGGTTTAAGTGATAGTTGTTTTGTACAAATTACGTTTTACTAATTCTGTCAGAGGAATTGGTATTTTTAATTTTGCAATTTCAGCTTGGATATTAAATTGAGCTTGTGATTTACTTAGCTGAATTATCTCTTCTTTAGTAAACTGTAGTTTGAGTAGGTTTATCTTCTTTTTCTACAACTATTTTCTCATTTTCAGTTTGAGTTTCTACTGTCTTAACATTTTTAGTTTTCTTTTCAGGAGTAGTTTGAGAAGCAGTAGATGTTTTTGCAGATTTTGAATTTTCATAAGCTATTTTAGCAGTGGCAGCTTTTGGATCAGCTGATTTTGAATCAGCAGTGGGGGTTTTAGCAGAATTAATTGTCTTTACAGAAGAAAATTTTTGTGAATCTGTTGATGTTTGGACAACCTCATCTGTTATGTCAACAATCTTGGGACTAGGTGAAATTGTAGGGCTTGAAATTTTCTGGGATGAATTAGAATTTTTCTTGTTTTCCTTGGGGATAATTTACGGAAATTTAGTAGTGGGAGCTTCTACTGCTTTCTTTGTTTATGTTTGAACATATTTCTTAGTAGAAGGCTCTATGTTTTTCTTGCTCCTAAGTCTATATTTATTATGTACTTCATTGATAGAAAATAATAACCTTTTTTGTAATCAAATGATTCACCAGAATCTAATTGCATTTGTTGTAAATCATATAACTCCCTATCTTCTTGTGTAAGAAATATAGTGTTATCATCATTAATACCCATTATATTTATGGTTTCTTCATCATCTTCCTTCTGATGAGAACTCTCAGCATAGTTCTCTTGGAAAGATGGTCTTATTGTTTGGTCAGGTGCTGATTATCTAGTTTTTCCAGTATTATTGTTTTTCCTGAAGTTGGGATTTCTACTTTGTTGTTGGTTATCCCATTGTGGCCTCTTTTCTATATTATTTAATCTATCCATCGTTCTCTCTAATTTTTTTTCTAATTGACCTATTTTTAAATCTGAACTAGAAGCTTCTTCTTTTATGGTTACTCTTCTTTCATTCCTTAACCTAGCTTTTCTAGCCAAAAAATTTGCATCTACACTAAAAACATTACTTTGCATCTGCTATAAAGTTTCTGGATTCCTCTCTTTCAATTGATAGGCTATGTTTGTATCAAATCCATCAGGGAATTTGAGAAGAACATAATCTGGAGGAGGCTTAATATTAGCAAGAATTGAATTATAAATGTTGTTATATCTAATGTAATAATATTGGATTTGTTTAATTGGGTGTTATTTTGATGCTTTCAAATTCAGATAAGATTGGTAGTGGATTTTTACTTTTATATTCTTGAGGCATATCATGTAATTAGGCTGGAAGGACCAAGGGAGATATCTAGCAGCCATAGCTTGAATTCTAGCTTGGCTTGGAAGTAAATTGGAAGTACTTGGGGCAGAGCTAGAAGTATTTGCTAAGGTAGTTAAAGAACTTGTATATGAGAAGGGGATATAAGAAGATGTACTAGCAAACCCAAAGATGAAGTTGGTAAATATGAAGAGGTACTAGGAGATGAGAATGATATATTGGTGCAAAAGGAAAACTAGTGGATGGAGATGAGGTGGTGGAGGATGGGAATAATAATCTAGGTTGGAATGGTTTTTTAGGAATAAATGGATCTATGGAATGAAGTGTGGTGGAGATAATGGATGATGTGGTAGTAAATAGAGATGAACCTTGAGACTTTAAAAGGCTGGTATCTAAATGAGTGGTAGAAGGCTTAGGGGGTATGTCTGATAAAGCACATATTCAACTGAATGCTGAAAAAGAGCTTCATCTATTTCCTTAAGTATAGTAGCATTTATTTCATCAAGTTTATCATAAGCCTCAAAGATCTTTGATTCAGAATATACTGAAACAATTTCATGTTTAATTTCAAAAGATGAAATAAAATAAGGATCTATAACAATGCTATTTAAATCACTTTATGATTTGTTTCTAGATAAAGAATGTTCAATATTTAAGTCAAAATCAATGTCTTGTATAGTTGCTAACTGTTTTGGAAGGGAATTTTCTCTAACTCAAGAAACTTTATTACCTAAATCTTCTACTTTTTATTCTTTTTTCCAATTCTATCAGGATCATCTACTATTGTAGCAGGTTGTGGATCTGGATTTGACTTGGACATAGAGACTCTTCTGGAAGCCAAAATTACAATTTTTAATGAAAATATACTCACAACTTATTAAAACAGTCTTTAAGGTGAAAATATAATAAAAATATTTCCTTTAAGACATATTTAAAAAATGAGGATTGGTTAGTTCCCCAGTATGGTTGCCAGTATGTTATCACTCTAATAATTCTCGAAGTTGTGAGATTTTGATTTTATAGTTTAAAGAAGATTAGAGGTAATCACAGACCTACTTTTAAGCTTTAGGATCTAGCCTTACTAAGGCTCAGGATGGTTCTCTTTATAAGATTTAACATTGTTTTAATATATGATCTTACTCACTTAATAAGATGGATAGTGATAGATCTGTTTTTCCATTGGGAAAATGGAGTTAGTGTGTCAAGCAGACAGATCAGGATCAAGGTCTAAAGTCAAATATTTTCAAGGAAAGATAGCAGAGTCACTCAAGATCTTTGAGGCTGATTGGTGAAGTGGTTTAATTGGGATAAAGAGAAATCAAGGATTCTTTGATCCGGATAAGGAATGAAGAGGTAGGGGTCAATCAAAATTAGGGAGAAATTAAGGGTTCCCTAGTCCTGGATATCAACAAAAAACATTAAAATGAAAAACCAGAAATAACCGAGTGCTTTTAACAAATTTTCGATATATCACTACCTCGATTTCACATTAAAATTTAGAACACATTTATGTATGAATGGAAAACATAAGAAGATTTAACAAATAATAGAAGAAATTACTTCACTTAAGTGGCCCAACACATGAATCCCGAAATATGATGCTTTATTGCTTCGATCCAAACTTTCGTTGACTTGAAACTTGGTACAAAACCCTTCCAGTATATAAAAGTTGACTATAGAAATATTAAGAAATTTATTCCACACTAATAACTTCAAAGGATGAAGTATTTACACAAAAGTAATACAAAATATCCTAGAAAAATCATAGGAACTTTCTATGGAAAAATAAAATATCTTTTTACAAAAAAGATAGTGATAGTCTGCTAACAAATTTGTAAGTTGTTCTATTTATTAAATAAAATATCTTTCTTGTTGGACTTAGGTCAGTAACCGGGTTGATTTGAGGTGTCTTCAACATCGACACTTGATCTTCAATCAGCTTTTGAAGCTTTATCTCTCATATGATACTCTTTAACCCGATGTTTGACTATTTTATCGCTTTTTTAAAAATATGTTTTTACTGTGTAAAAACAACACTCGTTTTTTCATCCTCTTTCACTATAAACCATATTTTTACAAGAACTGGTGAGTTTCTGCCAAAACTCTTCATCTCGGTAACTTGATCTTTTGTAAGTTTTATGAAATTTTCATCGACTCTGTATATCTAACAAAGGTCAGCTTTGAATACAAAGAGATGTTTTGATCTCATGTCAGTAAATAAAACAAGTTTTCAACACTTTTATGCAACACTTTACTTGTGGGAACTCCTTGCCAACTGCCTTGTTCACTTGATTCTAGCAAAGTCCCTTATCTTCTTCTTGTAATCTTCTTGCTTCATCACTTATCATCGATAAAAAAGAATGTTTTGCAAGCCTTTTGTCTTAATGTGTCAAACTTAAACATGAATCTAGTTATGGCTATGTCCATATTTTCGACACTTCTCTTCCAATTGTTTCATTAAGTTTTTTATTTGAAAGTACCTTTCTCTTACCTTAAGAATTGTTTTAGTCTCTCGTTAGTATTCCTATCTCATCCAATTTTCGCTTGTTTTAGTATTGAGAAACTTGATTATTTCTAGGACTTCTTTAGGCTTAGCACCTAGCTCTACTTTCTTAATCTTCAATATTTCTTCTTTGGCAAACTCTTAAGAAAGTCCTTCTACTCATAAATTACTTGAATTGGAAGGTCAAGTACTCATTAATGGACTCAATGATCTTGCACCATAGCGATCTATGGGATGCTTTGAAGGTTAACTCTACTTCAAACCTTCTTTTAACTATTCACTTAACCTTTTGGCCTTTTGTTCCTCCGTTTTTAGCATTTATTTGTGCTAATTTCATGGCATATTCCAAGTTCTTGATTTTCTCTTTCAATTTATTGATCTCTATTATTCGTATTGACATCTCTTGCATGGATTTAATGAGTTTTCTAGCTTCATCTGTCTAGCTGAACTATCGAAGTGGATGATTTAGTAGAAGAAGTAGTGGAAGAAGCTAATCGGCATAGCTCGTAGCCAATGGGACCTTTTGGTGCCACACCTCCGCTAAAGTTGAATGAATCGTTGTAGTTACGATGGGAATGACCGTAGGAGTGAAATAATTTGAGTTTTTGCAGCTTCTTTTTTCGGGACAAGTCTTGTCCATTTCAATCTCCATCTCCTCGATCCGTGTTGTCATTTGTAGTATGCGTACTCATCATCTCATATTTTTTATTTTCCTCTCGCACAATATCCTTAGCCCGGTGCATGTTATCGTTGGAGGTAGTTTCACATGATTTCTAAGTGCTACAATATCAACATTTTTTTCTTCACCAATTCCTCTCACAGCCTTTTATGATTTGAAGGGTCATACCTTACTTCAATCTACTCATTTCTTATAAAGACTTGATTCTAGTGTCTTTATGCATAGGAAGAAGCTTTTTCAATCCTAATATGATCTCTCAAATTTGTTACAATGTTCGAGTTTCGGGCACTCATTGCCTTTGTGATCATAGTATAATAAAGCATTTCGAGCTTTATTTGTGAAACTCAATCTGATCCAAGGGCACGAATGCTTTCTACCGGAATTTCATTATCAACTCCCTTGTAATCTGATGTCGTTGTAGGTTTAGGCATGACTATCGTAGCAATCGTCATTAGCAAATTTTTATTTGTATAATCAAAGGCTAAAAGTAGCCTATTTTGAAACTCCTTGGAGTCTACTTTAAGCATTGTGAATAGATCTCATTTTTTATCTCTTCATTTTTTATCGTACACTATTTGTAAGCATATTTATCAATGGGTGAACAAAACAGTCCGTGAAATCCACATAAGTGAACCTCGCTTATTCTTTTTCGATTAAATATGTCCGTGAAAATAATCGACAAGGATTACCTTCTACATCCAAATTCTGAAGGATTATTTGGAATTTATCTCGTCTGGAAGTAGAGGAACATATGAAAGAGGAAGGAGGTATATCCGAAAACTCCTTCAATGGGAAGTTTTACAAGATGATCATGGATACTATCACTATATACTCAACATAGTTATAAATGACTATGGGGGTTGACCAGGCACAAATGTGGATAGAAAAGAGTATAGACTCATCATTGTGCTCATCAGAAAGTAACCATGATAAAGGACAACATTGAAATAACATGTCTTGATCCTTCAGAAATTTGGAAGATAAATATGGAGGGTTAATATTTGGGATTTCAACATATGTCAGGCATGAATGTTTTGGAAGATCTCGAAATATTTTAGGAAAGCTCTAACTCGTATAAATCTTTGTAAGAGCTTCTATAGACAATGGGTTTGCATTTGGCTTTGGTTGTAATCGCGAGCATTAGGTTTATGGATTTCGTAGTGATAGTGAATAATACTTTCTTTCTCAACATTAACAATAGCTCTTAGGTCAGGGAATAGTGAGCTTGATACATAGATAATGACCTCTCGGAGCATAGATGGGTATGGGGAACCACATATTTGGGTAAATTGGACTCCCAAATTTGAACTTCATCTCCTCGATCCAAAGATTTTTTCTAGACTTCGCCAGCTGAGATCAAGAAGATTGAATTCACTCATCGGATCATTGATCTTATAATCTACATCGCCTAAAGGGGTATGCTCAACATCTACAATAGGAGGTTGTAGTGGATTTATGACAATGGTTTTTTTAGAAGCCATTTCTAGGTCTATTCTTAACAATTTAGACCTTCTGGATCTTAGAAACTCGTTTTTAGATTTTTTGATACTCTTCTCTAAGCTTATACTATTTACATAAGTTATTTTTAATATGAAAGTAGGTTTCATTTGGAGTTTTAATAGGTAAATTTTGAGTTTTTTATGCTTCAAACGTTCAATTCTCACTCCAAAATCAATCTTTAAACCTTTTTATAGATTCAGAAGGTTCAACAAAGATTTATTGTCTTTTTCTTGGATAAAAAAGTACCCAAAACATTCTAATTCATGCACAAAAGGGTTTTGAGCATTTAAAAAAGGGTTTGAATCATTTAAAGGGTTTTCTAGAGGTTTGTAATGATTAAAACAATCATATTTTGCTTAAAATTAACTTACAGCTTTAAAACTCGTAAATTTATCAAGGTTTTTGTAGCAAATAAATTTTTTGAAGGCAATAAAGGTATTTCTATAGGAAAATAGGCTTCACGAGAGCTTAAATTTAGAGAATTATTCTTTTCAAATGACGTTTATGGGTATTTTTCTTGAAAAACACTCGTTATTTTAGGTATTTGAATTGAAATAGGGTTTCTAAAGTTTCGAGCTTTAAGCCGACTGAAGTCTTTTGGTTGAAAACAGAGGCCCCCGAGTATAGCGCAATGAATTGGGCCGAATTCGGTTGTTTGTGCATGAATAGGGGGTAGCAACAAGTCGTTTCTTCAATCGAAACAGCTTAAATGAGCAAGTAAAACGCAGAAAAAGATTTAAACGTGTGAATATGGAGTTTTATAGAAAATTTGGGTTTGAAGCAGTACTAGATTCAATGCGGATCAAGTCAAATGGGAGGCAACGCTTTGGCGCAGGGAGGATATTACCGCCAAGCAGCTTATCACATGGTCTCGAGGGTGGTTTATGGTAATATGCAAACCCGATGCGATCCAGTGGAAAAACGACGTGGAGGAGAGAGGGGAGGGCAATACCGCCCATATCGCAAATCCAAAATGGATTATCAACCGTGCTATTGAAATTGCAGATACGTATATGGTTCATCTGCATCCGCGAGGGAGTGAAAATGGTCGTGATTTATCGTGAAGTTGCTAGGTAGATGGGTGTGGGGCCTACTAAACTTTTATGTGATGGGGTTAATTAATATGTTTAAACATAGTTTAAACGTAAAATCTAATGTGTTAATGGGATAGGCTGGATATGTAGTTTACATGGAAAATGACTTATTTACAGGTGTAATGCAACCTTAGGGCAGGCTTTGATAAAATATGTGTTTTAACCTATGGGGAGTGGAAAACATCACGTGTAGTAATACACTATAGACATGTTAGCCACTATAAAATTTGTTATACCAAATGTCAAAGCACATTTCGGGAGTCTTCAAGGAACACATTTTTTCCCGCTAAAAAGTGTCAGTTTTTGAAGACTCTAAAAGGCCTCATTCCTCTCGTCTAAATCTTCACTACTCGTGCTCATTTCACACTCGTAAATTTTGCTGATTTCAAAGCCAAAATGATCGCCGCAAACCCCATTTTAACCCTTTCATCCCCTATAAAATCTTTTCATTTTCATGTTTTTCTCCCTTTCCCTTCATCAAAACCCTTTGATAAGGTTTAAAGACCCTTTATTAACCTTATCGAAACCCTCAAACTCCTTTGAAAATCATTGAAAAATCTATGAAAACCATATTTCTATAGATTATAGAATTAAGCCCTTGGGCTAAGTCTTTGACCCTTCCCTTCCATGCGTGATGCTAGAACTCAAGCGCCAGCCTTTTCCGAGCGCTTAGCGCGTTGCCCGATTGCATTCAGACTCGTATTTAACCCTCGTACATATTGTTTTCCATGTAACCCATGGCCCCGCAGCTGGCGCCAAATCCTATCAAAAATAAATTTTCCGCCCCAAAGTATAAACCTTTGTTTATATAAATTTTTCGATGTTTATTATATTATAAACTTTTCCCACGGCAAAAAATTCCACCGATATCCACCGTCGATCCGACCCTACGTATCGACGGCGCAATCCATTGCCCCAATGGTCCCCGCCATCCATTCACTACGTTGCAAAAATCACGCAAGCATCCATCGCACCGCTTGTGAGAGTGGGGCGGTTTCTTAATTTGCGTCGATTCCATACACCGTTTGACGCGTGGCCCGAACACTATTCACAAAACCGCCGTTCATCACACGTTGAGAACCGAACATGGACCCCAAGCACGATATTGATGTCCACCGTCCGATCCGAGGTCGCTCATCGGATGGTGATCGCTCACCAAAGAAGTCCGGCGAGCTAACCGAGATATGGCGTAGTCATTAAAGCGTCTCCGACGTCGATCCGATCCCGCGATCGACGACCCACGACTCGCCGCCCGATTCCCCCGCTTTGACTTTTTGGGTCCGCTCTCGGCCGTCAATCTCCCTCGCGCGATCACGTGTCTTCGATTCTAAAATTCTTTTTCACTCCCCTCCGACCTCCTCTAATCAATCTCGACTCGTTGGATGATGCCATCCAACGACCATGCTCTCTCCATGCACCTTCTCGAAGTAGTAAACTCATACATGCAAGATTTTATAACATTGTTTGTATTTTGCGTGTGGTTCCAATGGTTTTTTCCGTACGTGGTTCGAAGAAAATTTAAAGGCAGCAGGGTGATGATCCTCCCGCCTTTCGATTCATTAAAGAAAATCATTCGCAGTGGTTTAAAATTCACGTTTCATCAGGTGTTTCATGAGGCATTGATGCCATATCACATGCACCTTGCACACCAACACACACAACAATTCAATCACAAATAAAAGAATATCAGTTGTCAAACTCAAACGCACTAGCATGGACGTATCGAAAGACGATTTGTGTGTGGATTACAAAGCTAAAATTGATTATCAAAAGCCTAATCCTCCCAACTAAACACATTTTGAAGAAATCAAAGTGTTTTATCGTATCGTAATGCCTATGTCGCCACATCGAGGAGCTAATTGAATCCCTCATCTACCACAGTAGCCACCTACGGCCTCAAAGCAATCAAAAGAAGATCGAAGTTATTACTGCACCAGAGATATTTTGCATCAATACAACTCAACAGCTTATTTCAACCAAAGGAAATTATTGTAAAAATGTCGTCAGGTTATTGCAAGGATAACGAGGAGCCTTGAAGTCAACAAATTCTTTCCAGTAAGCCTAATAGTTAATGTAAACCAATTAATACTGTGAAATATCAAAAATCTTCTCTATTAAGCCCTCAAAAGGCCGAGAGACAGTGTGCTCGTATTAATTGAACTTAGAAGATATTTTATCCCATTCCACCTCCTCATTCTTCTATATATACTATCGTGAAGATGAGAAAGGTGTTGGTTGTTTGATCACTAGTTGTAACATTGAAACTCTCGAAATAATACATAGTCTGCTGAAGTTGAAGAACAAATTGAAGTCTCTGGAAGCCTCGATGATGTTGTTGCATGCTTGTTCCTGAGAAGGCTCTATCATTGGATCCATGAGCTTGGCTATTGTTGAAGTATTCTCGACTCGTTTAATGTTTTCTCCTCCCGTTTTGATTCTCGTTCTATAATTTCTTACTACAGTAGGTTGAAAGTTTTAGGCTAAGAAATGACTCCGAAGCACCTTAGACCTCGTTTCATCCTTCAATGTTTAATATTTTCTTCCTCGTTGAGGCATTTTAGAGTCTTTAATCTCTCTCTTTAGTCCTCATGCTTGTTTATTTCCTTAATAGTTCGAACAGCTTGGTTTTCGAAAGATGACGTATGGTTTTCCCTCGCTTGTCTGTTGCCACTTAAGGGTTGTTATTGAAGTATCCCTTTGAAGTATTTCTCGTTTATCGTGAGCCAAGGAGGTCCGTTCGATCTTGCCCTTTGTCCTTGCTTAAACGATGTTTGTCTTAAAGGTCTTTTATAGTCGTGATCATAGATGTATTAGGTGTTCCCTCTTCTATGACCGCAATTATCGATGAATCTTTTATGTTTTCTAAGTCATTTAAAATAAAATATTTTAGGAAATAGGGTGTTCCCCGAATCTTAGATTTCATTTTAAAATTTGTTTTGAAATCATTATTTTCTTAAAGGTGTGATTTGTATAATTTATGGTTAGCCCCGTCTACCAAATAGCTCTTTATTGTTCAAGTTGTGTTTTCAAATTCCCTTTTTTTGAGAATTAAAATTGTCTTTCCAAATCATTGATGTCCATCTCATTCCAAAAACCAAAGGATCCCTCGTGGCCAAGTTAGATTTTCCCTCCGATATCCCATATCCATCGATGAGTATGTTATGACCTCTTCTTGACTCCATTGCCTAATGAAGCCGACATTTCCCCTGTCTATCTATATTTCCTAGATATTTCGTGTTCCGTTGTATCAATCCAACCAAACAAATAAACAAACACCGTACACTTAATAACTAGTCTAAAACCAATACTCAAAGCACACAAGATAAACCTTTACAAACAAACATTTGAGAGATCCCTCTCCGAGAATAGGAGGACTAGATCCCGGAACTCTAAAGATTGGTTCCGATGTTTCTTTGTATTTTGATTTGCCAAACTATCAAAACACGAGACACCAACATAATGGCGATCACGGTGGGACACTTCGAGTTAGTGACAATCTAAGTACCCCTTAGAACTCCGGAAATCCCTTATTTTCAAAGACTATATAGTGATTATCAGCCACCTCTTCGCCACCAACATAATGGCGATCACGGTGGGACACCGAGTAAAATTTTCAAAATTAAACACTCACTACCTAGTATAACATAAGTAACCTTCTTCAAGCACTACCTAACGATGGTAATCATGATAAGACTTAATCGAATCAGTGACAAACTAAGTAACCCTTAGGATTCTCATTAAACCTTATCAAACCTTGAAGGAATCAAAGCTATCAAGCCATAAGAGTTGACTATGTATGATTAAACACCTTAGCTAAGTGTTAAATCAGATTTAGGACACTCTCTTAACCCGCAAGACCAAAATAACTCATAAAAACCCAAAAACATTTCAGTTTGGCTTCATAATAAACATGGTGGTGGAACCATCCAATATTTTATCTTCATAAAAACCAAAAAGTTTCCACCTGGCAACTCCACTAAGCCCTCAGAGGGCCTATTATTCATCTAGGTTCCTAGATCTCTTTAGGACTATGTTAACCAACCTTGAAGAAGTTTAGAAGCCTAGTCCCATACTAGATAAGACATCGTGAGAGGTAAAATTTCCAAAATCAGTCCCTAAAAACACTCAACCTCTCTCATTTTTGAAAAGCGATGCCGGCTTCACATAGGATCAACACTAGATCCCATCCGGACCCAAATCCTCCTTTAGCTATCGACAATCCCGAGAGAATTCTATGGCGTACTTCGAACTCTAGAAAATCAAACTCGCTAACAGGAGCCTCTTAAGAACAAATTCAGTCCCCGAAAACCTTGTTGTCTTAGAGGATTCACACTTTGATTTACATCATACAAAGAAAATATTTAGAACTAGATCTCAAGGTGATTTAAACCAAAATGATCTTGACATTGCGAGATCCGCGACAAAGCTTCCGTAGAGAAGCCTCACCTTCCGCTCCTCCCGACTCCCACTTTTCTTTCATCACTTTAGTCTTTTCCATAACGGTCTCTCAAACTCGGTTCTTACCGGCCCAAGTATTTCTTCCACTCTAATTCATACTACCCACTCGTTCAAAACACTCCATTTCAGCCGCACTTTCACTTTTGTAAATCCATCTCTTGTAAATCCACCCTTATTTCCGACCATGGCAACATGGTATGCCCCATTAGTGTTACCACAACTCTACTTCCCCTACCAAATGATTACCAATCCAAAATCCCTCATTTCACCAGAAAAGAGTCTACAACGACTCAACAACATGTAGATAGGATGGAAGTCAGCTTTCGATTACATGGAGATAGAAGAAGAAACGTGAAATGAGAATCTTCGCCCAAATTTTAGGAGGAGATATAAAGAAATGGTTTAAAAACTTACCTCCTAACAACATAAATGATCTCCCCGCATTGCATCAAACATTCATCAACAAATGGGACCTCAAAAGGAATCCTCTCCAAATACTAGCAAAATATAGCATACCTTTAAGAGAAATCAAGGAGAGAGTGTTCATGACTACTCCACTAGGTTCAATAGCATTTACAATGCTCTTCCACCTCACATGAAACCTCCTCAAGGCATGGCCTTAGTAAGATATCCTGAAGGCCTTGATGCCGACATGATGTATCGCTTAAGGGAGAGAGACTAATTAACCTTAGAAGACATGCGTAAAGAGGAGCCGTGAGCGTAGAAGAAAACATAATTGAGAAAAGAAATAGGTTGAGATTAGAGAAGAGGGTAACTTATAAGGATGACCTACTACCCTCAACCTCAGCCTTCGACACAAAATTGACAACCTAGTGAAGGTAATGGAGAGAATGCTCGAGAAGATAAATTTAAATGAGAGAGTGCCACCAAGAGAACCTCAAAATAACCAAAACAGAAATAGAAATCGAATTATAGAAGAGAAAAAAATCAAGACAAGAAAAAAAGAAAGTGACCAACGCATCGTACCTCCCTTCCAACAGTAACTATGTAAATCAATATGAGGAAGATAGAGAGATGGAAAGGTTGGGAGAATCTCATGTAAACTTGACCGGATCAGTAGAGTGGGGATGATGTTTTCCTCACCGAGGAAGAACAAGGTTTCTTTCCGATCAAAGTACAAACACCTATGAAGATTCTAATGACTATAGATTGGGGTTTGAAAATGCAATCGTGGAGGTGCATAAACAATATGATCTTAGGAGCAAAGGGAATGTAGACAACTTAAAGGATAGGAGCACTAATACTACTCGTCAAGAAAAACACGTAAACTCAAAGTCCAAAAAATACAGATAAAAACCAACATTTTGACCAAGAAACCAGGCATAAACAAAGACAAAAGCGTCCAAAGAAGATGTTAAACAGAGGTGCCCCTAGCACTTCAGCCTAGTGGTCCTAATAAACCTGCTCAATTACTAAAATTCAAACAAGGTTCAGCACATCAAAAGTGCTAAAAAAGAATTCAATTGAAAAGACTGACATGTAAATATGAACAAGTCAATTATTCCTTTCAACTCTTGAGGAAGAGATTGCTAAGATAAAAATTACCATCCCCCTAGCCGAACTAGTAACCCAAGAAGTGTACAAAAACCAAGTTTTGAAAGCTTTGAACTTAGGAAGTGATACCGACACCTTAAACCCGATAGGTGAAAAAACCCGAGTTGTTGTTTGGTCCGAAGTTGAAGGGAAAATACCAAGAAGGGACCGTCCCTCCCTTTTATGTTAGCCTAAACATACATGAGAAAATTTTACACAATGCCATGTTAGACCTCGGGAGCTTCACACAATCCAATGCCCAAGGTAGTAATGGAAAGCTTAGGCTTAGAGATTACTAAACCATACAAATATTTTTATTCCTTTGACTCTAGCAAGCAGTCAAATGCTTGGGTTTAATCAAAGATTTATGTGTTAATTTAGCTCAAATTCCCGCTAAGAGTTTAGTCATGGATATAGTTGTGGCCGACATTCCCCCTAAGTATGGCATGCTCTTATCAAGATCTTGGGGAGCCAAACTTTAGGGAAGCCTTCAAATGGACATGTCTTATGCCACCATCCCCGTTTTTAACCAAAACAGAAGACTATACAGGGAATCCCACATGAAGTACATGGTGAGTAACATGAGACAAACCAAACAACTCTCCAATCTATTCTATTCAATCAAGTTTAGATTCCTTATGTAACAAAGATGAAATTACTCAACAAGATAAGGAAGACATGGACCCAATCAATTCACACGCACAATCAAATCTTCCCTTGAATCAAATGCAAAACATTGAAAATCAACAGATAGCAAGAGAATGAAAATAAGGATGACATACTTTGGAAAATAAACTTTGATGGATCCGCTGCAATAAAACAAGTGCAGTGAGTGTGTGTGTGGATTCAAAATACAAATCAGATTTTTTCATATAAATTGGATTTCCCATGCACTAACAATATTTCCGAGTATGAAGCACTTCTCCTAGGCTTACAATCGCTTAAACAAAGCTAGAAGCCCGGAGGATATCAATCTTAGGAGATTCCGAACTTATCATAAGAAAAATCAAAGGAGAATACTCAACTAGAAATCCAAGACTTAGGGGAATATCTGAATGCCGCCCTTGATCTATTGAAAACCTTTGAAAAATATGAACTTATTTTCATTCCAAGAGCACTAAATCATCTAGCAAATGAACTTGTCTTTCAATGCCAAAAATTTCCAAATACCCGAAATAAATGAACAACTCAAAGGTGAAGGTAAAACATAGGCTCATTGCCCGATAATGAAGAATCATCGACAAGTGTTTGATTCTCGACGAACACATAGATGATTTCTTGAAATTAGAAAATGATTTAAGCATACCAATATCGAAACCACCATAAAGAAAATTGTTTGTATATTGAACAAATCCCGAAGCCGAAATGACATATATCGCCGATATAAATCATTATGAGAATCCTTTTGAAGCAGAGACACTGACTACACACAGACCAAGAAAACTTGGAAGTTTTGCAATGCAAAAATGATAAAATTCCAAGAGGTCTAGCACCTTTAGAACACCTTTTTGATTTTAACGATGTAGCCAAACAACCAAGATTGGAGCTCGTGGAAACCAATGTAGAAGAGCATAACATAGGCGCCTAGCGATAACCTAAGATGATCGAGCGTCTACAAACTGCACTCTCCCGCCTCACATCAAATTGCAATACATAGAGTCGCTCAAAGAGTTTAAAGATGTTTTTGCTTGGGGATACAAAGACCTAAAAATCATATGATACCAAAGATCATCCGACATAAAATCCCTCTCGAAGGAAAATCAAAAGCATTTTACACAAAAACTAAGGAGAATAAACCCTATTTTATTACCTTTAGCTAAGGCAAAAATTGAAAGGATGCATGATGCCGGGATCATAGTACCCATTAGATATTCAGAGTGGGTATCAAACTTAGTTTCAGTTAGAAAGAAAAATGGGGGAAATTAGGCTTTGTATTGACTTCGTAAATTTAAACAAAGCTCTCTTTAAAAGACAACTACCCATTACCCAAAATGGACCATATACTTCAAAGGGTTGTTGGGTCGAAAGAAGGATATCCCTCTTAGATGGGTTCTCAAGTTACAACTCAGGGTGTTAGTGCTCCCAAGTGATTGAATCAAAACTTTTACCACACCCGGGGGCACCTTTATGTATGTCAAAATGCCTTTCGACTGATGAATGCGAGGCCACCTTCCAAAGGGCCATGGACATAGCCTTCTCGCAAGATATTGGCTATTTCATAATCATTTACCTTGATGACATAATTGTTTTCCGAAAAACTCGATGAGGAAAATTTGATTCACCTAAGAAAAGTTTTTGAGAAGTGTAGAAAATTTGGCTTGTCATCGAATCCCAAGAAGACACTCTTTGGTTTCCCAAGAAGGTAAACTTCTTGGCCATATAATTTCCCGAAGAGGGAATCAAAATCAACCCTACAAGGATAGATGGCATATTGCAGTATCAGCCATCCAAGAAGCCTCAAAGAATTACAATCTTTCATCGGAAAGATTAATTTTCGAGGAGGTTCATCCCCAACCTTGCCGAGCTATTAAAAAACATTACAAACATGCTTAAGAAAGATGTAGGTGTAAAATGGACTTTACGAGCTTAAAAAAATCATTCGAACCTATCAAACAAGCTCTTACTCAAACACTAGTCCCGATTAGTCCATATTTCAACAAAGACTTTTATATCTTTCTCTTTTGAATATGAGCATACAATAGCTGCAGATACTTCAAAAGAATGATTTGGGGCAAGAACAACCAATATCTTTCTTTAGTAGGGCCTTAAGAGATGCTCCTCTCAAATATAACATCATGGAGAAGCAAGCCTTAGCATTAGTGAAAGCTTTAAAAGACTTTGGGGTCTATATTTTACACTCTCACATAATTGCTTTTGTTCCACATACTCGTGGTCAAGGACATTCTAAGTCAAGACCCCGATGGTAAAAGGGGAAAATGGATTGCAAATATTCTTGAATATGACTTAGAAATCAGCCCACCAAACTAGTTAAAGGGAAAGGATTAGCAAAACTTATGGTCGAGTCTAACTTCCAAGCACTAAACATGAATATGGTAGATGTGTTGGAAGAAATAGAAGAATCTATTGCTCCTTTTATTGAAGAAACATTTCTTAATTCTCCTTGGTATTCTGACATTATTTATGTGCTTTTTATATTTAAATACCCCTCCTTCTTTTTCTAAAACTAAAGCTAGATTTTTGAAACAAAAAGCTTTGAGTTTTTGCATTATAGATGGGATATTATATTGGAAAAAATGCCGTTGGAATTTTGCTTAAATGTTTACTTGAAGATGATGCAGAAAAATCATGCATGAATTGCATGATGGAAAATGTGGAGGACACCTTACCGTGAAGGCCATAGCAAACAAATTCTTAGATCTAGTTACTATTGGCCTACCTTTTTCCCAGCACACTCAAAATTTGGTCATGTCTTGCCATAAATGTCAAATTTTTGATGGCAAAAGAAAAACTTTTTTCCCTTACCCTTACATCCTATCGTAGTGTGAGGCACCTTTTCAACAATGGGGTTTAGACTTCGTTGGGGACATTCATCCATCCTCCTCAACTCAACATAAGTGGTTCCTCATAGCCACGAACTTCTTTACCAAGTGGATAGAAGCTATACCTTCCCGAAATGCTAATGACTCGTCATTATCAAGTTCCTTGAAACAAATATCCTATCTAGATTTGGTTGTCCCGCAAAAATCATAACAGCATAATGTCCTGCTTTTTAAATCTAAAAAGACTCGCTGATTTCTATTACAAATACCACATAACCTTGGGCCATTCGACCGCTACTATCCCCAAGGAAATGGATTAGCCGAATCTTCGAACAAGAGTCTCATCAAGCATTACATCAAAAAAATGTTGGAACAAAATCAGAAATCATGGCACAATAGAACTAGTTCATGCCTTATGGGCCGATAGGGCTAACTACAAAGAAATCAATAAATATGTACCGCTATCAACTAGTCTATGGTATGGACGCAGCTTTTTCCCACCTCATTAGAGTTCTAGTCATGAAACTCCTTCAAGAAGTGCAGATTTAAGAGAATGATATGCAGAGGAGAATCAATCAAACCATCCATTTACAAATTACGTACAAGAGAAGAAGTATATGAAAGAACACAGCTGGTCCAAGAAAATATGAAGAAGCTATTTGATAAGATAACTAAGGCATACAATTTCCAAAGGGTTGGAATGTTGTTCTTAAGTGGGATTCAAGGAGAGAAGAGAAGGGAAAACATGGCAAGTTTGAGAACTTGTGGAAAGGGCCCTATATTATTCATGCCGAGAGGGGTCACAATGCATTTTTTCGAAAGAATTGAATGGAGAAGATCTATATGGAGGTCCTCGTTAATGGAATAATGCTAAAGCATTACTTCTACCAAGAATCATAAGTTTCAAAGCATTCTATTTTGTCATTGTAAATATTATAGTCCGAACATTGCATTCAAAGCTATGAAAATAAAAAATACAAAAATAGAGAAAGAAAGAAAAGAGGGCGTGATTGTCAAAAACAATAAAGGTATAGCCCCATACCAAATTAGAGAAACAAATCAAAGTGTGCAAGCTCAAATGCCACTCCCGAAGACCACACTTCTATTTAGTCAAATTGTTTAATCTTGACTAATTAGCTTTAAATTTTCTCACTGATAGGATAGTGAATTCGATTTGCTAAACCGTTTAATATTGGCTTATCAGTAGATAGTTTAGGATAGAAATTAAAGGTTCAAACATGCTCAAAAACTGAACCCAAGTCTCTAAAGAAAGTGACGCAAATCTATTTCAAATTCCGAGTCAAGAAAGATGTAAATATGGTTCCTATTTAGCTCAAAAATCTGAACCGAGGAAAATCAAAGACAACTCAAACAAAGATCAAAACAGAGTCAGCAGGAGAAGGAAATGCTTTGAAATTTCAGATCTCAAGCCTTCCATTTTGTTTTACATTTTGTGAAAAATAATGTCTATGTGCGACTTTGTTTTTATGCCATAGACCAAAGCATCAAGTTAGACTGCTCAATATTGACTTTGATTGTTTTTTAAAATTTCGTTGTAGAATTTAGAGAATAAAGTCCGTTGGACAAAGTTTAATCCCAACAGCATAAGAGAATAGGTAGAGAATCATATGGGCTCAAATATTTAATCCGAGTCCATGGAGAAATAAGAAGTAGAAATAGATTAGATTTCCGCTTTCAAAAGAATAAAATGTTGTGAAATAGTTTGCCAATCCAAATGCACTCTAAAGAATAAAAAATCTTAGATCAATAGGATTGGGTAGGTAGAAAGATCGTATTGATGGGGATCCATTGTTTTTATGGATGCTAATATGTTTTAAAGCAAGAGAAGATCATCCACGTAAAGAAAGGTAGTCCAATGGATAAGGCAACCGATCAACCTCCCAAAGAATGCAAGTCCGAAGTTCTCGATGCCTTCAAGAAGGCACCATCCCCAAGTGGAGCCACCGTTATCGCCTATAAAATTCTACATTTACTTGAGTATTCAAGGAAAAGATGTTTGTCTGCTAAAAAGTGTTGGCTCTGAAGACTCTCAAAAGGCCTCATGCCTCTATCTAAATCTTCACTACCGTTCTCATTTCACACTCGTAAATTCCCTTAATTTGAAAGCCAAAACACTGGTGCAAACCCCATTTTAACCCCTTCATCCCCCATAAAATCTTTCATTTTTCATGTTTTTTCCCCCTTTCCCCTTCATCAAAACCCTTTGATAAGGTTTAAAGACCCTTTATTAACCTGATCAAAACCCTCAATCTCCTTTAAAAATCATTGAAAAATCTATGAAAACCATATTTTTACGCATTATGGGACTTAAGCCCCCTTGGGCTAAGCTCTGACCCTTCCTCCATGCGTCTTGGTGCTAGAACCAAGCGCCAGCTTTCTCGAGTGCTTATTGCATTGCCCAATTGTGTTTAGCCCCTCGTATTTAACCCCCGGACATATGGTTTTCCATGTAACCCGTGGCCTCACGGTGCAGGGCGCCAAACCCTATCAAAAATTATATTTTCCGCCCCAAAGTATAAAACTTTGTTTATATAATTTTTTTGATGTTTATTATATTATAAAATTTTCCGCCGGGCGCAAAATTCCAAATCGAGTATCCATCGTCGGATCTGACATCCGTAGATCGACGACGCGCAATCCATCGCCTCGTGGTCCCCGCCATCCATTCACCGTTGCAAAAACCACGCGCATTCATCGCACCGCTTGTGAGAGTGGGGCGATTTTTCTGATTTTGCAGCGATTCCATACACCGTTTGACGTGTGGCCCGAACACTATTCACAAACGCGTCGTTCATCGCGCGTTAAAAATCAAACTTGGACTCCGGCGTGATATTGACGTCCACCGTTCGACCCGAGGTCGCTCATCGATGGTGATCGCTCACCAAAGAAGTTTGACAAGCTAACCAAGATACGACGCTGGCCATTAAAGCATCTCCGCTCGTCGATCCGATCCGTAGATCGACAACCCACAATTCATCGCCCTAATTCTCCTACTTTGACTTTTCGCCTTCGCTTCTCGACCATCGATCTTTGCGCGATCAACCGCTTCGATTCTAAAATTCCTTTTTTCTACCTCCCTCCGACCTCCTCTAATCAATCTCGACCGTTGGATGATGCCATCCAATGACCATGCTCTCTCCACGCGCCTTATGAAGAAGTAAACTCATACATGCGTGATTTTATAACATTGTTTGTATTTTGCAGTGGTCTCCAATGGTGTTTTCCGCCGTAATCAAAGAAAATTTGTAGGCGCAGGGTGACGATCCTCCCGCCTTCGATTCATTAAAGAAAAATTAGTCACGTGGTTTAAAATTCACGTTTCATCGGTGTTTCATGAGGCATTGATACCATATCACCCCTACGCAGCCCTACACACCAACACACACGACAAGTCAATCACAAATCAAAGAATATCGATGTCAAACTCAAAACGCACCAAAGATGGAAGATTGAAGATAGATTTGTGGGGGATTATGGCTAAAATTGATTATCAAAAGCCTTATCCTCCCAATTAAACACAGCTTGAATAAATCAGAGTGTTTTATCGTATAGAATGCCTATGTCGCCATATCGTGGGCTAATTGAATCCCCCATCTACTACGAGTCACCTACAGACTTTCAAAGCAATCAAAATAAGATCGAAGTTATTACCGTACCAAGAGATATTTTGCATCAATACAATGAAGCAGTTTATTTCAAACAAAGGAACTTATTGTAAGACTTTTAGCGAGGTTATTGCAAGGATAACGAGGAGCCTTCAAGTAATTCTTTCCAAGAAGCCTAATATTTAATGTAAACCAATTAATACAGGGGAAATATCAAAAATATTCTCTATTAAGCCCTCAAAATGGGCCGAGAGACAGTATGATCGTATTAATTGAACTTAGAAGATATTTTATCCCATTCCACCTCCTCATTCTTCTACTATACTACTGCAGTTAAGATGAGAAAGGTGTTGGTTGGTTGATCAATAGTTGTAATATTGAAACTCTTTGAAATAATACATAGATATGTTGAAGTTGAAGAACAAATTGAAGTCTTGGGAAGCCTTGATGATGTTGTTGCATGCTTGTTCATGAGAAGGCTCTATCATTGGATCCATGAGCTTGGTCATGTTGGTGAAGTATTCTAAACCGTTTAATGTTTTCTCCCGTTTTCATTCGTTCTATAATTTCTTACTACAATGAGGTTGAAATTTTTAGGCTAAGAAATGACTCGGAAGCACCTTAGACCTCGTTCATCCTTCATCGTTTAATGTTTTCTTCTGCCGAGGTATTTTAGAGTCTTTAATCTCTCTCTTTAGTCCTCATGCTTGTTTATTTCCTTAATAGTTCGAATAGTTGGTTTTAGCATGACTTATGGTTTTCCCCGCTTGTCCGTTGCCACTTAAGGGATTTTATTGAAGTCTCCCTTTGAAGTATTTCTATTTATAGTGAGTCAAGGAGGTCTAGTATGATCTTTCCCTTTGTCCTTGCTTAAAAAATTGTCTTAAAGGTATTTTATAGTTGTGATCATAGATGTATTAGGTGTTCCCTCTTCTATGAATGCAATTACCAGTGAATCTTTTATGTTTTCTAAGTTGTTTAAAATAAATTCTTTTCGAGGAAATAGGGTGTTCCCCGAATCTTAGATTTCATTTTAAAATTTGTTTTGAAATCATTATTTGCTTAAAGGTGTGATTTGTAGAATTTGTGGTTAGCCCCTGTCTACCAAATAGCTCTTTATTGTTCAAGTTGTGCTTTCAAATCCCTTTGTTTGAGAATTAAACTTCTCTTTCCAAATCATTGATGTCCATCTCATTCGAAAAAACAAAGGATACTGTGGGCCAAGTTAGATTTTCCCTCCGATATCCCATATGCATCGGTGAGTATGTTATGACCTCTTCTTGACTTCATTGCCCAATGAAGTCGACATTTCCCTGCTCTATTTATCTTTCCTAGATCTTTCATGTCTCCGTTGTATCAATCCAACCAAACAAATAAACAAACACTTGCACTTAATAACTAGTCTAAAACCAATACTCAAAGCACACAAGATAAACCTTTACAAAAAAACATTTGAGAGATCCCCTCTCCGAGAACAGAAAGAGGACTAGATCCCGGAACTCTAAAGATTGGTTCGATGCTTCCTTGTCTTTTGATTTTCCAAACTATCAAAACACGGGACACCAACAAGATAAAAAATAAATGTGGGTTATTTGATATAAATTATTTAATATATTATGGGATGGGGTATTTATAGTGGAATTAATAAAATAGGTTAAATGTTAATATGAAAATGAATGAGCGTTTAAAAATATACAAATACCATTTATAAAGTGTAATTTAAGCAAAGCTAAGCATATTTTTCTATACTTGTGGCCCATTATACTTATTAAATGTATTTTTTGCAGTGTTTTTTTGAATGTTTTTGTATGAAATGAAATTAGTTAAGTGGGTTTTTACTTTTCCTAAGGAAAAAAGGTGTTTTAACTTAGGAAAAGGGTGATAATGTTGAGAAAAAAGGGTTTTTATGAAGGAAATCCAATATTTAGTGGCAATCGGCTCATTAAGCCTTGGGTGTCTGTCCCAACAAAAGTCGAGAAATGCTTCCGAGCCTTTATAATCCCGCAAGTTTAGAATACCGGAATAATTTTGAGGGAAGGGAAATTAGTAATTTGCCGATGACGTTTTATTCATGCCTCAGTGTAACTTCTTTCTATCTACCCATCATTTATTCTATCATTTTTTTCCCTTTTGCATGGGTGCATTTGAGCTTGCAACCCTAATCCATTTTTATTTTAAAGCATAAACTATCTAACTCTAACCTTATTTCATCCGAGGGCTCGATTAAACTCGTTGAGCTCCTCATTTATTCTCTAACTATTCTATGGATTTTGTCAAGTTTAAACTATTTGACGGATCTTTATTCTCTATCCGTAAACATGAAATTCAAAGCATGAAAAAGTTAAGATTAAACTATTTAACTCATCATGGATTATGGCATTTTGAACAAGCCGCACATAATCGTTTATTTACGTAAAAAGTAAAAAAGTAGTGGAATTTTGACTTCAGCATCACTTTCATGTCTTTTTATTATGTCTTTTTTGTGTTTTGGGTCCATTTTTATTCTTTTTTGATATCTTATTTTTCAATTCCTTTGATTTTTTATTTTAGGAATTTTACCCTCTCTTTCATTTTTTTATTTTCAAATATGGGAAAACAACTTGCGTAAAGTAAGGTATGTACATATTTACAAGACTTATCAAAGTCAATTAAAAAATTATGAACCCTATTATTATAGGACCCTAACACATGGTATGATGAATCTGGCTGATTTTGAAATACATGAAGAGTGGAACGAATGATTATAAATAGTGGTGAGAATCCCTAATCGCTATGTTGATAAAGCCTTTCGAGACAAACTCGGGCATGTAGGGAGTCTCATTAATCCAATCGAGGAGTTGAGGCATGTTAAAATGATCCAAGATATCGCATGTTTGGAGAAGACATAACATGACAAGTTTTTTCCTCCAATGATGAGAAAGGTATTCGATTATAATGGCAATAAAAAGTCATTTGCTGATTTATGATTGTCAAATTTCATTAGGATACTATGTCGCTCATTCAATCCATCATTCTTGACAATGCGCATTTCCAGCATACCCGTAAATTGAAAAAAAGTATGCATAAGTCATATAATTGGGAACAAAAGCACACAAACAAGATTCTTCCGACCACCGGAAGGCTCTTAGGAGCACCCGTGAGATTCACAAACATTGCGAAAGAGATTGTTGGGAAAAAATACCGAGAGTGAATCAAGCATTTACAAGATATTCAAAACTTTTTACTTTTTTTCATTCTTTAAAACCCATACGCTACTTTCCTTCGACAAACCGGCAGTATATACGCGATCCCCGTTATTAAACTCGCGTATACACAGCAGATCTAGATATGTAATTAACTCTTCACTTAGATCATTCAATCATTCATTCATCGATGTTCAATAAACCGTAAACATGCGCGTAATAACGTAATAAACCATCACACAAAGCATCACACACTGAACACCAGGATTTTTTAGGTGGAAACCAAGTCGGGAGAAAACCACCGCCCAGCTTGCTCAGCCCTTCAATATTTTATTATAGAGAAAACATCTTACAACATATGTGCTGCGTTAGGACTCGACTCGAAAGACGTTGGTGCACCCACCGCGCTCGTTTACCGGCCTCTCGCGGAGGGAGCTACGACCGACTTGTTTACCGCACTCTCCCGGAAGGGAGCTACGACCATCGATCTCGTTACCAGCCTCACCGGAAGGGGAGCTACGCACTCCTCGACCGAAGGCTACAACCTTCGGCGACCACCTTGGACCACGTTTCATCAATTTTCACACCGGATCCAACCACTTCAATAGAACAACACTTGCGTGTGCCATATTTCATCATATTTTCATACCGGACCCTTTCCATACTTTTAAGCACAAACATACGTCACCAACAGTATACATATCAACATCGTGATTAGATAGCGTAAACACGAGCGGTACTGCATCGTATATTTCATACCCTTTGCTTCAAACGAAACCCTAGTTTGCACACGCGCTTTCACTTCACCGATGTCGCGTATATACGCGCTTTCGTCCACACAAACCGAGCGTATACCTCGCGTGTATATTTTATTGCGCATACGCGCTTTCGTCTCGAAGCCGCGTATATACGCGCTTCCTCCGCGCGGCGAAGTAGCGTATAGATCTTCAATCATTACGCAGCAAAGCATACTTCATCGCATCAGATATTCGGTCGCATCTACCCTTTGCTTCGAACGTATGTTCGCCCGGATGCTCGCCTCATCACGTATCTAAGCCTTCCATAATCGTATCTAGCAAATACAAGAGCAATTCAGATCCAGATCCCCTTCTTCATCATTGGTGCATCAAACATTCGGATTTATCATTCAAGTGTAACCCTTTCCATTCAGATATACTTCAGAGAGAAGTATTCATTCAAGCTCAGACATCTTGCACCCACACTCATGATTTGCACAATGAATTTCTTCTCCTTATATAGGTTTATCCTTTTTCAATACCATGAGCCAAAACAATACCATAAGCCCAAAACTACCTGGACGGGGTCAATTAGGCGGATCATTACCCAATACAATGGGTCAATACCATGGTGGTTACCCTTGGTTTTGTACTTTTTGAGCGCTTTAGCCCATACGCGACTTGGAACGTTCTTTTCCCGCGTGCATATGCGACTTCACCTAAGAATATCCGCGTATACAAAGATACATACTCTTTTCATCATGCTTTCGAGCACATTCTGAATTCTTTTCTTCATTGCCTTCGTACACACTCGTAGATACATCATATTTCCTTCATCATGAACATATTCTCTCAAGCACAACTTCATCAAGTAAGTTGTCATCATCTTCATCAAGTGGGTTGCCTTTCAAGGACAACACTCAGCATCATATTGTCAACAAACATCAGATTTACATCATTTACCAAGTCCATCAAGTCAAGCATAACTTCATCGTGGATTGCCATCAAGGACAACACATGTCAACAATCGCATGTCTTCATCTTCATTCCGTGGGTTGCCATCAAGGACAACACTTTGCATCATATTTCCAAAAATGCATAACTCTTATGATTTCTTTGACCCTAGGATTTCTCGACGAAAACATAGACGACCATGATTATCCGAAACTTCATCGACCTCAGTCCCGGCCATTCATGTCAAGAGTTTTAAAGATATCTTCGACTATAGCCATTGTTTTTATTCATGTTTCTTGACTTAGACATGCCGTCGTGCACTTTCAATCATAAAATATTCTTTGTGGGAATGTATTCATAAGATGAATATATTACTATTCTCTTGTTCTCCCTTCTTCCATGCCTCCTCTTGTAAAATGCCAGATCCAAGGCGCATTTCTTGAATTCCACTTCTTTGTCACTACATCTTACATGTATTCCAAAAATAGGTCATGGAACCCGAGGCTTTATGATTAGACCAAACATAGCATTCAATCTCTCATTCATACCTTGCAATAGCAACCTTTGGCCACTCAGAGGCAACATTTGAAGAACCATTTTTGTGTACCTTCATTCCAAATGCTTAATGTACGGTGAAATATTTAACAATTTTCATTTGTACTCACTTTTAAAACTCATAAGAGAGCACAATGCCTATGCTTGCCACCATATCTTATCTCAACATTTGAGATGCTTTGTAACAAGATGAAAAGTTTTTATTTGCGAGGTCGTCGACGTTCTTAATAATCAAAGCCATAAACATAGTGTCTTTGCACTACTAGTACAGAATTTGATGCGTAGTGCAGAATGTGGAAAAAATAGGAATCGTTCAATCGTCACAAAGAGAACATCCTATTAATGATATTTTCATATTAAATACCTTTTAAATTAGCAAAAATGAGAAGGGTTCATAGATAAACAACAATCAGACTCTAAACGCCTCTAACTATCGACTTAATAAGATAACAATGATTAAAAACACTAGTCACAAGCATATAATTATTTGATAAAAATCATAAAAATATGGACCAAAAAGGCAAAGCTCAACAACGACCAAGTCAACCTTCTCACACAACTGCTACACGATCGTCACACTCGTCTATGCATCCCCCATCGTTATCGCACGTGACCCATACTTCCATCCATATAGTCATTTGGTGCACAGAGGTAGAGGTTTATCTCTATATGGTTTCAATTTACTTCCATTGATATACCTAGTGAAGTTTCTTCTCCGCTTAATGTGGCCGTATGTATCGCACCTCCCTATGTGATTTCCTTGAAAATATATGGTTCGAGCCAATGCATTTTGAACTTCGGGTGGCGCACAAACTTGCTGTCATACAAAAAAACCAATCCCTATTACTTAAAGACCTTTCTGTCTAATCTGTTTGTCATGCCAAAACTTTTCGCGCACCTTTTGCACTCCGCTGATGGAAACTCGCAATGAACCGATCTTCTTCCAAAGACGAAAAATCGTGACAATCGTTCTTCCATAATGTCCCGCTCCCGCCATATTAATGAACATTGAAATGAACAAAATTGGGATAAATATACTCCATCGAAATAATGGCTTCCCTCGCCCATACACCATTCTAAAAATGTGTCTTTCCCTGTCAACTTCGCACGTGGTTCTATATGCCCAAAGAACCATAGGTATGTGAAAATCCCAATTATTTCAATTAGAATTGAAGATCTTAGTGAGCATCAAGCCTTCAATATCTTATTAAAAGCTTCCACCGCACCATTCTCCCTGTGGGGTGATACATAGTACTCTTTTGATGATGAATATGGAATTTCTTTTCTCGTCGAGCTTTAATAGTTTCAATGACAAAGTGTGTACCCCGGTCACTCATCAAAATATTAGGGCACCCAAGTCTGAGTCAAGACGTTCTAAAAAATGAAGTGTGCGTACCGTATTTGCACCACCATCCTTCATGGGCTTAGCCTCAGCCCATCTAGTCACATGATATGTCACGATGATTATGTAGCGCACACTCGTCTTCTTTCCCGAAGGGTCGATAGGTCCAACAAAATCAATGGTCATTTTTTTCAAAAAGCTTGCAAATCCATTTTTGGGTGCAAGGGAATATCATCTCATGCAATGGTTTCCATGTCCTTTGGCATACATCATGTTATCATAAAATTGTACTTGATTGGTCGTTGATCGACAACTCTATGTAACTATTTCAAACCAGACTTTTGATCAAGCTTAGCCTCTCTGGGTCCGAGAGGGCTCTCTCAAAGGGGTTTATGATATTAGATAATGATAGTACTAGATGGCTAAATCTATTTGAAAAGTAAATTTATTTTTGTGTATGTAGGTTGAAACATAATCCAAGATTGATATTATTGGGCTTTTCGGAGTCGACAAATCGCAGATTCAATGGCAAAGGTTTCTTGACATGGAAGTCGAGACAGTATAAGAGTCTTTAACAAAGGAAAATCACACATAGAACATAGGGAAACACAATTATTTCATCAATAAAGGAAGTCAGAGAATAAACATATGAATTATGAGTAATAAAGATGAAATCTACCGCAAGTGGTAAACATAAAGATATAGATCAAAAAGACATTAAAAACTCCATGCGAATCTTAGGTCTCGTTAAGAACAAGTCCTCTCAGGATATCGATATAAGTCAAAGTACATAAAGCAAAAACATATGGTGCAAAAGATCTCCAACTCCTTACAACTTCGATAATTTTGCCTTTAAATAGACATTCTTACAAAGAGGGATGATTTTCCTCTTGGCTAGATTCATCTAACTCTTCCTATGACACCTCATATAATAGAAAAACATCTCTTTTAATAAGAATATGATAGCTACACCCTAAATGTGACATTTCCTAATAGGACTCAAACTCCTATTTATTACATCATTCTATCTTATATTTGAAACGATTGCTTGTTAGTTACAAATAAGCATCACATGCTCGAATAGGCTATGACATAGTTCATCACTACTTGACATATTAAAGACCCTCCTAGCAGACCCTTATAATCAACGAAAGCTTTAGCCGATGAACTATCTCCACAACACCGTTTTCAAGTCATAAATGTTTGATGGTAAGGTCCCTTGACCTCGTTGGATGTGTCCACCCGTCCAAAAACTACCACTCGGGATGCTTCAAATCATTGAAAGTAGCTCGCTACGAAAAGAGGATAGTTTCATAGCGAGATTTCGTAGCATCCAAAAAATAGCTTTTGCACCAATCGAGTTTGCTCTTTTGTTGTTCCATGGTGTCAACCAAGACATGACACCTCACCACCATTAAAATCCTCCTTAAAAAACTACAAAAATTGGGTTTGAAATCAAATAAGATGCTACCGTAAATTTTCGTACCGTTTTCCTACCTTTAAGCCTAGGAAATGCAACGACACCGTGAAAAACTACGCAAGATTTCCAGATTTTAAAATTTTATCCAAAAAGTGACATCTAGTCAGTACAAAAACTTGGTCTTCTTCATCCCATGAAGCTTCTAAAACACATCCAAACTCAACTTAAGACCCTTGAGGTGTTTATTCTTCATTAATGATGAGTTCAACTATGGGCTCCTCAACCACATTCATCTTTAAGCCCTTCTTCTCGAGCTCTTCATGAATCAATTGTAACTACTCTTGAAGGTCTTTGACTTGGTCCTTCAATGTCCTATTCTTAGATTTCAAGTGTGTGTTCATTTTTCCGATATGCTTCACCTCTCCTCTCAATGGTTGAGTCCATTTGATCAATTGCTATGTGTTATTTAAGGTCTTTAACACTCCCTCATCTATATCTTCAGCTTTGGAATATGGGAGTTTCCCTGAATATCAATAGCATGTAAAATGTATTCTAAGTTACCCTTAGCCACCGTTTAGATTCTTGTGACTCTCTTGCCGCCATGTTTTCTCACCGTTGGCTTTTGTTTTGCAGTGTAATAGCAGTGTATCAACTTTCTGTAATGGCTCTATTTCCATGATTACCGGTTCACTTTGCTCTCGCCACTAAAGGCTCACTTTTGTCTCGCCACCGAAGGTGATGGTATACCTCTAGGTTTAGGAGTTATTTTAGGAGTGATGGCATCTTCTTCAAAACCACTCGATAAACATAAAAGATGACTAGTCTCTCGCCTAATCTCTTTAACTCCTCTAAAACCAACAACTTGATTAAACCATGATGAAAGAGTGAGGTTTCATTTTGCTTCAAATTTAGCTTGAAATTTGTCCAACATTTTAGCTAAGCTTCTATATAAGTAAAAAGGTAAATCAAGAGACCTCTTACCGACAAATGTAGCATAAGCCTAAGTGGTATGAATAAACCATATGATACCTCCCTTCACAAGTGAATTATTTCTCGAATGATTAGCATTGGCTTTGAGAAGTTGTCTTTCATGTAGCTCCTTGGGATGGAATTTGTGAGATCAATCTCACTATGCTTTGGCTTGATAAATTAATTACATTTCTCCATGGTGAAATTGAAACCTTTGAACCATTGTTCTCCTCCTCTAGGAATTCTTGTTGCTACCGCAATAGTCTCTCGTGCTATAGTGAGGTTCTCGCATTCCCACCTTTGAAGTTGTCCCATTGAAACCGATGGCAAACTCCTTATAAACTCGCACATGGCATCCTTGCAATCTTTGGAAAAAAATGCAAACACCTTGTTCTTCTAAAAAACTTCTAAGGTAGTTGGGTCTTCATTCAACAAATTCATGTATGATGGCTCATATCCGAGACAGTGACCTCCTTTGTTGGTCTTCCTCTTTGCAGCCATGGTGTTTTTATACCCTCTCTCGCATCGCATGATCAATGACACTCGCAATTGTTTGAAAATGCCAAAGAACAAGCTTGGCCTAGTGAAAACAACTCTCCTGAACTCAAAGTAGCATGCAAAGATGGAGCGGAGAATGACACAAGACTCAATTTGTGAAATATTTTAAAGTTTAGATGACAGCTCATTGGTTAATCATGACTTATGTATGCTTAAAACAATAATAATGACCTCACCCATGACCATTGTACCTTGGCATTAACCCTAACCGACTCGAATGACACCCACTCTAACACTTTTAATGATTGATTGACACCTTGCACCTAAATTTAAAAAGACAAATAGAAAAAACCCTTTTCGTAGCGTAGTTAGTGTATTTCCCGGGCAGCTTGTTTATGAAAGTATTAGCAGCTTTCGTAGCAAAAAAGTGCGTTTTTACTATGTAATTTGCTATGAAAACGAGGAAATCCTAGCTAAAGTGACCTTTTCGGACTTTATAAGCTTGGGAAATGGAATATGTCAGGAAATAATGACTGATGTGACATGAAAAAGACTTTGAATGGGGGTTGGGTTTGGACCTTAGGATATGTGCCACACTAATGACAAATGAACTCTATGACCACACCTTTGACAAATGAACCCCTAAGACTATGTCAAATGATGTTTCACTTTTTCTCGAGTGATAATGGTGGCTCCACTTGGGATGGTGTTCCCATTTTGGTACACCAAAGAACTCCGTAGTTCCGAGCTATCCATCTTCTTGAAAAACAAAAAACTCTGAAATTTTGCCAAGATTTCCTTCAAAACCCTAATGACCTTCACCTCAGGGCTCAAGCTTTATATTTAGCTTGTCTTTATTAGCATAAAAATTATATAAAAATGGAATATATTCAATGGAAATGAGAAATCAGTAGAACTTAAGAGAAATAGTGCTTCAATAACTCGCCATTGATAGGCGTCTCCAAAGACAAGGTTGTCCATCCATCTCTTGCTAATGTAAGTGTTGCTTCCATGGAATGCAAGCTACTTTTGAATGGACCTTTCCAAATATTCTCAAACTTACCATGCTTCCCCTTTTTTATTCAATCCCTAGCCTCCCACTTCAAAACCACATCTTGAATTTGAAAGTTTTCCTCTTTGGCCTTCCTATCAAATGTATTCTTGATTTCTGTTTTGAGATTGCCGATTTCTATTATAGACTTCCTCCCTTTTCTCCCCTGCAAGGATATCAATCGATTTATTCTCCTTTGAATTGCATTTGGCTCCTCTTCCAATCCTTGCAGAGAACTTCATGATAGCACTCCCAAGGATATATGAAAAATAGCTTCAGCCCCCATATACCAACTCATAAGGTGAAGTTCCAATTGATCTCTTTGTGCACACTCTATCAACCCATAAAGTATACTTTAGCTTCAAATGCCATGAATTCTTATTTTCCCGCAACACCTTCTTAATAATCCTCACAATGCTTTTGTTATAAGATTCAAAGCAAGACCATTACCTCGTGGATAGTATGCATTAGAGTGTCCAAAGTGTAATGTGATATTGATGAAAAAAACTGATCAGCTTTCTTGGATTTGAATGTCTCGTGCATTTCCAATGATGATCTTCATAGAGGGCAACCAAACCTAGGCAATATATTATTTTCCAAAAAATGAAATGATAATCGGATCATTTGCTTGCCTAGTTGGGATTTATTCAATACACTTGGTGAAATAATCAGTTGTCGTCAGAATCTAGCGATGTCGACCCGAAGATGATGGATGAATTTTACCGATAAAATCTAGCCCCCCACTACTCGGAATGGTGCCTCAACATAAATAGGCATCAAGGGTAAAGGGAACAAAGCTTTTTTCTTACCACAAAAAAATCTGGCATTCATGGCATTTATTGAGTATATTTTTAATATTTGATTATTTGGGTATAAAAGTAAATATGAAATTGAATAACTAAATATATATAGAGGTAATGTAATATTTAGTTAATGATAATAAATATATATTTTTTAAGTTAAAATGAATTAGATATTTATCTTAAAAAATTATTTTCGAAAATATAATTAAAAGTATAAAGTTATATTTAATTTTAGACATTATTTTTTAATAAAAAAAATTTGTTGCTTTGATGGATTTGAACCTTCAATCTCATTGTTTTATATAATACTACACAACACGAGTCAATTAGGCTATTTCTTATTGAAAAAAGGTTTATATATATATATATATATATATATATATATATATATATATATATATATATATATATATATATATAAATAGCTTGAACATGTCATAAGCATTTGCATGTAGTTATCTGTATAAAACTATCATATGATATATCAAAGTTGATTTTAATGGATTATGTTGGTTATCATTGTCATATATGTTAATGCACTCACAAAATGAAAATGTATGATTACATTTAAATGTGATTAGTTTTCCATCACTTTGATTCTAATTAAAATGTTGAAAATTAATATGATTCATTAAAATTGATGATGCTCATAAAAACATAATTAGGGAAAAATACGGAATTATATCAAGGTTTTAAAGAAGAAAAGTTTGAAGAAACTGACCTCAAAGATGTAACAAAATGTAGATATTTTAGCTCAATCTCAAATTAAATTTAATAAAAAAAATGAGATTTTGTTGTTTAGATAAAAATGTACATTTAAAAATGCACAACATTGTGAAGTTAAAGTTGCATATGCATGATTTCTTCACAGGATGGATTTTACAAGTGACTAAGATTTTCTAGAAGATGATTACAAATCATTGTGTTTAATTGGTAAACTACTATGGATATTCCATTAAAGTTTGTTTGTCACAACAAATCTTACAATATTATGCAAACCCTTAGTTGTTCAATCTCATTATTTTACATAATACTACATAACATAGTGATTGTCAATTGAGCTATTTCTTATAGGGAAAAAAGATATCTATATCTATATATATATATATATATATATATATATAAAATAAAATTCATAATTTTTAAGAAAGCTTGAACATGTCATAAGCATTTGATGTAGTTATATGTATAATTATCATATGATACATCAAAGTTTATTTTAGTGTATTATGTTGGTTATCATTCTCATATATGTTAATGCATTCACAAAATAAAAATGTATGCATTACATTTAAATGCAATTAGTTTCCTATCACTTTTCTTCTTCAAATTAAAATGTTGAAAATTAATATGATTTATTAAAATTAATGATGCTCATAAAAATCATAATTAGGGAAAAATAAAGAATTCTATCAAGGTTTTAAAGAGGAAAAGTTTGAAGAAACTAACATCAAATATGTAACAAAATGTAGACATTTTAGCTCAATCTCAAATTAAATTTAATATAAAAAAATGAGATTTTGTTGTTTAGATAAAAATGTACATTTAAAAATGCACAACATTGTGAAGTTAAAGTTTGCATATGCATGATTTCTTCATAGGATGGATTTTGCAAGTGACTAAGATTTTCTAGAAGATGACTACAAATCATTGTGTTTAATTGGTAAATTACTATGGATATTCCATTAGAGTTTGTTTGTCACAACAAATCTTACAATTTTATGCAAACCCTTAGTTGTACAATGTTTTACATAATATTAAAATTCAAAATTATTAGCCTAGCACACAAAATATTGAAAAAAAGTTGAGACAAATATAGAAAGAAGCCAAAAATAAATTTGACAACATCTATGTAGTGAACACAAAATGTACTCCTAGGAATTCCAATACGGGAAACCTAGTTAGAAGTTGAGACAATGACTTGGTTTTTTCTTCTTAAATATAAAATGAATATATAAAGAAAGGTGGAGTTGATATGAAGATACCATTCCCAATGTAGCATGTATGACTACTATAAGTTTTCTACTTCCTCTATTCTACTCTAGTATCTCACTCCCTTTGCTCTACTCAAATATGGAATGATGAAACAATAAAATAAGAATGGAACCCTTCAATTCATTAGAGAAATTTTGATGTATAAAATCGGTCTCCTAAGGAATATTATAAAATAAAAGTGGAAATAATAAAATAAGATTACATTACATCATGAAATTTTAGAGGGAAAAAATAAAAAAACTACTTTTTTCAACTTATCTCCCTCGCGATTTTACTTAAATTTCGAGCAGAGCACTCGATGGATATGGAATTTAATTCCTCATCCAAGGAGTACACATGTTGCATACTTTCGATGGACCACGCAACATGAAAAAATGATAAATAAATTAAAAACGTGATTGGTTCTTATAAAGTTGATTTTTTATCCGAACTTATGTAGAACGCAATAAAATACAAAAAATACACATAAACACAGAGATGCAATATAAATAAGACTTCATTTCATTAATATCACATAACTAAAATATGCTTACGTACATAATGGAAATAAACTAACTAGGGTGTTGGTAGCTTAGCTTTGAGAAGAGATGTGACTGCTATAGGGTTTCGAATCTATGTTACAATGAGGCTTGAAGGCCTATTTATTATTGAGAAACAATGGAAAAAAACTAAACATACAAAAATCCTAACCCTAGGATATTAAACGCCAAACTATGGGCCCCATTGGGGTAAATTGGTACATCAATTTCCGAGGGTCGTAACTTTGGCATACGATCTTCATTTGACGCACATGATACCTAGTTAGAAAGATCTATCTCGATGACTACAACTACTAATAGAGAATGTCAAGTCAAAAACACACATTCACCATATGTGATTTTCCAAAACAAACGTCGTTTAGGGCCATCAAAATAGCTCTAGAAGTTCAAGACCCGAAAAACTCGCTAAAAATAGTAAATTATGCTACAATTAAAGAAACTAAAAAAAATGAAAGAAACAATGGTGGTGGTCCAAATTGGAATAGGGGGGTGGCCACCAATATCCACCTAGATCATTAATCCCCCCCCTTAGGAAGCAATTGTCCCCATTGCATTGAGTTCCTCCATGAGATGAAGAAACTTCGCTGAACTTAGTCCCCGGGTGAAGGAGTTGGCCCGCTTTGACAACTCGATATAGCTGGATCCCTCCCGCCGACATGTGTTCTTGATCTCGTGTGTCCATGATATGATCAATTTGTGCCTTATTCCATGTAGTCTGGGTTTAACTCTCGTTGGTGTGAGTTTTTTCTCGCTATGTCGGATGTGTCCAATAGAGGTGGAAAGTAGAGCCGAAGGTCGTCCACATTGAACACTAGGTGCAGACCAAGGAATGGTTGAATACCGAGCTCAAAGGAAATTGTCCCCTATAGCCTTGGAGTGGTTGAAGCATGTGGTGGGGTCTAGAGAGGCAGTTCTTCTACAGATGTAGCCACACTTTGTCACCCACTTTGGAAGTTGTCGTGGCACCCGATGTTGATCATGTCGCTTGTTGTACTTAGCATTGGCTCTCGTACAATATGTCATGAAACTCATTGGTGGATGTATTGAATGCGCTCAATGAAATTGTTTGCCTCGTCATATTTAGACTCGACATCGCCCAAATCGCCCCTGAGTAGCCGCAAATGGAATGGCTACGTCAATGGGACATAGTGGCTTGAATCCCAAGCTCACTTGAAAGGGGGTTGTGGCTTGTTGAGTTGTGGAGAGCCCGGTTATAGCCATATTGTACATAGTGGAGACTCTCATCCCATGTGTGTGGATGCTTTGAGTTGTACATGCACATAATGTCTATGATCATCCTATTGACAACATTTGTCCGCCCATCAATTTGGGTATGGAAAGTTGTGGACTTGATGAGCTTGGTGTCCAACATTGACCGCAGGTTGGACCAAAATTTACGTGAGGAACCCGTTATACCAATATCGAGATGATAGACTCGTGGGATCCCAAAGTCTACCCACACTCATTCAAAGAAGAGTTTAGTAGTGGCTTTCTGTTGTGATATCCTTCTTGTAGGTCACCATAATGGCCATATTCGAGAATTTTTCGACGACCACGAAAACACATATGTTGTCATGCTCAGTGGAAGGAAGGCTCGACATGTAATCCATGGAGATGAATTCCTAAGGTGGACTAGGGGTAGGCAACAGAGTATAGAGGCCTTGCTTCTTGATGGTCGGCTTGGCAATGGCAGAGGCGAAAGCGCAAGATCCGATGTACTTCCCGACATCCTACCGAAAGGTTTGGCCAATAGAAATACTTTTTGCCGTACTCCCACTGTTTTCTCGACCCCGAAATTCCCAAACGACCCGACCGTAGTGTGATTCCCAAAATCATCTTGGCACGCTCGCTTGAAGGAACACAAAGGTGTCCCAAGTGACATAACAATGCATCTTGGAGGTGAAAATTTGGAACTTGCTTACCCTCCAAGAGTGTCTTTTTATGTGTGGAAAAATTCTGGATCGCTCTTGTAGAGAAGCAGACCCAATCGTAAGTCTCGTGCCCATAAGAGTTGAGCATGATGGTTAGCACCATGATCGGTGGTCGACCGAGGTAGTTTTGAAACATTATTGGTGCTACCCTTCTTGTAATTGATGTTCAAATGAAATTGTTGCAGTATGTGTGGAACACTTCGATGGCGATCGTTTTTGCAACTTCCCTTGTGTTTCGTACGCACTACAGAGGTCGACGGTCCGTGTGGATGATCGTTTCCTTCCCAAAAATGTAATTCTTCCATTGTTTCCAGTAAGCTCGCACAATGTAATACATCTCTTTGTCATAAGTGGGATACTTCCGCACTATGTCGAAACAATGTCTCATTGTGATATGCCACAGATGCCCTTGTTGAGTAAGAACTGCCCCAAGATCATAGCTAGAGGCATTTTTATCGATCTTAAATGGTTGTTGCAAGTATGGTAATGTGAGCACTAGGGTAGAGCAGTAGGGGGATGTTTCAACTCTACGAATACCGTGCAGTTGAGATTCAGACTCAAAATAAATTTTTCTTTCGCTCCTCCCTTGGTGACTTGACTCAAGGGCCAAGTGATATGAGAGAATCCCAACATGAACCTACAAAAGAGAAATTAGCAAGACCCTAGAAAGTTGCGAGCTCTGCTAGAGTGGTTGGGGCTAACCAATCCCGAATGAATTGGATCTTAGCCGGATCCACATGCACTCCCCCGCTCATCAATAATTTATCCCGTATACTAAACCCCGGGTCATGCCAAAAGTGCACTTCTCCAAATTGGCACACAACTTGTGTTTTTGCAAGTGTTTGGAGGTCCCGTCGGATGTGGTGGAGGTGATATTCCCAAGTATGGCTAAAGATCAGGATGTCATCCAAGTACACTACTACAAATGATTTGGTGAATGGCCAAAAATATGTCGTCTATCAACCTCATGAAGGTTGCGGGAGCATTCGTCAACCCGAAAGGCATGACAAAACCATTCGAAAAGGCCCTCCTTAGCTTTGAAGGTAGTCTTCCACACATCTGAGGGTTCGATTGGTACCGGTGATACCCAAAACTTCAAGTCGATCTTTTTCGAAATGCTTTTCCCCATTGAGTTGGTCCAAAAGTTCATCAATCCCATGGGATCGTGTACCTATTTCTAGATAGTGATCTTGTTTAGCACCCGATAGTCAATATTGAGTCTCCAAGTCCCATATTTCTTCCGCACCATCACAATCGGGCTCCCATGGGGTGATGAACTTGGTCAATTGTGACCTTCTCATAGCAACTCCTAAATATGCCTCATGATTTCATCATTATCCAGAATAGAGCACCTATAGATTGGTCTATTGGGCAACTGATGCACCTGGGTCAGATCAATGGGGTGCTTGCCCTCGACAAGCAGTTGAGGCACCCCCTACGAGGGAGGTGAATATGTCCCCGCACTCCTCCACAACCTTTTCCATTTGTTTTTTGTCATGTGGAAGAGCCCTATCTAGAGGTCATGGCCACAAATATTCTTCTTGCCCTAAGGGCAGATCACCAGAAAAATAAATTTCCCTATTTTGAAAATGTGCTTACCGCATTGTTTTGCAAAGCAACCAAAGAGATGGTGATAGGAGGTGCTACCTCCGATATCTTGTACAACTTATTTCCCAAAGTACCAATAACAACATGAAGCCGAGACTCATACACAACATGTCACTTCCACAAGTATGGTTGGCCTAATAATACATCACAAATATTAAGAGGAGTAATGCCACATAATACCTCACCGGTGAAGGGCTTGATGTTGTAGGGAAGGTGACACCGCCGGGCCGACGCGGAGTTCCCGTCCTTGGTGAAGCCACCCGATGGTGTATGACTATGGATGTGATGTGGTCAGCAAGCCTAGCTACTTCACGACCTATGTTTGAAATGAGGTTATTTTGGCTCCTCATTGTCGACAATGAATTGCAACTGGGGAACCCTTTACCCACATCTAGGAATGGAAGAGGTGGTCCCCCCCCTCTCCGGATATTCCAGCTTCCTCCTTCTAGATCTTCGTGGTGGAAACAAGGGCATTAGGCTCCACATTGATAATGTTATTCCCTTTTCCATTCCCCTTTGTCGAGTTCTCGATTCATAATCGTAGCATGCATCGTATCTCGAAGCCTTCAGCTCGACCACCAAAGGATCTGCTTTGCCTCAACACTCACTTATGTTGTGAGTGGAACTCTTATGGAACTCATACCACTTTCCCGTGTCCTTATTTGGCTTCGTGGCATTGTTATTTTCTTGCGGCTTTGGTGGTTTATCCCTGAGCCACCCCTCGCCTTGGATTTTTTCCTTTGTTCTATGGTTTGGGGGCACCTTTCCCTTGCTTTTTGATTCACGCGATCCAAAGTCTCGCTTCTTCTGTTTGAAATTTTTCTCAATCTTGGAAGCATATCGATATGCTCCACCAAGCGAGGAGATGTCAAGGAACTCCATTTTCCTCCCTGAATGTATATGTGTAGGAAACTACAAGTATTTCAAAGACTAAATGTTTCTCTCAATCTTTGATACCTAATTTTTAGTGCTCGTGGTATGGAAACAAATTAAACCATCTCATGCACATCTTGATCCCTTTGTTGCCATAACATAGTCCATTGTATGTACTTGTCCTCATAGCTCCCCACTGGGAAAATATTGTTCCTTGATGGCATCTCGAAAAAGAATCCCAAGTGGGTGCGGCTGAAAAATAGAGAGGGTTCCCTCTCGTCCTTTTGCTCACAAAGTATGTTTCCTACTAGTCCTTGACATGGGGGGCATCTTTCGAGGAGTGCAAAAGTAATCTTTTCCCGTTGGAAATGTCATGAACCGAGAAATACCCTTATAATAGATTCAACCATCTATCTACAACGACCTGCATCTATTTGGCCCTCAAATATGGGAATGTAAAAAGTTTACTTGTACCTTAAAAAGGAGTTGTGCCTCTAGAGTGGTTGTTGGATGCATATGCACCGTCGCGTGGGTAGTCATTAAAGGATCTGGGGAAAAAGTAATCCATCATCACGTTCATTTTTTGTCGAGGGCCTCCTCGAGCACTATTTTGATAGGATATCTCTCGCTCATCTTCATTTTTCGTCCCCCATGGGAGCGTCATCAGTGGTTTGGGAGGATGATCTTGCAAAGGTTCAACTAGTATTGAGCCCCCAACTCCTTATATCCCGATCTCGTTGGGGACATGCAAAAGAAGGATCAAGAAAGAGAAAACCCCTCTCGATACCACTGATCCGGACTTATGCAAGAACACAATAAAATAAATAAATACACATAAATGTAGAGATGTAATAGAAATAAGACTTCATTTCATTAATATCACATAATCGAAATATGCTTACGTAAAGAATGGAAATAAATTAGCTAGGGCATGGTAGCTTATCTCTTGAGAAGAGATGTGGCGACTCACAGCCTCTCGAGCATATGTTACAATGAGGCTCAAAGACCCTATTTATTATTGAGAAACAATGGAAAACTCTAAAAAATCCAAAAACCTAACCCTAGGAGATGAAACACCAAACTATGGGCCCCGTTGGGGGTAAATTGGTACATCAATTTCCTAGGGTCGTAACTTTGGCATACGATATTCATTTGACGCACATGATACCTCATTAGAAATATGTATCCGAGGACTAGAACTATTGACAATGAATTTTGTGTCAAAGAATCACATTGACCAGATGTGGTTTTTCCAAAACAAAACGTCGTTTAGGGCCTCAAAAACGACTCTTAAGTTCATCACTCGAAAACTGTAAAAAATAGTAAATTGTGCTACAACTAAGGAAATTGAAAATTTGAAAGAAATAATGGTGGGGGATCCAAGCGAAATAGGTGGGTGGCCACCAATATCCACCTAGATCAATTTTGGTTGTACATTTTTGTTTTGAGGCCCATTTTGACCTCAAAATTCCACTAATGTCCTAGTTACCTATTATTTAATAATGATTTGATACTCATCTAGGGTTATGCTTAGGGTTATTGCATGTCTCAACTCATCTATATAATTCTTGAAAGTCCACAAGTCACTAGCTCCAAATATGTTAGAAATAGGCATTGATGTGGAATCAACTTCATACCATGGAGATCAAAATCATAGTTCAATTTGTGGGGGGGGCATAACTTCCTCATGCTAGCTATAACTAAGCCGATATTTTCACTTTTAGAAATATCTCAATATATAGAGTAATGGTGATAGGCTACCAATTATATCAACAATTTTTTGACCAAAAAAATGACTATTTGATGCCCCAAAATTAGATCCAAATGTTTTAGGTCTCCAAATCACCAAAAATGGAACCTACCCCAATAATCGACCCTACAAGTTAATAGCTCTAATTTTTCTACTATGAAAGCACCGTAATTGATCCAAATTGGACCAATATATTATTTTCCATCTATCTTGATGCTTTTATAGTGGAAAAAAAAGAGGAACTTGCAAGTTCATTTTAATAGCGAGTCTTATTTTGGAGAAATGGGGTTGGAAACCTTCCAATGCCATTTTGAAGCATCAAATGACATTTTTTTGGTGTTAAATTTTTCTTGATTTAGTGTTGGATGCTAAGATTCAAATCTACACTCAAATGAATCTCTAATGGTACAAGAATTGCATCGATCAATATTCATATGCAAAAGTTATGTCTCCAACAAGTTAACCTACCATGTTGACCACCATGGTACGAGAAGATGTTATGTCGACTCCCTATTAATTATGTAAATGTGGCTATGGGGGAATAAGACCCTACCCTTTGTTGGTTGCCAAGATATGTTAAATATTGAAACTATTAGGAGGAGTAGGGGTTCCATTCTTTGCTATTTTATTTCATTCCACGATTGAGTGGAGCAATTAGGAGTGGGACATTAGAAAATAGAATTGAGGGGATTAATTTTCTATAGCATCCTTACAAGCCATAGGTCTCAAGTAACTCCATAGAGAGTACCTCTTCATTTGTACTTGCATATTTCCATACTAGAGAAAAGAAAGAAAAGGAGCATCACCTTCTCGTTGTGTTTTTTCCTATAATGGTTTCCTATGGTAATACTTGTGCCCGTCATGTATGGTGCAAGTATGTATTTCTTTCTATTCTCTATATCTCACATTTCAACTATTTCATTAATTTAAGTGAAAAATTCAACTATTAAAGGATCTAATATCTAAAGGAGAATTAATCTTCATAGTATATATTTGAATTATTTTATCGAAAGTTGTTGTGACAAATTGTTCTAGTGTAATATCCATAAAAATTTTACAAATCAAAAATAAATTATATATTATATATTGATTCATTTTGAATTAGTGGCCCAACAAGTTTACAAGGCTTGGAAGGCGATTAAAATTCAAGGAGGAGACACTCGATAGGGAAAAATTTTAGGGCATACTATTTGCAAGTGGGCTAATTTTTCATTTGTCGAAAATTTTATAGCATAAAAATATTTTACTTTAAAAATTTACTAAAAATTTTATAGATACTATATAAAATCATTAGAAATTTGAATATTTTTACAAAAAATATAAGCAAGGATTTTAAAGTTTTTTGCATATAAGGGACTTGAAATATTCAGACAAGGTTTCTAAACCTTAAGATAAATTTCTCTCCCTAATATTTTCCTTACAAAAAAATATCAAAATTGATTTACTTTATAAGTGTCTCACTACAAGGAAAAGACCCTCTAGTGGATGTTTTTGAGGAAGCCCTTATAAAAAATAGCCCAGATATCCCGTTTGTAGTAGAGGTCTCTAGAGGAGGTTGATGGGTGGAGGTTTTTAGCGATGTTTTTTTGTGGTGCATTTCTCATCATAAAACACACCTGAGTGCGTACTAAAAATTGGCACATCGAGACACCGTGCTCTCCGTACAAACTCACCCAAAGTGCATCATAAGTACTCCAACGCACCGATGCTCTACATACGAATCGACCGATCGCGTCTCCATCAATCTAATGCAACATAACGATATGCGGTGCGCCATTGATAAAACTACGTTTCGGTGTGCCTCAAAATCGAGTGCATCAAAAAAGGGTTAATTTAAAAAAATCTTACCGCTTGTAAAAACATCATTTTTACTTGTTCAATGCTTTCTAGACCTCTCAAGCATGGGTGTAAGTTTATCTTCCGTGTGGCGCCATGCCATCGATGCTCCTATTGCTCGAATTATTTGTCATCCATCGCGCATTGTGTGGAGTTCAAATTTTCAAGAATGGTGGGCAAATTTGGTTTTGTCAATTCCTCAAAAAAATATACCTCCTCGACGCGCAAATGTACATGTAATCTACTTGTTTTTCAATAACTAAACTTTTTAGCAGATTAAAATTTTAAATTAGCTTAAAATTAACCTTTAAAAAAATAAAGTATATAGTGTGTTCGAGCATTTCGCTCGTATACACATGTGCCGCCCGTAAATTTATAGGTCGCACCGCAACGAGTTATAAATCGCATTGGGTTCCGGTAGACTAAAAGATGCACACCAATAAAATTTAAAAAAATACAAATACAATAGTGGTCGTTCACAGGACCGCACCGTTGACTATGTACTTGATGTTAGGGCGCTGCATTGACAAAAATATCCACCTTGTGGGCGGTTATGTTTGTTCAACGCATTGCACAAAAAATATTTCCCGGTTGCGATGGTGCACGAATATTTTTCATGCGCACCGGGCACGTGCGTGATAAAGTAGTAAGCACTAGTAATGGTGCATTACTCTTTTTTTTAGCACACCGAGTATTTTTTTTCAATAAAAATTATATAAATATATTTGTAATTACATTTATCATTTAATAAAAAAAATGTATTTAATATGTGAATTATTCAATGACGTCAATGGAAAGAGAAAAGGGAACAACAAGAACATATGGAGAACTCATTATAACGTGATGCAACCGTGGGAGGACACGAGAGAGGGAGAGACTTCCGTACCCTCGCCCTCATTACGACATCCCACCCAATTGCTCCCTAAGGGAGGTAGGCCTCCTCAAGTTCTATGAGGAGGCTACATCCTTGAAGGGCCATAGTGGATTATTGGGACAACCGATCTATAGGTGGGATGCCCATCGACGCCCTTTTCCGGGTTGGTCCCTGCCAGTGGTACGAGCCCACCGAGGAGGACATCTATTTTATTACTCGGCCTATCTAGGAGAGGGTGATATTTTCCCCTGGGCCTCCCGCATGTCCCCGTCGACTATGCAGCAGTGGGAGTCGCTAGCGTACTCCCGCAGATACATTAGGGACGATATAGTTTCTCCCGCAAATTTTTCGTGTGTCCAAATGGGTCGTGCTAAGCATTGCTTCGTTTGGTCTAGAGGAGGTGAGGTGCCTCTCACTACTATCGACGACCATTGCACACTATACTAGTGACGGGAAATGCATTAGTTTCCCGCTTTTATTTTATGTTGATTCATTATTCTAGTCACCACGACTTGTGAGATGGTTTACGATTTTTTTGCGATAGCTTTTGTACAACATTAGATAGATGTTTTTCTTAGGCATGTGGAAGGTTAACCTTCCCTTTTTTTCTTCAAATTTAGTTTGTTTATTTTTTTGAGAGGTTTCCTGAGACGAGGCCTACATCGTTAGTATGAATCTTAATTCCAAGCGTACAAAAAAGACCACTTTAGTTGTGCATAAAAAAAGCCCCTAACAGCTGAAGATGGCTGCCAATATCCTCAGATATGTAGTTAGGTGATCAAGATAAATGTCGCAAAAGTCTAGATCTATGCATTAGAAGACATTAAGCAAAGAGAAAAAAACAAGATTTACTCCATGCATCCAATAGACAAGACAAGAATATGTTGAATGAAGTTTTGTATTAATGGCACTGGGAGGAAAACACAGAGGGTCAGCATTAGTTCTCCTCAAATGGGATGGGTTCTTTTAAGTCCTCAACACTTCGGATCTAAAATTCTCTCTCTTGATGGTGTAGAAAACCCTAGACAAAAAAATGGTAGCAAAATATGACTATGATGGTGGATCAAAGTCGACCAAAAGTATAGATCCAGAAGTGATATTTAGGCAACAAAAGGTGGTAAATGAATGGGAAAACCCTTCTATTTATAACAAAATATTGGGTTAGTCTAGATATTGGTGCATAATTAAAATATTATTAACCAAATCAAGATCCAACTTTTATGGAATTTTTTATTATATTTGTTGGAGGGAAAAGGAATTTGGGTTGGGTCAAATCCATTTATTTGTAAATAATAAATAAATAAATGATTTATTTATCATTTTAAGGATGTGGTTGAGTAATAATCAAATAAATAATGATTTATTTAATTATTTAAGGGTGATTTAGTCATATTTAACAAAGAATATTATTTAAATAAGGTTTAAATAATTATTCTTAGAAAATAACAAGATAAATAATGATTTATCTAATTAATTTCCTTATTTTGGGTTAGATATAACTAGGAATATTAATTAAGCTACTATTTAACTGATTATCCCTTGAGGAAAATAAAAAAAATGTAGATTTATTTAATATTTCCTCATGGGGTTTCCTGTTTAGACCATAAACAACTTAATAAAGGTGGTTTACTAAGTTATTTTCATAGTGGAAGCAGTTTTACTTCGGGTAAAATTGGTCTTACATGGTGTATTTGGGTCCATCTAATGATAATAGGTTAGATGACCAAAAAATGGTGTAACAGATTGCCCCCCAACGTATGAGTGTTAGGAGCTAATCGTATGACCGAAGTATGTTGTAAGAACTCAATCAGTAGAAACCGAAGGGGAAGTCAGAGAGAGAGAAATATAAGGTAGACCAAAGTGCTGATAGGACTAGACCTTGAGGAGGAGAGACTAATAGGTGCGACAAGTCTCTTTTATGAGTGAGTACCTATGCTATAGGTAGTGGGGGAGGCATACCTATGTCCGCTGAGACAGAGTACAAAGAATAATGCGTTCAGTAAACAAGGAACTGAACAATATAGTACATGCTGGCATAAACATGAGCTAGATAAACAACATGATAATGGATCCCACATACATACCGTGCTCGGGATAACGAACGAGACTCGTACAATAATATCTGAGTACATGAGATACAAATACAACCCAGATGCCCCTATAAACAGGAAAGGGATCTAAAAATTTGACTAATACAGGCAATCAAAAAAGGTGTTGCAAGCGGTTGAGGCCGACATCATCAAATCTATGGAGCTGCATCGAAGGCTGAGATGAAGAGGTCATCCAGGCATGTGGAGGGCTACCTGTAGGGCCACCCCTCATGAGGGCTGAGACATCTCACACACCCCCGAGAATCACTAGTCTAATCTGCTGCATCACTGAACCATCGAGTATACAGATCTCAATCATGCTGAAAGGAGCTGGAGCTGAGAAACAATCAAGTCAAAGGGCTATAAGGAGTCCTTTTTCCTGATCTGAGGCATCGAACAAGAGTGCAAGCTGGAACCAAGGTATACCACCCTCTAGACCTGTCTTCTGGAATAAATGATCTGATGTCGACAGAAGTAGGTCCACCATAGTTGAGGCAATGGCAGGTCCTCAGCTAAGGCACGAGAGAAAATAGTAGTGCGAATGACGAATGGACACCAGGGGTGATGATGAAATGGGGGTTACTGAGTAGTGGACGGATGACTTCCCTTGTTAGAGCATAAAGGGCATGGATGACCTGGCAACAACTGACACAATATCATGAGGGATAGGGGACAGTGGGACTGAAGGCCATAATGTGTGACACGAGAGAGGGACCAAGCAATGAAGGATGGAGGACTATAGCAGGATGCAAAGGGACTCTTTATAGACTCCATGAATGTAATGATGACTCAACTGAGATGCTCTAAACAAGGGTGACTCGATGGTGCTGCCACACAGAAAAGGTCCAATGGGGACCCCAAAAACATGAGTACAAGATGGTAAGTCACGAAGAAAGTCGACACGAGCGTGGATGAGTATGGAGGCAAAGTGGTGCCCCCGCATGTAGTGTTGCATGTGAGGAAAATTCAATTTTGAGGAGGGGTGAAGTGACGCTTCTTGGAAAAAATGTGTCCCTGGGTTGAAGTATCAAATCACTAAAAAACTAACAGATACCCATTTGAGGGCTCAGTGAGAGCTTTCCAACGATATAGATGGTTCATTAAACCGAGCTACGGTCATTGGCCACGTGAGGGCGAAAGAAAAAATCAGGGGGTTTTCTGATAAGGTGTTTTTCCCTTCCAAATTTACTTATTTTCGTGTGGAGCTGTGGTGAATGTAGAGAGGAGAGAAGACCCTAAATCTTGTAGTGAGAGTAGTAGTACCGACCATTGGAATCGAGATCCGTCGACTGCAAGTAAGAGGCCTAACCCTACTCTTTTCATTTTCAGTGGATTGAAAAGTTCAGCTTTAGGTCCCCGCAGCTCATGAATGGGCCAGTGTTGCACTTTAGGGTCTCGTTTCGCTGACCCGGGTAGTAGGGACCGGGCTGAAAACTCATGACTCCGTCCCCGGAAATGACCTAAAAAGTGCGACCTGTCGTAGAGAAAGGGGGGTTTTCACGGTCGTTTTTGGCTAAAATCGGGGATTTTTTATGGTTGAGGGGGCATAGGTGCCCCCAAGCATGTTATGTGGTCATGCCAAAAATGTATTTAGAAAAAGGGGAATCTAAACACATTTTAATGATGTGGTGTGCCATTTGTTTTCGTTATGGTTATGCGCTTTGAGAAAGGGAATGGAGGATTACCAATCTCTTTTGGTACCGCATATATGAATCAAATGGAATTTAAGTTTCTAGGTTGGCGTACATGGTGTCACTATCCCAAACGAGAGGATTTGGAGATAATGAACCGGTTCTCTCCTAGAAATCCCATGGGTTGGTCAACAACAATGTCGAAAGCGACTGGGTTGTTGATGTAAGATGAAGGAATGATGAGGGGTATCATCCCGAGAGTGATATCAAGTGATATGGGACTCTAGAGGTTTCTTCTAAATGGGGAAGAATAATGGTACTAGAGTCAACACGACTAGATACACTAGGAGAGTTGTGGAGAATTACTTCTCCCGGTCTCTCAAATATGGGTGCCCCCTTACCCAAACATTGGGTGTCAATGTAATGGCCACAAGGTGTATGTGGTTCGAATGCATGGGTTCGATGTAAGGGGGGGGAAAGATAAAGTCGTGGGTGGTAAATAATTCCATAATGTCGCCATCGTAATAGAAGATATGGGTGAATGGTGGAAGAAAGACCACTCGACGCGGCGAAAGCTACATGATTCATCATCATGAGAAGAGAGGTTCACATACGACATCGTCACAAGGGGTGATAGAAGAGTATGCAGATAAAGGATCCACCGATGTTGAGCCCAGGGTGATCGTTGAAGGGAGGTCAAGCGAAACATCAGGGGAAGTCTCCAAGGGGACTTCCACTGAGGGTCTCATGGATGATGATAGGTAGAAAATGGTGGACGAAGGCTTTGTCATCTCGACATCATGAGGGTGAATGTCAATGGGAGCATTAGTGTCCTCTGGTTTTTCCGAAGCAAAACGCGCAAATAAAGGAGAAGTGGACTCGTTGCGCTTGGCCTCGAATTGGTGAAATGCCACTAGAGACGTGTGAAAGTCCTTGAGGTGGGGACAAAGGTGGGTATAATGGCCATAGAGATCACACAAAGAATAGGGGTGATTGGTGTGAATATTCTTCGGGTTCCTGGTTGCAGTCGAGGAAGGAACAAAGGTTTTCGGGACCATAGACTTAGGGAACGTGACATTAACCATGGGCTTGAGATGAGGAAACTCCGGACAAGTATGGGTGGCATGAACGACAACATCACACAAAGCACACTGGATGGTACGATTTGAAGGCCGATGGGATGGGTGGGGTTTTTTGGGGCAGCCTTGTCTTTTTGATGTTGTTCTGCAAGTTTTTCTCTTACATTTGAAATGCGATCACAACAAGAGATGGTTTCATCGTTGAGGTGGTCGAGGTAATCGTTGCGAAATGGGAGAAGTCATAGGGGCCGGTTGAACAAGGGTCAAAGCAAGATAAGGTTTAGGGTTGACTAGCGGGGTAGTGGGCCGGAGGGTCAAGGTACCGTATGGGAATCCCAAGGGTCAAGTTAGGGAGAGAGAGGGTAGCCATGACGGTACCGTATACACTCTCGGACCCAGGAACAATGTTTCGATCTGAGGGGTAATGGCTAGGGAAGGATGGCTCCAAGATGGTTAAGGCCTGGAGGAACCATTCCAGGAGGATAAAGAGGCTCATGAATACTAGTGGTAGGTGAAGGGCTAGGAGGAGGAGGTCCAAAAGGCTGAATCAAAGGGCTAGGAGTAGGCTGCAGAGGGCGAGGAGGCTGCTGACTAGTCGAGGTCGGCCGCTTGAGGGCAGCCTGAGACGATTGCATCATGAAAACATTCTGATGAGAGTCGGGATCGTGAGACAGGAGGAGGAAGAAGAGGGAATGTACCAAGCAATGAGGAATCTTTGTAGAATCTGGGTGAGACACTAGTCAAAGGATCGACGGTTTTCTTATTGGCCACCGAAGAGATAGTGGACTCAGGGGAGGTTTGAGACTTCGGTTCGTAATATGTCAACTAGTCAATGGTGACTATCTTTCCGTTATGAAGGAAGGACATCTTGTGGTGGACCATGGATGGGACAACAGACATCACATAAGTGTAGCTACGACCCAATAGAATGTTGTAATCTAAGGGGAATCTATGACTTCTATGTCAACAAAAACGGCCTTGCCCGCAAGAGTAATAGGTCAATTTCAGAAATGGCCAATGGGTTGGGAGGCATGGCCATCCCATGCTTGGAGAGTGATCGTGGAAGGAGCCAACTCAGGTGATCCGAGTTGCTTCCAAACCAAAGCGGACATCACACAGGTGGATGTCCCTTCATCAATAATGCACCAGGAAACATTGGCATTCCGGATCTTGACTGAGATTTGGAAGGCGACGGAAGTAGGGAGAGAGAATGCTTTGACCGGTCAACATCAAAGACAATCAATCAATTTTCGAAGGATCTACAATGCCAATGACGATACAGGAGAGATTTTTGTTGTGAAGGGTACAACCGGAGGAGTTCTAGCGTTGAAATGGCAACAGGAGATTGCACCAAATCATCTACTATGCTATATGAATGGGAAGCTTTTCCGTAGCAAAGATTTTCTGTCGTAGTAGTCCTTTATGGGATCTTGGTATGAACCTCCGTCTTAGGGCCGAGGGATCTGCAAGGGAATATTAGGTGTTTGAAAGAGGCTCGTAGAGACGAAGGAGGCGGCTCGGACGAAAACATAGCGGCGGAGGCTTGTTGTAATGATGGGACTAAGTATCGAAGATTGATGTCTACAGTTAGAGGTTGAGCAGAGTTCATCATGAGAATATGGTAATCGTAGGTACCAGATGGAAGAGGTTGAGCAACCACTTTTCCTTCAGGTAGTTGGGTAGCCACAAATCCTTGCTAAGGGAAAGGATTAGTAAGCACAACCGACTGACTAGGCGCAGCATTGGGAGGGACAGAAGGGGAGACTTGTTTTCCTTGCAACTTTGCTTGAGACTCCCACATCTAATTCATCTGTTGTAAAAGAGGATAATCGTGCATGTAACGACCATAAACACCAAAATAAGAACAAGGGTGGTTCGTGGGAACATGCCTGTCTTACTTGGGCTGAGTGCCCTGTTGCTGGTTAGCAGTGTTAGGTGCATTACTTTAGGGATTAGGCCTAGGATTACTAGGAGCAGATTGATTTTGAGTGCCTTTCCTTGTCTCTTTGGAGGGAGGAGGATTAGTCGCGCCCTCGTCGTGCATACACCGCTCCCGAGGGGGGCGATGGCTCGCCGTTGCGGGGTTGAGAGGGCGGGGAGGTGGAGGTGCTAATGTCTGGGAGGGAGCCGGAGCACCAGCCTCGTGGATACGGATAATAAGGAGGTTGGGTAACAACGTGGTAAACAAGAGGTTGGGAAAAAAGAGGAGGCATGCCATATCCCGGATACGTGCTACTCGGGAGGGGGAAAAGTGCAAGAGGTGCTACGCACGAGGAAAGCCATAACCCATGGGAGGTTGAGCAGATGGATTAGAGAGAGCTGCAACGATACTGTCGGCGGCGTGAGATGCCCCGAGTGCATTGGCACCACCGGGTCTGGGAAGATCAGGTAGAACGGTATAACATAACCCGACCGAGCGTAGATCAGTCATATTTTAACGCAATTTGGAGAGCGGCTTTCTTCGGCTTGAGGAAAGTGTGACGCAACAACTTTCCCGATAGGTGGCAAGAGAGATCTAAGGAACCAATCCATGTAGACACTGGTCTTCTGAAAGTAGGGGCTCGACATAGGCTTTTTATTCTCCGCCATTCTCTGGACATGGCCCTGACAGAGTGATCGCGTACCATCGACCGAAAAGAAGTCAAGAGTTCAGTATCAGTGTTATAAGGAAGGGGAAGATGGAAGTAAGACAAAAAAGCCCGGGCAAGAGTTGCAAAGGTGGTATGAGAGGAAGGGGCCTGATCAACATACCACTTAGAAGCTTCACCTGTAAGAATTCATTGGAACAACCGAAGATGGACAGAGTCATCGGTAATGGAGTTAAATGAACACCACATGTGGAAAGATCGAACATGATTTGAAGGATCTTCTGTAACAAGGCCTTCAAACTTTGGGATGTCGGAAGGGAGCTTTGTTGGCATAGCAGGCCACCTAGTGTCATGGTGTATAGGGTCATTTATCAACTGGTCAAAATCGGGGAGGTTGAGGCCTACCATGAAGGGGAGAAAGGGCGCATCCGGGGTAGTGTCTGTTGCGGTCCCACTAGTGGTATTCCCAGCGATGAGGGCCGCAGTTACCACCAGCATTAGGTCTCGCACCGTACATGGTGAAGGTGTCGTGGGGAGAACCAAAGGAAGTAACGAGAAGGGAGAGCCCAAAGGACCGAAGAAGAGTCGAGTAGTGTGGACTCGTGGAGGACTAACTCGAATCCTACGCAGAGGAGTAAGTCTTCCTACTAGAAACTGAGGATGAAGGCCAAGAAGTCTCCGGGATAAACACCTTGGTGGACCAATGATGATGACACAAACACGGCTCAATGGAAAAAGAGACCAACAAGGGAAGGGAGGTGCAAGATCAACTGATTACAATGTCGAAACAAGGGAAAAGAGGTGCAGTATTAGTTGATTTCAATGTTTTAGAGTCTTTGCTTGGCGGTGTTAACCAAGCCCTTTTTTGCTTAGGGTGTGTGTGTGAAGTGTGTAAATTTTAATTTTTAAACCCAGACGTTTGTAGAGAAAAGAAAAAGTGTGCTGTATAGCTGTAAATAAACTTGCAAATGACAGTATATAAGCCTCACAAAAACAGAAAATAAACAAATAATAATGCAATAATCTAAACCCAAGGAGGCGGGGTCTCTCAACAACTAGTCTATAGGTGAGTAAAAAACTAATCAAAACACACTAAAAAATCCAATAGATCTAAGTTCAGGAGGGCAATGGATCTAAAGGACAAAATCTACCGGAGAGTGGTGCATAAAAGAACAACAACCGCAGGAAAAATTGCTGTAAAAAGAGGTGGCGAAAAGGCTATCTCCGGAGGGAAAAGTAGTGAACCCTAGAGGAAAACCCAAAACAAAGATAAATGAGGTGATTTGGATGGATAACAAGCCGATTAAAGTGGATCCCAAGGTGAGGTATCGGATCCGAAAAAATGTCGAAGACTCGAAATTTCGTACAACCCGCAACATACTCTTCCACAAAAAAGTGGAGGGTATCGAAGCCCTAACATGCCCTAACAACAAATATGGCCAGCAATATCCCCAGATCTGCAACTAGGTGATCAAGATTAAATGCTGCAAAAATTTAGATCTATGCATTAGAAGACATTACATAAACAACAAAAAACAAGATTTACTCCATGCATCCAATAGACAAGACAAGAATATGTTGAATGAATTTTTGTATTAATGGCACTCGGGAGGAAAACACAAAGAAGGGTGTTACCAAAGTATCCTCAATGGGATGGGTTCTTGTAAGTCATCAACACTTCGCATCTAAAATTCCTCCCTCTCGATGGTGTAGAAAACTCAGACAAAAAAATGGTAGCAAAATATGACTATGATGGTGGATCAAATTTAGACCAAAAGGATAGATCCAAAGTGATATTTAGGCAACAAAAGGTGGTAAATGAATGGGAAAAATCTATCTCTATTTATAACAAAAATATTGAGTTAGTCTAGATATTGGTGAATAATTAAAATATTATTAACCAAATCAAGATCCAACTTTTATGGAATATTTTATTATATTTGTTGGAGGGAAAAGGAATTTGAGTTGGGTCAAATCCCTTTATTTGTAAATAATAAATAAATAAATGATTTATTTATCATTTTAAGGATGTGGTTGAGTAATAATCAAATAAATAATGATTTATTTAATTATTTAAGGGCAATTTAGTCATATTTAACAAAGAATATTATTTAAATAATGTTTAAATAATTATTCTTAGAAAATAACAAGATAAATAATGATTTGTCTAATTAATTTCCTTGTTTTGGGTTAAATATAACCCAGGAATATTAATTAAACCTGCTCTTTAACTAATTATTCCTTGAGGAAAATTAAACAAATGTAGATTTCTTTAATATTTCCTCATGGGGTTTCCTGTTTAGACCATAAACAGCTTAATAATGGTGGTTTACTAAGTTATTTTCATAGTGAAATCAATTTTACTTAGGGTAAAATTGGTCTTACATGGTGTACTTGGGCCCATCTAATGATAATAGGTTAGATGACCAAAAAATGGTGTAACACCTACTTTTTTTCGGCAACCTCGTAGGCCGATGTTGCACGTACAGATGCAGATGTGGGGCCAGATGATGCCCAAGAGGGGCCTGTCTGATTCTCTGGCCAAGATATCTATTGATGCACTAGAGTTGCTAGCTAATGCTAATGATCACTCGTTTGTGATGGTGTCATGTTCGTATGCCGGCTTGGATTGGTGAGGGTGTACCAACATCCTCTTCACACAAGATGAGCCACTAGATGCGAAATATAATATTAGTGTTTTTCTTTAAATTAATATAGTTTCATTTTATCGTCTTAATTAATTAATTAGAATAAAATTTATTCTAACATGTTCTTTAACTTGTTTTATTAATTTGTTTAATGAAATTGTCTAATTATTGTCGTGTACTATATTTTGTAGATATTCGGGGAATTCGTTGGGGGACATGATTCCACCCCCACCGATGATCCCGAGTGTAGATGTTGACGAGGAGATGGAGGAGGCGGTGGATCATGGTGACAAACCCGATCCTCAAGTGCGATACCCAGCGGGGGGTGCGAGTAGGGGCTGACACCCGATTCAAGATGGAGTTGGGAGACCGACTATGTCAACTCCCGGTTGATGAGGGAGTCCGCCCTCGCTACGATCGGAGAGATGCAGGTTGATCGTAGGCTCACGGAGCTCTGAGAGACATGGCTCCGTGATATGATAACCCTTATGAGTTATATCATTGGATCTTCTAGAGTACTTGAAGTCTAGGAGGGATAAGCATTTGTGGAGATGCACTGACAGAGCAACTCATTTGATGATCATGATCACGAGGGGAGTGATCATCATTCTAGTACTCCACCTCCTCTTCCTTCACCTCTCACCGAGAGATCATGAGCAACCCATCATCGAGTCTCAATCAACAAGCATATTTTGAGCAGTTTTGCACCATCTCTAGTAGACACCTAGTCCTATGCAGACACGACCATCGCAGAGAGGCAGTCCACTGAGTAGGCAGGTCCATTTCGAGCAGGCCGCACCATCCACCGAGAAGGTTGCACCATCGACGACTCATCGCCAGGAAGTTCCCTGAGTAGATCGCACCATCTCGATCAGCGAGGCACCTCCGGGAGCGGTGCACATCATCCATCCGATAATGAGGCTCCACTATCGACCGAGCAGCCTCAACTAGTACTAGTATTGATGTAGTACCACCAAATATTTGACATTTATATGCAAATATATTATAGTTGTATATTTTTTTTAGACGTATATATATATATATATATATATATATATATATATATATATATATATATATATATATATATATATATATATATATATATGGTGCATGTATTTTATGCTCATGTTGATGTACTTAATTTACATGTTGGTGTTCATCATGATGTGTATATTGTTAGGTCATGTTAGGTATGTTCATTTAATGTGCTTTGCAGTATAAATGTGTATGTTATAGCAGTTATTTGACATGAGATGTATATTTTATGTTTGTGTTTTGATGATGTTATACAATGCTCGTGTTTTTGTTAGATGATCATGATCACGATGATTAGACAATGTTAGAGAATTTGAATGTGTATTTTAGAATATGATGTTTGTACAATGGTTATCATGATTGTGATGTTTATTTTTAATATTAAATCATGATATTTATTAAATATTATGTCGTGATTATAATTGTAATTTTATGTAAAATTGTAATTGTAATTGAAATTGAAATATTTGTATGTAAAATTGTAAAATTGTAATTTTAATTGTAATTGTATATAAAATATTTGTAAAATTGTAATTGTAATTGTACGTAATTTTATTGCGAAATTGTAAAATTGTAATTGTAATTGTATGCATTGTCATGATTCAATTTTATTAAAATTGTAAAATTGTAATTGTAATTGTATGCATCGTGTAATTATATGTGAAATTATAATTGCATGTAAAATTGTAAAATTGTAAAATTGTAACTGTAATTGTAATAGTAATTTTAATTTTAATTGTAATTGTATTTAAAATATTTGTGAAACTATAATTGTAATTGTAATTGTATTGTGAAATGATTGTAATTGTAATTTTAATTGTAATTCTATGTAAAATTGTAAAATTGTAATTGTATGTAAATTTGTAATTGTAATTCTATGTAAAATATTTGTAAAATTGTAATTGTAATTGTATGTATTGTCATGATTAAATTTTATTAAAATTTGTAAATTTGTAAATTTGTAAAATTGTAAATTTGTATGAATATAAATAATTGTAAAATAATAAATCTAGAATAATATGAAATTTTGTAACATAATGAAGTTCAAAAAATAAGACAAATAAATTCATATTTCCAATTATCATTATTTTATTATGATCTTACATACCAAAAATAATAGTATATATATATATATATTTTTATAAATTTTGAAGATATCATCGACACATTTAAAGCAATCAAGTAGTTGTATTATTTTAGGAATTGACATAAAAAAAGAACTTGATACAATGCATTGTTTTCAAGATCAACATAATTGCAAATTATCAAGTGAAGTGATTTTAACATTAACACAATGCAACCCAATTAATTCAAAATACATATTATAATGTTTCAAAAAACAAAGTCTTAGTTCTAAGTTTAAGTCCTCGTCTTTATAAAAACCCATATTAAATAGTATAAATGATGAAATAACACATGTACCATATCGCTCTCTATTCTCATGATCACCCTCATTATCTTCCAGCTTGCTTGGCATGATAAACACTATTATTCTCAAAAATATGTTTTGATATAGGGTCATGTCTCAATACGAACCACCAATCCCTATCCAACACATCTCGGGTAAAAAAATACTTGGTTGTAGTGTTTGGGGAAAACATAAAGGCTCCTTAGCTTCATCCCACATATTTCTAGAGTTGATACATATCAACATAGTATCGTGATCTTCCCGTACATTATTTCCGATCAAAGGTGTCCCACCACTTGCACCTAAAAATAACACATTGGAAAGAAGAGTAATCCACTTCAATGGTCTCTTGTATCTTTCCGACATAACATAACGTCCCTCATAGTAGGGTTTGATCACGGTGGCTAGCTCAAATAGATTGATCAAACTCGACTTCCACTCCATAGTCTTGTGTCATGTTTCCATCATTGACATTTTCTGTGTGAAAATTGTGTCCATATGCCCACATATATGGGAACAAATTGGCCTATAAAAAATTTAAAAAATCATAATGTCGTGTGTCTTATAATAACCCAATCGTTAAAAATATGAAATATAGATGTTACATTTCAAAGGTGCATTATTAAGTTTAAAATTTATATAAATAGATTATTATCGAGTTGTTGTACACCCAATCCCCTACGTTTAGCACATCCTCTTCAACATGCGAGTAATGACCCGCTTGCACCGTATTTCTCTCCGACTTGGTCAACAACCCAACAATTGGGGCATATAATTGGCATATTTTATTTTAAATGATCGAGATAAGGCACACGTCTACCATTCAATTGTATGAATTATTTCTTTTCACTATCCCATTTCATCCTCTTTTGTTCGTACAATGCGACCCACAATTGTGTCACTTCGAAAATTGTAAAGAGCGAAATTTATTGATTGCTTTCAATTTATGCATTCACTGATGAAATAAAACTGACATATAGTACATATGAGATCAAAATATACATTATATCGAAGTTCAACACCCATTATAACTTCCTTTTGCCAAATAAATATCATATTTTTTTAAAATCCATGGGACATCACCTTCTTTGAAATACCAATTAGAGGGACTAGGTGCCTCTTATCTTGTACTTTGTAATCGTCTTGGCCAATGTTTCTTTTTTAGTGTTTTTAAGTAATAAGATCTTTCCTAACAACCAATGTGTCACTTTTTTTCGATGATACGTGCCTCCTTAAAGAAGATGAAACATTTTTTAAATATATGCATGGGATCTAATAAGTGGGTAATCTTAAGATGCTCCCAATGTGGGAGGTTATAAAAGATAGATTTCCTTTTCATCCCAATGGGAAATTTCTCAACATAGGTGTCGAAGAATTCTAGACCATTGAACATAGGCTCCCCATTTGAATCGAACATTTCTATGAACTCCTTCTCCTTCTCTCTCTCATATGCTCTAAGCCATTCAGACCTGGTGTCATTATTGAGCAGCCTTTGGGTTCTATCTCGTTTACGATTGAAAGTGGATGTTGCTCTTCCGTAATGGTGTTCTTCTAGGGAGTAATACCCTAGAGCAGTCATACATCGGCTTTTCGTAGGTCGTTGGACCATCTAGATTTCAGAGAAGGTCCACAACATTTACATCCATAATACCCTTTTGTTACAAGACTTTTGAAATTATTGTATACAATATGCATGGCATGTTAAAGAATATCATGAAGATCAAAACAATTACAACAAATTAAATAACTAATATGTGAAAAAATATTGTTACGTATATAAAAAATTCAGTAAACATGTAATTTACTAGAGAAAACTCCTAAGCCTGGATAATCATGTGTCGTGTAAGCAAATATGCCATACAACATAAACATCCTCTTTGTTCTGATGGGTCTTGATACATCGTATACATTTATCCCATCCCATAATTCCTTTAATTCATCTACCAATGGTTGTAAGTAGACATCCATATTCTTCACTTGTCTTCTACCAGGGACTATGAGAACCAACATAAGATGTTCATTCTTCATGGACAACCATGGGGGGGGGGATATTGTTATTGATCACTATTACGTGCCAAATATAATAGTTGTTTTTTTCTCGGGAGGGAATATGGGTTGACGCCATAAATGGTTATGCCGAATCGTAGACTTCATACTTCATCCTTGAAATTTTTGGGCCATTTATCCTCTATATGCTTTCCATGGCTATTGAATCTGTTGGGATTCACATAACTCCCAACTCACTTCGTGTGAGGCATGCCATCCCCCGCAACATAGCTAATTATTTGCAACGAAAGAGCCTTTTGAATCCTTGGGATTATAGGCATGTGCCTCAATATCTTAAAAGGAGGACCACGTGATTTACCCTTATTTTTTTGATTTATCATACCTTTCATGCCCACATTTCAGTACATATCTCTTTCACTATAAATTCTCTTCTATATAGAATACAATCATTTGGATATGCATGATATGATATGTACTCAACACCTAACATTTTCACAATTTCTTTGCCTCTTCACAACTACCGGGCAAGACATTATCACTTGGAAGAACCTTATCTTTTAATAACTCGTAGTTAGTCACTGGACAATATTAAATGTACATTAATGGCGATAATTATTAACGTTCATAAAATTGACCATTTTTAATGTTCATTGTGTGATTATATTTCTCAAAATATAAGGGACTTCCGATGGTCAATTACCTCAAAATTTCCGAGAAACATGCATTAGACAAGCCAAAATTTTCTTTCAAGTTGTACAAGAACTTCGTTGTCCCCAACTAGGTAGACTTTGACTCGACCACCAAGTCCAAAGAGAGGGTGGTGGAGGCATATTTAAGGTTTTCGAAAAAATGTATCAACCGCATCATCCCCTAGCCGATCATCATTCTAGAATGCATCTAACAACATTGTCTCCATGGCAGTCATATCCCTTAAGTAATCATCCTTACCAACCTCTATTTGATTGCCTCCTAATAATTTCAAAAAAATATATTTGAAGATGATTAGTACAAAATCGATGATATCAATTAGTAATCACGTCAACAATGCATGATTAATTGGTTTGACGTTGAAATAATTACATTAATATACCAAAAAATTATTATTACCATCATTGTCCCAGGATTGTGGATAGAAGATGGCATGTTAAAATTGGCAGTGGGTGAAGTAGCTCTCCCTTTTCATCTACCAACTGCACCTTGCGGTATGTCTGCTTCCCGATAAGAGCTTCGATGTTTTGGAGTCGTTTGAATATTTTGTTCATCCGAACTCGATTATGAATCTGCATGAACTCGTAAATTTGTATACATTAATTTTATTCAACATTGATTGACATGGATAAAAAAAATTTCAATTAGATAATGAAAATATAAATAAAATATGAAGTAATTACGTATGGAGATGGATAGGGAGAACTCCGCGATGGACTTTGATAAATATTATTGAACGAGCTAGATTTTGAAGAATTGTCTATTTGATATAATTATGAGATTTTCTCCCCGCATTTGAGCAAATCAATAATAAATTTTGGTGTACATACCTGAAAGTAATTTCGATGCCTTAAAAATGGACTTATTGTTATTCGGTGCTAATGAATCGTTAACCACACCAAAGGTGTTTTAGTCATCTATGCACCGGTGCGCTTTCATTAATCGGGACGCACCGGTGCGATTTAGTTAACAAACACACCGAATATCCGTAAACAAAAAAAATGCGCAAATTTATTTTTTTTGAAGTGAAAAAAAAGCGGTAAATTGAAAAATGGGCAACAAATTATTTTTCGGAAAATCTAATTTCATAAAAAAAGTTCTTTAAATAGTAAAAGCTATTCATTATTTCATTATTTTTTGCAAAAAAATTTTAGGGAGGGGTTTGCACGAGAGACATACTTGGAGCAAGAGAGCACGAGAGCACTATGGAGCAACAAAATACTTTAGAACAACAACACTATTCAGAGAATCGAATTTGAAAACATCCGGTGATTCGCACAAAAACTCTCGTAAGTATAGTAAAATTGTTAAATTTTTCTATAGTAATTATTATTTTTATAGTTTCTGTTAGATTTAATACATGCATAGTAAAAAATTTTAAATTTTACTGTGCATTTTCCAAAAAAGAAAAAAGAAAAAAGAAAATAATAATAATAATAATAATAATAATAATAAATCCATTCTTACATTAAACCCTTGCTTCTTCTTGTTTATGTGATTTCACAATTAGGGCTTTTTCATTTTATATTTATAGGGTTTGTATTACTATATATATAGGCATATGACATCTAACCCGCAAGACCACTTGCGTAGTCGGATCCCAATCCATGTTGGTCTCTGTACGCAGAAATAAAAAAAGAGACATATATTTTTTAATTGGTGCGCATTGTTTAAAATAGCGCACTAGTGTGCTATTGTAGTATAGCACACTAGGTGCGTACTCGAAAAAAAACATTGTTTGATAAACACAATTTTTTTTATTAATTTATGTTTGTGTTAATTGGTGCACCAGCTTAACATATAACACACTAGGGCCTCCTTGTTGAAAAGAGCATCGCATGTTGTTTCTACTATATTGGTGGGTGCATTTATAAGAACCTACCACACCGCATTCGTGTGTACTTTGCGAAAGGCACACGTTTTTCTTTGATTTTTTTTTAACCTCGAAAAGTATGTGATTTATTTATAAAATATATTAATGAATGGTACAGGTTTCATATTGATAATGAAATGGATGACACAAGTTCAAGTAACAAAAATAATGATAGCACATCGAGAAAAAGAAAAAAAGGCAAGTTCTTTGTAAATTATTTACAAAAATTATTATTTTTGAACTATATGTAAGTTTAACTAATATGTATTGTTTAGTATGTATCATGCGAGCCACAAAATGTTGAAGCTCAATAAGATTATTTCTGATCTAAGACCAGAAGAGCGTAAAAGCTTGATGGAAAAAAATTTGTAGAAGGATGAAATCGGGTGAATGAAAAAATACTATCGATCCAATATGGGTTTATTTTTTTAATTTTTTAATTAATAATATACTTAAAAATATTAGAAGACATGCTTTCAAACAATTTATTTATTTAAATATGTTTAATGTTCTACAGGGACCAACAATGAATAAAAGGAACGTTGTTCTAAGAAAAAGACAAAAAATAGAACATGAAAATGAAAATGAATTGCTCTTTAGCTCATCCGGGAGTGGTGCTGGAGGTTAACGAAAGGGGGAAAATTTTTTTTTACAAAACTTTGAGGGATCTAGTGGAACGAATGTATAGACGTTCTTTCCACTCACAATACAAAAATCAATCCAATGATTCCAAGAACCAAATTTTATTTAAACTATAAGATGAGTTTCCAAAGAATTGGTCAATGAGACATGTCGGACTTTTAATAGAAAAAACGTACAACAACAAAAAAGAAGGATTCAAAAAAGTAATATTCCTTTAAATTTTTTTATAGAATTATATGTATATATTACTACAAAGCAATAATTTATAAATATCACTTTTGTTATATTTACTTTTCATATATCAATATAAAAAATTAAATAGCTTATTGTCATGTTACATTTTTCAGGAAAGATTATGAAAATCTCAAAGGATGAACGAGCTGATATAAAAAAATATGCCAGTAGGAATGTCCAAAAAGGTGTACAAGGATATGGTCAAAGAAATTGACATAATTGCATCGCACGAGGAGCCATCTCAACAACAACGTGCTTCAAATGTAATATGTAATCATTGAATTTTTTCGATTAGGTACAATAAATAAAAAATTTAGCATTAAATATTATTTTTCAAGTATTTTATTACAAAAAAGAAAAGAAAATGGAACCCATTCAACACATAAAACAAGACGAACAAGGAAGAAAAGGGTTGATATCTATGTTTGTGAGTAATTGTTACTTCCTTATAACAACTTAACTAGATTTCATTTTTGTATATTTTAAGTTGTTTTACAACAATCGTCATTGAATGTCTTCAAACATGTGCTAACATACAAAGAAGAACCATCGGAAAATTTGATTGACATTGGGTTAAATATGGGTTGTCAGTATATGTTGGCATATCATAAATTAATTGTGGAATTTGTAAGCATCTATCTTGTTTTACTTAGCTCCATTTATAATTAATAGAACGAATTAAAAAATCTTTTATATTAAATCTATGATTTGTTATTGAATATAAACTTGCAGGAAACAAAGATGGAACTGCGCCAACAAATGAATTGTTGAGAGATGACATGAAATTTGGTTTTGAAAGAATGTGTATAGTTCACGAGTCAATTCTTGCTATGATACATTTCTTTTTGATTTATATTGATGTATATTATTTAATATTACAATTTTCATTTTTCTCACCAATGTATGTACACTCATTACACTTTATTTTTATTTTTGTAGATGGAACTTGAAGAAGAAGAAAACAATCAACACAATGAACAAAAAATTCCTCCAAATAACCCAAGTCAAGGAAGTAGCTCGAAGTGACAGCAGTTCCAGCAAAGAATAATGATCAATATTTTTGGATATCAAAGCAAGGTGTTGTATTTTTTGAAATATCTGTGTGTGAAATCAGAAATTTTGTTTAATGTAATGGACATAGTGTCCCAATTGAAAGACAAAGGGATACCAATAATTGTCCCATTTTGTATGACAAAGAGTGTCCTATTCATATATTTAATAAAATATGTTTTAATTTATTCTATTGTGTTCTCCATTGTCATTGTGAAATGTTACACCACTAATTAAATATATGGATGATTAAATATTATAATGAAGAGATGTGGAATCTGATGATATGATATAAAAAATTAATCCAAACATCACATTCAAATGCATAAATAAAAATTTAATTGATATGAATATTGTAGATATGTGTCGAATTTTAATGAATAATGAATTTTAAAAAATCACAATAATTGCACTGTCACTGGTCGATGTTTCTAAAATATAGAAAATGAACACCGGTGCACACCAATGTGTTTCTATGACCTATGGGCACCACACAAATACCAACACCAATTAGAACAACTGGTGCACTTTATGGACAACTACTACTCGGGCGGTCGGATATGTGTTGCATGCACCGGTACAGTTTGTCTTTAATGCGTCGATGCATTTTTATAACTTAACAAACTAGTGTGCTTTAACACTTAAATGACCCAGTGCATTTTTAAACCTTAACGACGTCGGTGCATGCACCTTCCATCAACCTGATGCGTCTTTGTGGGTGACATGCACCAAGACATTGCTAAACGCCTCGGGGCATCTGAAATTTGTTTTTCATCCCAGTGCTTGGTATGTTTACAGTACCAGTGCATACATGGTAAAACACACCGGTGCGTTCACACATGATGCACACACCGATGAGAAAAACATCTGTAAAAACCTTCAGCCGCATAGTTTTTTTAGTTGTGTTGAAGTTCTGTTAGAAGATCCGCTAAAACCTCTGTTACCAAAAACAAATGTTGTAGCAATTTGTTTTTTGACATTTGGCCAATTTTATAACACTAAAAACCTCCTTTATAACCTCCGCAAAAGGATATTTTCTTTGTCGTGCCTAAAGCATCCTTAGGAAAACTATGAAAGCCAACATGAGAGTGGGGGAAGGTACCTCTCCAAAATCATATAAAACGATAGTCCTTTTTCTAAGGAAAACATTATGGGACCCCCACCTCCCCCTTCCCCCCTGCCCCTACCCCTACCCCCTCAAAATATTCATATGGAAGGTAGCTTGATTTCCAATCAAAATAGCAGTTCGTAATTTTGCATGATTCTTTTGCACTCAAACCTTAGTTGAATTGTAACTAAAGAACTCATAACAAACACCATTTTGAAACAATTATTTTGAACAGAATGTGTTAACCCAATAGTTTCCTTCAACTAAAAAATACGAGGGTGAACTTTAATCCACTTATGTATGCACATATCATGACACTATTTATTATGATATCTTTGGGTGCAACCACATGACATTTGACCAATACCTCAAAGTGACACCATGACACTAAAAAAATCCCTCAAGGGACCAAAATCTTACCCACTAGTAAATAAAAATTGAATATTGTGAGAGTGAACATTGATTTAGTTATGTGTCCATAGGTCATGAAATTGTTTTCTAAGAACAATGAAATGATATTTAAGCCACTTATATATACATGTCATTAGAGCATTTAATATAACATCTTGTCATTAAATCATTTAATATAATATTCTTGATTGCAACCATATGTTTGACCATCATCTCATAATAACACATAATTCTAAGTAAAGTCTTCAAAAGAATAAACCTTTCGTATTAATAAAAAAAATCATTTCTAACTAATAAATTTAACCCTTAAAAAAAAATTCTCCCATAGGATTGGGACTTTGGAATAAATTCCCATCTCAAGGTGGTTTTAAATCTAACCCTTCAAAAATATATTAAAAAAAAAAATAAAACAAAAATCAAAACTAAAACAAAAATCTCTCATAGGATTGAAACTTTGGAATGAATGTCCATGTGAGGTGGAAGAAAACCCAAGGTTAACCATTAGAAGAAAGGTTGACTTCCTAAAGACTCACACTTTTATACATCATTGTCTTAGGTTGTGGTCTCCAATGCATCTTCTCAAAATGGGATTATAGACCTATGAAGGGACCATTCGATCTTAATCTATGTGCCAAAAGATTTTTCGTAACCTTATTTATGTGATACACAAAGTGAAACCTTTAAACCCAACCAAAGAGGATCTTAGAAAAACTGAATACTTATTCACTTGTATTTTCTTACACAGGAATTATTACATGATCATATGCTAAAAGAAATAGGAAACACCTTACGAGTTTTCATGAAAATCTTAAAAATGACTGTGATAAAAGAAGTGCATATTTTATGTCAAGGCACTCTCTTTTACGAATATAGAGCCTTGGAATATTAAGGAAAACCAAAAAATAAATTCTTAGAGTATAAACGATGTTATTCCCATTGGCATTTCGCTTAAATTCGAGGAAAAGGGCATAGACACATGAGTTCTTAAAAAAAATTTCAAATAATGAAGAAAATTATTTATTAATGAAAAATAATGATAAAAACGTAAGTGTTAATATTAAAAAAAAACTCTAAAATATATGTAAAATAGGTTTAGAATTTAAAACAAAAAAACACTCTAATATATAAAACAGATTTAGAATCCAAAACTTTAAAGACTAAAGCACATCATTATATGTACCATTATCTATGTGTCTATAAATTATATAATTATCAAGTTACATTATTATATGGATAATCAATGTGTTTAATAACTATAGAATTATTAATAAATAGTAAATTGAAGAAGTTAATATTAAATAAAAGAATATCATAAAGTGTAATGGAGTATAAACAAGTAGATTAAGAAAATGAAAAAAGAAATTAGCAACAAAATCACATGATTCTATGGATGAACAATATTGTCCAAAGAAAATTCATCTTTTAATAGACATATGAATATTACGAACTTCATCTTATAAAAATTATATGATAATAAGTTTTAAAAAATGAAGACATAAGAAAAAATTGACTATAAAGACCCAAAAAATAAATTTATCAACCATTAAAATTATTATCAAATAATAAGTTAAAAAAGGTAATATCAAATGGAAGAATATCATAAAATTGTAATGGAGTATGAACAAGTTGATTAAAAAAAATCAAGAAATTAAAATCACATGATTTTGTAGACATATAAATATTACAAACTTCATTTAATAAAAACCATACAACAATAAGTTAAAAAAAAAAGACTTAATATGATAGAGACTTAAAAGATAAATTTATCAACCATTATTTAATTATCATTTAATAATAAGGTGAAAAGATAATATCAAATGAAAGAATGCCATAAAAAGTGTCATGGAGTATGAACAATTTGACTAAAAAAAATTAAGAAAATAAATCACATGATTCAGTTGATGAATAATATAGTCCAAATGAAATGCACACCCTAATAAACATATAAATATTACAAACTTCATCCAATAAGAATCATATTGCAATAAGTTAAAAAAAATGATGATAAAACCTAAAAATAAAAAAAATTTATTAGCATTTAGATAATTATTATTAAATATTAAGTTGAAAAAGATAATATCACATGAAAGAATATCATAAAGTGCAATGAAGTATGAAAAAAATTATTAACATTTAGATGATTATTATTAAATATTAAGTTGAAGAAGTTATTAAGTTGAAGAAGTTAATATGACATGAAAGAATATCATAAAGTATGAACAAGTTGATTAAGAAAAGAAGAAAAGAAAATCACATGATTTAGTGGATAAATGGTATAGTTTACAATAAATGTGTAAACATGAATATTACAATTTTTTTTGAATGAAAATTAATTGAGAAGAAAATCACATGATTTAGTGGATGAATGATATAGTTTACCATACACATGCCTCTTTAGTAGAGATGAATATTACAATTTTTTAAAATAAAAATTAAGTGAAAAAAATAAAGACCAAACATAAAAGATAAAGTTATTAATAATTATATAATTATCAAGTAATAAATTAAAGAATTTAATATCAAAGCAAAGAATATTATAAAAATACAATGAATTATAAACAATTTGTTAAGAAAATAAAGAAAAAATATATGATTTAATGGATAAAAGATATAAATAGTGTAAACTTTATCCAATAAAAACATATTATAATAAGTTAAAAAAAATAAAACACATTAACAAAATGAGAATAGTTAACAATGGAATATAAATAAGTTATTAAGAAAACAAGGAAAAAATATATGATTTAATGGATGTAAGATATTATTATTAATATCCGGTTTTAAGGTATGAGACCTCTTGTTTGTGGGACAAGAGACCCACCTCGACCAAGGCATACATGCTTTACCCCCTCTGGTTTTGAACCTATGGCCTCTTAGGAGGAAACACATGCTCTTAACCATTAGACTCACTCAAACTGTACAAACTTTATTCAATAAAAACCATATTATAATAAGTTAAAAAAAAATAAAAAACATAAACAAAATAAAATAGAGATCAATAAACTATAAACAAGTTATTAAGAAACAAAAAAAATTATGATTTAATGGATGAAAAACATGAATAGTATAAACTTTATTCAATAAAAACTATATTATAATAATTAAAAAAATTAGAAAAATAGTAATATGTAATTTTAAATTAACAATTGTATAAGTATAGTAAAAATTAAAAATTAAAAATAATATAATATTTATAAAAAAACAAATTTTCATTTATAATTCTATTCTTCTCCATCTTTAACCTTTTATATTATTAGTGAAAAAAAAATTCAAAGATCTAATAATTAAATAAGTTCTTCACACCCTTAAGTTATAAAAAAAGGTTCATGAGTTTTATAAAAGAAACGAGGGAGTTTATATAATCATAAACCTTTCGCAAGTGTTTGGAACTTGGCTTATAATTTTTGTTATATAAAGATACGGTTATTAAGGAGAATGAGGACATGAATTATTGACAAATTAACGCTACATCTTTGTAATATTTTTGACATGATGGAACTCTCACAAACCCACTTTTAATCTTTAGACGAATATCCTACAGCATGACTTTGGTTGTGAAGAGGAGGTGCATACCTAGTTATAGTACGTTTAAGTGGTAATTTGGGGTATAACACATAGTTATTGTGGGGAAATTTGGATGGTTTATCCCATATTTGGATTTGTAGGATTTCCAAAAGCTTGAAAAGGATCTTTGGTGAGGTTTTATATACATTAATTAAGATAGAAAACCACATAATGAAGTCTTACATTTTTTTATCTTAGGTATGATTTGTTTTAGAAAGACATGTTAGTCAAAAATATATTGAGAAGTTTCTATTATTGAACTTTAAAGAAAGACATGTTAGTCAAAAATACATTGAGAAGAAGACATGTTAGTCAAAATATATTGAGGAGTTTCTATTATTGGACTTCAAAGAAAGACATGTTAGTCAAAAATACATTGAGAAGTTCCTATTATTGGACTTCAAAGAAAATAGCTCATAGTGATAATAATGTTTGAACATGGGTGTTTGGAAAATGCCATTAAACTATAGATAAAACAACGAAGGGCCATAGAACTATTAAGAAAATTGCACTTGGTTAGATAATAAAATGGGCTACTCATATGATGGGAAGAAATGGAATAAAGAGATTATGAAATGTCATAAATCAAATCCCCTACCATCTTGCTATTTTGTTCTAGAAAGACATGTCAGTCAAAAATACATTGAGAAGTTCCTATTATTGGACTTCAAAGAAAGAAATGTTATTCAAAAATACATTGAGAAGTTCTTATTATTGGACTTCAAAGAAAATAGCTCTATAGATCTAGTTGAGGGCATCTATCTTTAAAATATGGGGTAAAAATATGTATAGTGATAATAACGTTTGAACATGGGTGTTTGGAAAAAGCCTTTAGACTATAGATAAAACAACGAAGGGCCATAGAACTATTAAGAAATTTGCACTTGTTAGATAATAAAAAGGGCTACTCATATGATTGGGAAGAAATGGAATAAATAACTTATGAAATGCCATAATTCAAATCCCCATCATCTGTTGATCAGTGGTTGTTATTGATGTCAATCCAAGTAGCACCAAGGGCTACCCCAATCTTCCATGGTAATTTTGACCTACAAAATTACTATATTCTAGATCAAGAATATTTTTTATCGTTTCTACTTGTCGAGATGTTTCTGTTGATATATGGCACACCATGTAATTCTTCACGTTTTGAGAGATATTCATGTTTGAAATTTGTAACCCTAGTTAGTGGGTTAAAACCCCATGGGGTTGTGGCATGGGTCATTGAAAAGTCAAAAATTAATATTTTTTAAGCTCCTAAAATCCCTCCCACATTCAATTGTTGAAGACCCTCTCAACCTAAGCATTTATATAAATTGTGATCCTCATATCCTCCTTATGTAGGTATTTCACTACCTGAAACAGGTCATTGTGGAATTTGCGTTCTAAATTGTTTTCTACAAAGGTTCAGAAGTGGAAAATTTTATGAAGTGAAACTGAAATCCTGAGGAAGCTCCTGTAAAAATTTCATATTAAGGTGCACAACATTTTCGGAGATATGATCTGTGGAAGTCAGTGTTTTTGTAGGCTCTTGAACTTCATCTCAAAGAAGTGACCTTGGGAAAATCGTCATAACTCTCTCTCTCTGAGTATCGGATTGGAATTATGTAAAAAGTGGCAGATAGTTCCTGGACTGTATTTTTCGCTGTATCAATTTTAGAGCCAAATGAAGAAACAATGACACGTGGCACACCATAAAAATTAGTTCTACTGAACCAATCCATAATTAGGTTATTGTGAGAAATTGGGGATAAATCTCCCTTGAAGAATTCAAATTGGGTCAGAATTATGGCATTGGAAAGAAGACTCATAGGACTACTATAGAACCGAAAATCACATATTGGGGATTTGAAATAACATAGATACACCAGATTCAATATCGAGATCCTAGAAGGAAAGAAAAAGCTAGATCATGTGTTGTCAAGGGCTGCAAAGGACCGGAATTTCTAGGGCAGCAAAGCAAAGCAAGGTGTAGCAGAGGGTAGCATGACAAGAGAAGTAATCAAGGTGTAGAACAACAACAAGAAGTTCACCACATGAAGTCTTCAAGTTGGCAGCACTGCATACAGTTATTATAAAGGTATCATTGTACTAAGTCATTGTAAATGCATCATTGTAAAAATTGTACAAGTGTCTGTCTGCCAAGAGTTGAAGATGCAATGTCGGGAGGTCTAGGATTATCATTAGGTAGTTGTGTCATAGTTGGGGTTATGGTCTAGTGTGTCTTCTTCTTCTACATCATTTTATATAATTTTAAAGTGGACCATTTTCCCTGGTACGGGAGTCCATTCTTATTTTATTCTTCTATAGGGTGGTAGGGTGGTGTTAGGCTAGTGCATGAAGTCACCAATAGGTTCAAGCCTATGAAAACTTCAGGGTGGTAGGGTGGCGCTAGGGTGAGTTGTAGCTTATTGGGTGTTGGGGCATCCGTTCAGTTGACTACTGAAGAATCTCAGGCGTTGGAGCGTCCATCCAGTGGGAGCTCGAGAAGAATGTTTTTCTAGATTTTAGGAAGTTGGATCTTTATTTCAATTGGAGTTGAATATTAAAGAACTATTAGAAAAGCATTCAAGTGGTTTTTGTCCCAGAGAGGGTTTCCACCTTAAAAACTATGTGCATTTGTGTTCCTTTTGTTTACTGCAACCATTGTACAAACACTGATAATAATTGAAGATTAACTAATGCTAGGAAAGATTAATAATAATACTAATTAAAAGGAATACTGATTCACCCCCCTCTCAGTATTTCCAACATCATCTTCCTATCTTGAAGGCTTGTCCTTTGACTGCAATCCATTGTTCTAAATTAACTCAAACTTGATTTAAGAAAATGTGTTTGAAACCCTCTAAGGAATTTTATATATACAACATGACCCTAAATTTAAACACAAGAAGAATGCTCTTCCTAAAGAACTAGATAATGACTTTATCTCACAAGACTAATTATAAAACATTATTTTTAATCTCACTAATAGGGAAATAAGCTTTACTACGGTTCCTTCTCCTTATATGTTCTACTAGAGGTTTTTAGTAGGAGTGGCGGGTGGAGGATTTTGGATAAAATGTTATTTTATGTATCATAATCCTATAATTACTAGGGAAAATTGTTAAGTATTGAATTTCACAATTTGGATCATTTTTCTTTTTTTTTTTCCTAAATAAAATTTTCACCAAATTCCCTTGTTTTAAAATGATTTAACCAAATTATATAGGATAAAATTATTTTAATTAAAAAAACACCCATTTTCTCTAAAAAACAATATAAAATCCTTAAAATATTGAATATTTTTATAAAAATACTGCCAAACAATTTATGGTTGAAATTTAAGAATTAATAAGATGGGATTTTGGGGAATTCTTAGCACATTTAGGGAAACAAATAATAAAGTTAGAAAAGAGTCTTATAAACTGCACACCAAGACAACAAATGGAAAATGAATCAAGAGGTTGGGGGATTTCAGAATACTCACTGAAAAAAGGATACATATATTTTCTCTTTCTTGAAGGTATTCCTCCTAAAAGGAGACTCTAGAAAAACATGGCCTCGAAAAGGTAAATATGTTATATTGGATGCTTAACAAAAGATTAATGGAAAAGTACCTTTTAGAAGGAGGAATCCATGGTACCTCTTGTTTTTCACTTTGTTAGAACTACAATGAATCCATCCTCAATACTTTTGTGGAATGCGAGTTCACTCAATTAGTATGTCACATTGTCTTGCAAGGCCTTGTGTCAAGACCCAAGTGACCCATTTTTTTGCAAACTTTGTTTGGTGCATGGGAGTACTCATAAATGGGAAACTTCAAAGGAAATCATATCTTCAAAAGAGTATGGGTGACCCTTCCAAAATTTCTTAGCTGAAAGAGTTGGTTGGCCTGAAATAAAGCCATCTTTCATGATGAAAAGGTTCTACCATAGGTGGTTTCTACGATAGAAATCTCTTTGTTAGTTGAACATATGGGCATCAAATCAATGAATCCCTTTATGGTACAGCAACTAGATTCAATGGAATAAATTTGGTGAAGGATATTTAGTTTTAAATTTCTTGCTCGAGTACTAGTCCCTAAGAAAGAAAACTAACAATTGAGACTATTATAAAAAGAGTATAAGCAATGTGTCCATTCTAGGAATGAACACATTTTGTTTTATGATAGAGTGCTGAAAAGTTAATCCCTGGGTGGAAAGAGTCAGCGGGGGGGAAGGGGGGGAGGTTTGATTCTTTGACTTGGAGGACAAGTATAACTTTATTATGCTTGGATTTTGGTTATGGAAATGAATAACCAAGAAAAATCGTATGGTATACTAAAAGGTCTAATTCAGGAAAAGTACCTAAAGATTAAAAAATGATCTATTGTTGAGGATTATAAGAATATCGTATCCTATCTCCTCAATAATTCTAGTCCTAGAGAAGTAAGATTCAAATCCATTCTCCAAAGGATAAATTCTCTCATGAATCAATGTATATAATACTATATTTTCCATGACTTAAGACTAATTAAATGGAAAACTTAGGAAAATGGAGTAAGTTAAAACCGTGATAATAAATAAGAAAATTGGATACTCCCCAATACCTTAATATATTTTATATGCATAAATAAAACCACTTAATTTTTAGCATTTAGGTGTCCTAGAGTGGAAGCGAAAAGTATGCAAAGGTACTATGAATGATTGGGTATAAGCAGTAGAGGAATTTCATCCATGCGTGGAAGAAGACCAATGTGATGGCTCAAGGATAATTTCACAAGGGGAAATTGTAGTTATGCATGACTTGAATTCGCATGGACCTCCATTCCATGGATAAAGTGTGGACCAATTGATGTCATATGATGAAAGGTTCCATTGTCACCAAAGGTAGCTAGGTACAATTTTATTAAGTAATAATCCCTTAATTATGTGATGCGTGGGCCATGGAAAATGTTGTATCAATCAATCCATGAATAAGGATGACAATTAAAAATTGTAATTCACATCATTTTTTATAATTGTAGTATGAAGCTCTCAAAGGATATAGAGAAATCCATTTTATTGAAATTTGGAGAAATAATGGAAAGTTGGAAGTGAAATTGAAGCACCATTCGTGGGGAAGAATTCCAAATAATTAAGGGTGGAAAAAAATACAGGGAGAATCTTGATGTTGGGTGTTTGGCGTTGTGATTTTTAAACTCACCTACTGGAAGGGATTACGTTGTTAGGTATAAGATATATGATTTCATTGGTGATGGTGATTATGATAGGAAATGGAGTTGGAGTGTTTCAATTACATATGGTAGGAAAGCAGCAAGGGAGTTTGAACAAAAAACATGCGAAAAAGAGGTAAATAAAATTCAAAATGAGATGTGGAAAATTTAGATACATCATAATTAAACTGTCTCAAGTCTAATATATGTACTGGAAATATCATGGAGCATAACACTCATTTTAGAGAACATATGAAGAAATGTCTAGCATACATTAGCATATTGAGTGTCTTCAGCAAATCTTGGATTAAATTTAGCAAACCTCTCCTTCATAATGAAATTCAACAAGTAACAATATAGTAGGTATTGTTGGCTTGAGGGGTCCTTACCCAGTTTCAGAGTTGTCACGCAACCAACAAAACCCTCCAACTACTGGCCCTTTTAGCAGTGATCTTCTTGTGTAGACCAAAGTCTCACCCAAAGCAGTATGGGGGGGGGAGGTGCTGGAACCAGGGTTCTGCACCCTGAGTGAGATTTTGATGGGGTATATCTAATCAAACTTACTGCAAATTTTATAACATCTTTGCGCATGCACAATCAACAGATCTAATCCTTTCACATATTGCTATATAATACTTTAATATGTCTTACGCACAACATATTTCATTTAGATCTATTCATTTAACATCGACTAATTCATGCATAGATGCACTTAAGCATTAACATAAGTAAATACATAGTAAAAAAAAATATTTAGATCTACAAAAAATAACAGACAATAACATAAGAATCAGGGTTTGCTAAAAAATGCCTTCTTTATTAAGATATCTTTCAATTCAGTAAAATCTATCTTCTGCGAACACAACAATAGAGTCCACACACAGCTCAGGACTTAGGTCTCCGCACACACAACCAACAGGAGACTTTCTACCCAGAAAACAACCCAGACAAACAGAACTAATTCAGATCATTCACTCATGTATTGATCGATTATATCCTTAATTGATCGAATCTTACATATTTATACTATCATAGGCGCACACATACCATGGTCTCAAACCATGGTTTGAGACTCATGGTTTTTCCCTTTAACCCTTTACCATAATTAAGGGACTTTGACTTGCCCCAAATCCCCTTTGACCATTTGCGCACATCGCGTACAACAAAACTTAGACAAAATTAACCCAAAAAGTACACCCCAAGGGGCCCTGCTCCAACAGGCGCCCAACACAATATCGTGACTTATCCTGAGTCACTACAGGGTGGTTGCCTTCATCTTCACCTTCAATGCTTTGACAAAGCTCCAGAGTGGCATGATGACTTCAATGCTTTGCGGGGCGACAATCTATGCTTCATCGACCAACTTAGCTATTATTGACCCCTCAACTACTAAACTAATGCTACATTATGTTTGCTGCAGGATTTTGAGGGTGCTGTCAAGGTTTTGTGATAACTACAGTGCTTCCTAAACCCGAGGTTTCATCCTTGTTTCCAGTAGTTTATCTTAACAGTGCAGGTCCTCGATTTCTGTCTGAATGGACTTACCCTCATGAAGTCTGGCAAGCCTCTGCACTATTACCAAAGTTGGCTCTGCCATCCTGATCTCTGTAAACTATTGTTATTTAATTCATAGCTCATTCTGCAACTGCTAGACTAATGGGTCGTTCTGAACAGAAGTCAAAACACCCATGGATTCATTTAGAAGGGTACCACATTCTTCCACTGCTGCTGCTATATTGCTAGTGATAGCCTTTACCTCTGCTGCGCATTGCACTCAGAACTTCGGTGGTGTCTCCGGTTGGAGCTTCATCTGCAGCTTGATGATCTATTGTTCAAACTCTACCTAGACGGTTTGGATTTCTATGTGTGATGCTTTGAGCACAAAGACTGGGCTCTCTAACTTCATTGTTGGTGCGACTGATGTAGGGACAATGACCTATGGTAGGTCACCACACAATTAATCAATAATAGTTTCTAATGCGGTGTGACTATCCTCAATTGTGCAACGTGCCTCCTCTGTAGTCTGTTGCTTCTTTTGTAGCATTGCTACTTGCTGTTGAGACTTGGCGGCAACTTGGAAGGCATGGGCCTCCTATTACTACAAGTTATCCATGATCATGGTGTGGATAGCATGGAGCTTTCCTTAAGGTATCATCTCTAGGTCGATGCTAACCTCTCCACATGCTTGCATAGTAGCATATAAGGCTGGCGACTCGACTGTAATGGCTGGCCCTAGAATATGAATCATTCGATTATCCAAGGGGGAAGGAAACACCGTACTAATGGGCTGCGCACTCACTTGACCAATGTTGTATGTTTACATGCTCTCTTGCTGCAGGTTCACTTGCTTCATGCTCTCTTGAATCATGCTCGCTTGCATCTTTAACTCCTAGAGGCCTAATTTTACTCCCTCGAGAACTGTCTTGTAGTGCAATTCCATGTCGTTCCAAATGTCCTTCATGGTAAAATTGGCTGTGTTCTCAATTTTGGTTAAGTCATCTTCAGTGAGGGTGAGGTCCTCTATTCCTGCCAACTTGGAACCCTTCCTCTTCTTCTGCGGACCCATAGTGGCCTCAAAACCTCTCTTAGTCCCTCTAGCTGTTTGTGTCTCAGGGGCCTTGGTTCCTTCATCATCTTTCTCTTCTGCTTCCTTCTCTAAATAAATTTTCCCCCCTTCATAGTAGGCTTAGGCTCTACCTCTATGTCCTTGAATTTTTGCTGCGTATCCTTGGTTGTGCGTGGTTTAGTTGGGGTCTTCAAAATTGATGAAGAGGCACCCCCCAGTGGTGCACGTCTCTAACCAGGTAGGTGGCCATTCTACTGTGACACGAAACAGGCTGTCCTCCGAGACCAGGTATGGAAGTTCATACCAAAATATTTCTATCATGCCCTTCATGTGGATGTGCATGTTATGAAATGTGGCTTTAAATTCTACAATATGTTTATAATACTTGTAGAGGGCGGGTGATAGCCTTGGCTTTGACTGAATCACTTGGAATAATGCAGAATCAAACAACACCCAAAATATCTTGTTCTTTCTGAATTTGGCAGGGATCTTCTAGTTCCATAAGGTGGCATAGCACTCATCTTTGCACATGTTTGGCTCAATATCGGGGAACTGTGTATCTTGCGACGTCTTCCACCCGATGAGTGCGATGAGGAGTAACAACCAAGCATAGTATAAGTACTTTCATTCTTCCTGGACTTCGCACACATTGGCCAGAAAATCGGTGCACATGTATTGGGACAAATTAAAATGCATGCCCTTCTCACATAGCCCTGCTAGCACAATGACATGGGCCGAAACTTCCTTCGGCTGTCACTTTCACATCACCTTGCACATGAGGATCAGCGTGCCCATCTAGACTACAGGATCAATAATTTCATTCACCAAGAAATCCTGGGTATTGCACGATACTTTGTACTTGTCCTTGACATCCTCGGTCACCTTGCACTCTTGGCTCTTTCCTTCAAAGGCCATCGTAGGGTCCTTCCCCTGGTCGGGCAATTTAGTGATTTGATGGATCAACGCAAAATTGATCGAAATCGAGCCACCTAGCCATAGGCAGTCATCATGGATGCAGGTGAGAAATTAATGCACACATATATCATTGATGGGGCTACGCCCGAAGTGTATAATGTGTAAGAGGTTGAGCAACCCCGATTTTCGCAGGCCTAGTGCTCAGGACTTTAACTCAACTATGAATATGCCACCATCATAAGGGATCTAATCCAAGTACATTGTGGGCGCAAGATCTGGGAATTTCTTCTGGTCTGCCAGGTTCTAGTCCTCCATCTTCAACAGTGAGAGCATTCTGAACATGTCACCTTGGATAGGCACATTTTCTGGGAGCAACGACATATTGATGTATGAAATCACCTTATCTAAATCCTTTGCGACTTTTATTGATGCTTCGTGCGACACGACGTACGCGGGTAGCCACGAGATAGGATTGAGTACTTATACAACATCCTCCTCCATGATGATTTCAGACAACTCCGCCATAGGTTTCTTTTTGTGCTCTGCAATAGTTGAACACGACTTTCGGGTCTTCTGGTAGGGTGGCTTTCGAGACCCCGAGGATTTTCCCTTCATAGATTGGATTGGTGTAGGGGTCTCAACAACCTATGCAGGGTTCTCTTCAGTCGGCATCGTAGAAGGTATGGGATTTGTGGCATTCATGCTGGGTGGAATAAGATGACCCAAACCTTGGCGGTGCAGATCCTCCCCAAAGATTGAATCAAGGCCAAACATAAGCTTCATAAAATATTCGGAGAGAAGAGAGCACAACTCACAAAGAAATCATAGAAAGCAAAGGGAACTAATGTGACCTTTCCGGTCATATTTATATCATAGGCATGTCTTAAATGGTCTTCTGCTTATTAATGTAGCCCCATAAATGATAAAACGACACCAAATCTGGCATAATCTCCTTGTTAAATCCAATTTAGCTACTCCTCCAAACGGTAAGAACATTTTTTGTCCATAATCATTGTTCCAACGACTATATTTTGGCATCTTTATGACTGTTGGGAGGTATACATGCTATATTTACACCCACATTTAAACTTTCAATCTGAGGTTGTAATACTTAGAGACGTAGCACAATATATGCCAGAATACGGCCTCGGGAATTTGTAAAATCAAAACCCTAAAAATAATTCGAAAAGTAAATCATTCAAGAAAAGAAATCAAACATTTCACACTGCAAATTAATAATCTATGCAGGAAATAAAGGATGCAAAAAATTCTTAAAAGAGTACAACTACAATGCAAATATGAAAGCATAAAATAAATAACTATTTAAAATTTGTACTTAAAATTCTTCTTTCGAATGATGCTAGAAAGGAATTGCAATTTTTAATTTATAATTTTAAATCATTAATCGAGGATATCTTTAAGTTACTGAACACTCTACTTATGTTAAAAATGTATTAAAACTAATCTTGGTATTTAAATAAATGTCATTGTCTTATAATTCCAAGATAAATTCATATGTAAATGCCCAATAGTATGAAGAATGAAATAACTGAAAACCTTGTTGATCTCATACCATTATTATCCCCATCTAAAATCCCTGCAATTCAAAATTTGTTTCTTTATAAAATAATTTGAACAGGGAAATAGTAAAAATGAGAAAATAAGCACTTGTTAACTCTACTCTATTTTTCATCTAATTGCTTTCAACAGAAATAAATCCTAAAATAACAATGACATTAAATTCATCAAAGCTATGCAATTAAGTATCAAAATGTAAAGGAAATCTATGAAATGGAGTTACAGTATTCAATTTAAGGAAATTAAGTTTGTTGATCGGAGATATTCTTAAAGAGTTTTTCTGGACATTTTTATGAACTTGCAGTCTCCTTATGCTAATTCTGGGATTATTATAATGATGAATATTTAAAATTCTAGGATTAAAAATTCTTATGAATGCCCAGATAATGTTAATTAATTAAATAATAATTCAACAGTCGTATCATAATTATTATCTCCATTATAAATCCCTACAGTTGAAAATCTATTTCATTAGATAATGAATTGAACACAACAGATAGTGAAAATGAGAAACACAAATAAAAGAAGTGCTTGCTAACTAAATAAACTCATAAATAAATTGTTAAATTCATGAATCAAACCTACATAATTAAATTTCAAAACATAAAGGATATCTATAGAATGGAATTACAGAATCAAAATTTAATCACTCACGCATGAAATCGAATTCAGTAAAATAAATCACACCAATAGGAAATAAAATGCAGTGAAATAAATAAATCCTAAGTAATTTAGCAACGAGCTGGCTGATGGGCCCGAACACCCAGCTCGATCTTCCAGGACAAAAACTACATTAACACATCATCTCATAAATTAAAAACAACATGGAAATGCAAATTAAATGCGAATTCATATTGCTACAGAAATCGAATTACAAAAATACTCAATCAAATGAAATGATACAAATGCTATAATGTTGGTCTCCAGTCCATAATCGAGCATTCTTCTACAATCCTCAACATACTTCCTCCGTTAATGTACCCCCCCCGTCGCCCTTCGTAGCTTTTTGTTTTATAGCAGCAACACTGCCTCTATTTGATCAGAATTATGCTTATAATTAGCATGGGTGTTTGAAACAAACAAGAACCGAGAACTGGAAAATCAGATTTGGCTAATTTTGGAGGAGGATACAACTATCAGTGCCCAATGGAATATCGCTAGCTATGCTCACATTAGTCTATCTCCACAACTGCAACAATCCAGGCTACTAACTCCTTTGATCGCTTCCAAGTGTATTGTTTAGGCTGCTACTAACAATATCTACAGACATGGTGTTATCACTCTAATAATTCCCAAAGTTGTGAGATTTTTATTTTGTAGTTTAAATAATATTAGAGGTAACCATAGACCTACTTTTAAGCTTTAGGATCTAGCCTTCCTAAGGCTCAGAGAGGGCTCTCCCTATAATATTTAACTTTGTTTTTATATATGATCTTAGGCTAGTTATATGGGGCAATTTGGTTTTGATATTTGGTTTGGTTTGGTGGGAAAAAATCACTTATTGAGATGGATAGTGATAGATATGTTTTTCCATTGGGCAAATGGAGTTAGTGTGTCAAGCAAATAGATCAGGATCAAGGTCTAAAGTCAAATATTTTCAAGGCAAGATAGCAAAGTCACTCAAGATATTTGAGGCTGATTGGTGAAGTGGTTTAATCGGGATAAAGAGAAATCAAGGATTCTTTGATCCAGATAAGGAATGAAGAGGTAGGGGTCAATCAAAATCAGGGAGAAATTAAGGGTTCCCTAGTCTGGATATCAGCAGAAAACATTAAAATGAAAACTAGTAAATAACAGAGTGCTTTTAACAAATTCTGATATATCGCTTCCTGATTTCACATTAAAATTTAGAACACATTTATGTATGAATGGAAAACATCAGAAGATTTAACAAATAACAAAAAAAAGTACTTCACTTAAGTGGCCTAACACATGAATCCTGAAATATGATGCTTTATTGCTTTGATCCAACATGCTGACTTGAAACTTGGTACAAAAACCCTTCAGGTACAGAAAAATTGACTATAGAAATCTTCAGCAATTTATTCCACACTAATACTTCAAAGGATGAAGTATTTATACAAAAATTAATACAAAATCTCCTAGAAAAATCATAGGAACTTTCTATGGAAAATAAAATATATTTTTACAAAAATATAGTGACAACAACATAACAAATTTGCAAGCTGTCCTATTTATTAAATAAAATATCTTTCTTGTTGGACTTAGGCTGCAACTAGCTGTTTGAGGTGTCTTCAATGCTGGGACTTGATCTTCAATCAATTTTGAAGCTTTATCTCTCATTTGATACTCTTTAACATGTTGTTTGACTATTTTAATACCTTTAAAAATATGTTTTTACTGTGTAACAACAACACTATGATTTTTCATCCTCTTTCACTATAAACTGTCTCTTTACAGTAAATTTGTGAGTTTCTGCCAAAACTCTTCATCTGGAAACTTAATATTTGTAAGTTTTCTGAAATTATCATCAACCTCTATATATCTAACAAAGGTTGGCTTGACTACAAAGAGATGTTTTATCTCATGTTGTAAATAAAACAAGTTTTCAATACTTTTATGCAACACTTTACCTGTGGGAACTCCTTGCCAATCTGCCTTATTCACTTGATCTCTAGCAAAGTCACTTATCTTCTTGTTGTAATCTTCTTGCTTCATCAGTTTATCATTGATAACAAGAATGTTTGGCAAGCCTTTTTGTTTTAATGTGTCAAACTTAACCATGAATCTAGTTATGGCTATGTCCATATTTTGACACCTCTTCCAACTATTTCATTAAGTTTTTCTTTGAAAGTACCTTTCTTACCTCAAGAATTGTTTTATTTCTGTTAGTAATTCCTATCTCATCCAATTCTTGCTTGTTTTTAGTATTGAGAAACTTGATTATTTCTACGGCTTCTTTAGGCTTAGCACCTAGCTCTTCCTTAGTCTTCAATATTTCTTCTTTGGCTGCTTTAAGCAAGTTCTTCTGCTCATAAATTACCCGAATTGAAGGCCAAGTATCATTAATAGACTCAATGATCTTGGACCATAGCTGATTTTTTATCTAGGCCATAGGCTTTTTTAAGGTTAACTCTACTTCAACCTTCTTTAACTGTTCACTTAACCTTTTGGCCTTTTGTTCCTCTGTTTTAGAATTTATTTGTGCTAATTTATTGGCATCTTCCAAGTTCTTGATTTTCTCTTTCAATCTATTGATCTCATTATTCTGTATTGACATCTCTTCCATGGATTTAATGAGTTTGCTGGCATCATCAGTCTGTTGAACTGCTGAAGTGGAAGATTCAGTAGCAGAAGTAGTGGAAGAAGTAATTGGCACAACTATGGCCAATGGAACTTTTGGTTCCAAATCCTCTGCTAAAGTTGAAGAAACTACTGTAGTTACGATGGGAATGACTGTAGGAGGAACACTTTAAGTTTTTGCAGCTTCTTTTTCTTGGACAATCTTGTCCATTTCAATCTCCATCTCCTTGATCTATTTGTCATTTGTGCATGAGACTCGTCATCTCATCTTTTTTGTTTGCCTCTTGCACAATCTCCTTAGCCCGTGGATGTTTTTTTGGAGGTAGTTTCAGTTGCTTTCTAAGTGCTGCAATATCATCATTTTTCTTCTTCACCAATTCCTGTGCAGCTTTTACATTTGAAGGGTCATCCCCTACTTCAATCACCAGTTCTTCTAAAGACTTGATTCTAGTGTCTTTAGCATAGGAAGAAGGTTTTTCAATCCTAATATAATCTCTCAAATTTGTTACAGTGTTCTGGAGTTTCTGGGCACTCATTGCCTTTGTGGTCATAGTAGAATAAATCATTTCTGAGCTTTTCTTATGAAACTCAATCTGATCTAAGGGATGATTGCTTTCTATTGGAATTTCAATATCAACTCTCTTGTAATCTCATGGTGTTGTAGGTTTAGGAAATATTGGCTATAGCACTGTCATTAGAAACTTTTTATTTGTATAATCAAAGGCTGAAAGCAACCTATTTTGAATCCCTAGAGTCTTCTTTAAGTATTGTGAATAGATCTCATTCTTTATCTCTTCATTTTTGGTTGTACATTATTTGTAAGAATATTTATCAATGGGTGAAAATAATAGTCAGTGAAATCCACATAAGTGAACTCAGTTGATTCTTTTCTGATTAAAGAAGTCCAAAAAATAATTGATAAGTGGATTACCTTCTACATCCAACTTCTGAAGGATTATTGGGAATTTATTTGCTTGGAAGTAGAGGAACATATGAAAGAGGAAGGAGGTATATCTGAAAACTCCTTCAGTGGGAAGTTTTACAAGCTGACCATGGATACTATCAGCTATATACTCAACATAGTTATAAATGACTATGGGGGTTTGAATAGACACAAAAGTGGATAGAAAACCAAGTATAGATGCATCAGTGTGCTCATTAGTAAAGTAACCAAGAATAAAGGACAACATTGAAATAACATGTCTTGATCCTTCAGGAAATTCGGAAGATGAATATGGAGGGTTAATCTTTGGGATTTCAGCATATGTAGGCATGAATGTTTGGAAGATTTGAAATCTCTTAGGAAATTCTAACTCAAGATAAAGATTTGTAAGAGCTTCTATAGACAATGGGACTACATTAGGATCTGGTTTCAACTGAAGCATTTGGTTTATGGATTCTGCAGTGATGGTGAATAATACTTCTTTCTTAGCATTAACAATAGCTCTTAGGTCAGGGGAATAGTGAGCTTGACATAGTCTAATGACTTCTGGACACTCATGGGTATGGGGAACTACATATTTGGGTAAATTGGACTCCCAAATTTGAACTTCATCTCCCTGATCCAAATATTTTTCTAGACTCCAGTAGTGAAGATCAAGAAGATTGAATTCAATTACTGGATCAGTGATATTATAATCAACATCAACTAAAGGGGTATGCTCAACATCTACAACAGGAGGTTGTAGTGGATTTATGACAATGGTGCTTTTAGAAGCCATTAGTGGATTTGTTCTTGAAATTTTTTACCTCTAGATCTTAGAAACTCTGTTTTTTAGGATTTTTATACTCTTCTGTAAGTTTAGACTATTTACAGAAGTTATTTTAATATGACAGAGGTTTCCTTTGGATTTTTAATAGGTAAACTCTATAATTTTATGCTTCAAACCTTCAATTCTGCTCCAAAATCAATCTTTTTCACTTTTACAAATTCAGGAAATATTTAACAAGGATTTCCTTCTCTTTTCTTGGATAAAATGGACCTAAAACATTATAATTCATGCACAAAAGGGGTTCTGAGCATTTATAAAAGGGTTTGAATCATTCAAAAGGTTTTTATGGAGGTCTGTAATGATTAAAAAAATCAGACTTTGCTTAAAATTAACTTACAGTTTTCAAAAACTGTAAATTTATTAGGTTTTTGCAACAAACATGATTTTTGAAGGAAAATAAAGGTATTTCTGTAGGCAAATAGGCTTTATGAGGCTTAAATTCAGTAGTACACCTCTTTTCAAATGACGGGAGGGTATTTTTGTTGAAAAATACATGTTGTTTTAGGTATTTGACTTGAAATAGGGTTTCTGGAAGTCTGGGAGCTTTCAGAAGTTGGTTGAAGTCTTTTTGGATGAAACCAGGAGGCCCTGAACAGTTGCAGCAATGAATTGAGCCGAATTCTGGTTGTTTGGTGCATGAAAAGGGGGAAAAAACATCGTTTATTTAGTATGAAATAGTTAAACGAGCAGAAAATGCAGAAAAAGGTTTAAACGTGTGAATATGCATTTTTATAGAAAATGTGGCTTTTGAAATAGTATCTGCATTCAATGCGGGTTAAATCAAATGGGAGGTGGTTTGGTGCCAGGGAGTCGAATATTTCCAAGCGGTTATCGCATGAGATGAAGGCAGTAAATGGTTTCGCTCAAAGGGATGTGATCTTGTAAGAAATAGACACGTGGAGGAGAGAGGGGAGGGAAATACTGCCCATATCGCAAATCCAAAAATAATTAATCGTCGTGTTATTGAAATTACGATACAACTTGTGGGTCATTGGATCTGGCAGAAGGATTGCAAATGGTCCAAATCTATTGATGAAGTTGCTGGGTGGATGGGCATGGGGCCCGGGAGCTTTATGTGGCGGGGTTAATGTAATATGTTTAAGCATAGTTTAAACATAAAATCTAATGTATTAATAGGATAGGCGGGACATATGGTTCACATGACAAATAACTTATTTATAGGTGTAATGTGACCTTAGGACGGGCTTTAATATATATATCATATGTTTTTAAACTAAGGGGGAGCAGAATATGTCACGTGGTTTTAAATAAACCATAGTATAAACATATTAAAGTGGGTTTGGGATATGTAATAAAATGAATTAATATAACTATGGGGTAGGGTATTTTAAGGGAATTAATAAAATAGGTTAAATGTTAATATGAAAGTGAATATGATGAGTGGAAATACATATAAATGCACTAAGTAAAAGTGTGTTTTAAGTGTTTTGGAATATTTTTCATAATGGTGGTGCCATACTTAACTTTTTACACTTAATACTTAGGATAATACATATTTTTGTGGGTTTTTTGAGTATTTTTGTATGAAATGAAATTAATTAAGGGGGTTTTTACTTTTCTTAAGAAAAATAGGTGTTTTAACTTGGGAAAATGGATTTTATCTTAGGAGACGAGGTGATAATTTTAAGGAAAAGGGTTTTTTATGAAGGGAATCCAATACTTAGTACCAATTTGTCATTAAGCCTTGGGTCCGGTCTCAACAAAAGTCAGAGAAATGCTCTGAGCCTTTATAACTGAAGGTTTTGAATACTGGAATATTTTGAGGGAAGGGAAATTTGTAATTTTCTAGATGATGTTTTATTTATGCCTTTTGTAACTGCTTTCTACCTACCCATCATTTATTCTACCATTTTTTCCTTTATTTGCATGGGTTCATTTGAGCTTGCAACCCTAAATCCATTTTTCTTTTAAAGCATAAACTATCTATTTCTAACCTTATTTCATCCAAGGGCTCAGATTAAACTATTGAGCTCCTCATTTATTCTCTAACTATCAACTGATTTGTCAAGTTTAAACTATTTGATAGATATTTATTCTCTATCTATAAACATGAAATTCAAAGCATGAAAAAGTTAAGATTAAACTATTTAACTCATCATGGATTATGGAATTTTAAACAAGCTGAACATAATCATTTATTTGCAGTAAAAGTAAAAAGTAGTGGAATTTTTACTTGCATCACTTTCATGTCTTATTCTTATGTATTTTTTGTTTTTGGGGTCCATTTTTTCTATTCTTTTTTATCTTTTCTTTTCAAGTCCTTTGATTTTTCTGTTAGGACTTTTTACCCTCTTTTCATTTTTTATTATTTTCAAATATGGGAAAACAACTTGTAGAAAGCAAGGTATGTACATATTTACAAGACTAATCAAAGTCAATTCAAAAATTATGAACCCTATTATTATAGGACCCTAACAGTGGCTCCACATGGGGATGGCATTTCCTGGTGAAATGTCAAGAACGTTGAGACTAGTAGCCTTTGAATTTTGACTGTGCTAACCTTGTAAATGTTTTCTGAGCTCTACAATTATTCATACTTATGATATTTTACCTTTCAAAGCTTAGGGCCTTCTCTTCGAGCTTCAACTTTGTTATGAAAACATCCAATCCAATATAAAATATGCAATGTTATGTACAATGGATAAAGTAAACAAAGTTAACTATTGGTTATTTCTGAAGAGTACTAATGCTTCTGTTGAACCCTTACTTAAACTGAGAGGGGGGGGGTGGGGGGGTGAATTAGTTTAACACATTCATGGACTTTTAAAACTTTTTCATTAACACTTGTTTACATCTTCATTTCATGTTTAACTTAACTTGTGAGTAATCTTAGAATGTGAGAAGAAAGCATTAATATAATGTAACAGTAGACTTAATATGAGAGCAACAAGTATTAAGTAGATGATATAAACCAGATCAACACATAAACATCATGCACAGAGACACCAAATATAAGTGGAAACCCATAAAGGGAGAAAACCACATCTTATTATTGTTGTGAGTGGGAAATCTCGGAACTCCCTCTCTGCCCGATTTTATGTGGGCACCAACCTATGGAGGCTCCTACCTCATACATGACTACAACACGAGGCTTTCCAAATCATTAATTTTCTCGACACAACCTACGGGGAGGCTCAGCTCGGTCAACTACAGCGCATTTGTGTTCTGGCCAGTGTGGGCTTTCAACTCCCATCTATTTTCTGCAGGCACCAACTCCCATCTATTTTCTGCAGGCTCCTCTTTCTTCTCTACCTCACTGCTTCATTTCTGCATTCTCTTCACTCACTCTCTAACCCTCTTGTGCATATCAATGTGATATTATATATAGAGTTCATCACATGAATCTTTACATTCCTCAGGGAATTTGAAGTGAATAGTCCTGACTTTTTGCCTTCTGCCTTCTCATTTCTTTTACCCGCTCATTCAGAGAAATATAACAATATGCATTAATTTCAATATTACAGTGGGAGTTTTTTTTTCCTACTGGAGACTTGCCAATGCATCACAAACAATAAAAAGTTAATTACAACATTTACATTCACATTTTCAGTTACACACTTCAATTTCACTCAGCTCCTTTTCTGGATTTTGCCTTTACTGGATTTGGCTTTTCTGCTGCTGTTAAGTAACTGATCTGCATACTTATGTTCATCATGCCTGCAAAATTCCCTATGAATTTTTTAGTTCCTACATTCTTTGTTTACCTCTGTTAGGCCCACATTTTCATCCCTGTGTTTATTCACCTGTTCACTGTACTTTTGTGCACCTGCTGCATATATAATTGCTTTTTCAAGTTTATCCTCAAATAAATATAAATCTAGGCAATGTCTTTTCATTATTAATCTCTGTACTCAGGCTCCCTGCTTATACCCTCTCTGTCCATATAATATACTTTCAAATCAACCCCCTTCAGAATTTTTGGATCACTGTACATTTTTCTGCAACTGTCTCTCTCTCTTTCGTTGCAGTTGTGTAACTGCTGCACATACAATTGTCTTTTAATATAACAACTGATTTTAAATCTGGGCAAACTTGAATTAATGCAGAAACTTCATTTTTCCATGGTTATAAAACCATACATATAAAGTCATTCATATTTCAATCTTTACAATTTTTCATACGGGACCATATATATCGGGACCCACATATTCCAAAGTCTTCAGAGTGAAAACGCCTTTTGAATAGTTTTTACTACAGAACCTTTGGTTTAATCAACTCTCAGCATCTTCAAAACTGTGGTTAAACCATAATAAAAAACCCAACTTATAATATTTCGAATTAATATTTGAATATTCTGGCCAAGCCATTACATAGAAGTCTCTGCATATACTTGGTTTTTATAATTTGACTCCACTGGTCAATAAGTTATATTGAACTCTATTTATGAGGGCGTCAATGAGTATCTCAACCTTCAACTTTGATTTTAAACCTTTGGCATTTCAAAATGTATCCATATGTATTAAACGTATAATCAGCTCCAGGCCATTCTTATGTGCGCATTCCACTTTAATATATCAGATATTGCAATATATATCAACCCTGATGCATATTATAATATATACACATTCCGTGGAGCCCACTTGCTAATGCATTTCATCAATCGACGGTTAATAACATATCGTGTAGCCAACACTGATCTGACAGATATTGCTTGGCGAAGATGCACAGACGATAATGCGCGATGGCACGCAATGAAAGTGGTTTTGGGGTCCCTCTGTATGCCACGTGTCAGCCGCTCTATGGAATCACTCCGATTTATTGAAAACCACTTGCCCGTCGAAGGTGGTGCGATGAAAACCACTAGTTCGCTCTAAACCGTGTCCACTGTTCCTCCTTCGTGGTTCCGCCCCTCTACTCCTGGTTCCGTCATCCGAGTTCCGCTTAGCTTCTGCTCAAGGCTCCATCAAACACAGCTCCGTGCCTCTGCCTATTATGAAATTGGCCACACAGGCTAGATTCCCAATACTCAATCACAGTCTCATTCACTTTCGTTTCTCCATGAAAGCATAACTCTGTTTTAATTGTTCTTCCTCCGTGCGATTGTGTTAATGTAACTTAGGTTATATATGATTCGATCTGGTCCATACTCTCAATAGAGATTGGAATGGATAGGCTTCTTCCCTATTTGTGGATGAAAATATACATTAAAGGGCATCTAAACTAACACAGGTCATATATATATATATGTATGTATTCCAGCAAACATGCTCTATTATCAGGTGTCCTTTCAATTTCATTCTTCAGCAAGCGGGTCAACCCTATCGAATCCACCATACATAATTACATTCTTTACTAATATGCTATCTCATGCTTTTACGGTTCATTCCAGAATGCATACAACTTTTCCTCTATACATTGAGTCAGGCAATTAAACAAATAGGAATATACACAGTGATTGATTCTTCCTGATTATAAGTCACACTGAGTCACTAATTCATCCAATGATACAGAGTTTCACACTAAACCTACTACAGTATTGCCATTAATCCATTGGTTCCAATACACACAATTCCACAGTTCTTCATCAACATATACAAATGAAATCAACTACAAAACCCTCCTGGTCTTGGCCAGATATTCAATTGGCCCTTCAATTAATTACCTTGTCTCGCCCTAGCAGCTCTCTCCTTTTCCATCTCCTCTGCCTATGTTTCCTTTGATGTCTCTGCTGCCTTTCCAGATCTCCAATCAACTAACCCTTCTAAAACTACCTCAGCTTCATGTTTCATGCTCTCTTTTCCTTGTTGTTGTTTCAAGTGCTCCTCCTTTGTCATTTCCTTTGCCATCAATGACAACATTTCCAAGAGCTTCAACATTCTACCATTGACAGGTCCACCTAGCAGATCTGATCCATCCATCTCTTTAAAAAAGAAAGCATTGTTACCTATGTAACCATAAATAACATAAGGTCCTTTCCATAGGAAATAATTACCTTTCTCTTCTCTCCTTGAATCCCATTTTAGAACTTTGTCACCAATGTAGAAATCATCTTCTTTACCCTTTTTGTCAAAAAATTTCTTAATCTTATCGTGGATAACTTGATAGTTAAGATAAACCTCTTCTCTTGTTTGCTGCAAGTGAATGGTTTGGTTAATCCTTCTTTGAATGTCATTGGTCTCAACTTGTAATTCTTAGATTATCTTCATTACTAGTATTGCTAAGGAAGATGGAAAAACAACATCCATTCCATATACAAGCTGGTAAGGGGATGTACCAATATATTTTTTGGTGGTAAGTCTATCTGGCCATAAGGCATTAAATAACCTCTTGTTCCAAGTTTTCTGGTTATCTTCTGGTAATTTTTTGATGATGTTCACGAGGTTTTTATTGGAATATTCAACAAGGCCATTACCGTGAGGGTAATATGTAGTAGAATTTCCAAGGGTAATGTGGTATTTATGTCAAAAATAAATCATTTTTTTGGATTTGAATGTAGATGCATTGTCAGTGATAATATTTTGGGGGCATCCAAATCTTGAGAGTATGTTGTTTTCTAAAAATGAGATTATGACAGTGTCAGTGGCTTGCTAGGAGGGTATGGATTCTATCCACTTAGTAAAAGAGTCACTGGCTGTAAAAATCCACTTATGTTGGGCTGAGGATAGAGGGTGAATTTCACCAATGAAGTCAAGACCCCATTATTGAAAAGGAATTTCTGTTGAGATTGGTTTTAAGGGCAGGCATAACAGCTTTTTCTTTCCTTCAAATATTTGACACTTGTGACAGGAGGTCACATACTTTTTTACATCTGCAAACAAAGTAGGCCAGTAAAAACCAGCTCTCAGGATTTTGTCTGCAGTAGTCTTCTAGGAGAGATGTCCTCCATAGTCACCTGCACAAAATTATTCTAAAACTTTGTCAGCTTCTTCTTTAAGAAACAATTCAATAAAGTTCCACCATGATCTTTCCAAAAGAGTACAATGTCTATGACACAAAATCTTACTGCCTTCAATTTTAAGAATCTAGCTTTTGTTCTTGATAATCCAGGAGGACCTTGTAAATTTAGTAATACAAATACAATATCTACATACCATGGTGAGTCTGAAAAGGCTTCACATATCTCTGGAGTTGCCATCTCTTCCTGATCATCTACTCTGGCAATAAAATTAATATCTAAAGCATGAAAATTTGATTCAGCCATGAGTTTGGCTAAACCTTGACCTTTTATGAGTTTGGTGGATTTTATTTCTATGTCATATTCCAAAATTGTGCCAATCCACTTGCCTCTTTTACCATTAGGACCATTCTATGTTAGAATGTCCTTTACAACTACATTTGGAACATAGGTAATGATGAGTGAATAAAGAATGTAAACTCTAAAGTCTTTAATGGCCTTAACTAAATCTAGGGCATGTTTCTCCCTTATATTGTACTTTAAAGTGGAATCTTTGAGTGATTTTCTAAAGAAATCAATAGGCTGCTCATAGCCCTAATCTTTTTTCTGCAGTAAAACTGCAACAAAAGTGTGTTCTGAAGCAAAGGAGAAAATAATGAAATCCTTCTTAAAGTAAGGACTTATAAGGACTGGTGTTTTAGTTAAATATTGTTTAATTGATTCAAAATATTTCTTGGCTTCAACATTCCATTTAAATACTGAGTCTTTTATCAACATATTGTTAAGTTTTTCTGATTATTCCAGCTATATTTGAGATGAATCTTCTAAGGAAGCTAATTTTACCTAAAAAATCTTGTAACTCTTTAATGTTCCTAGGAGGACTAATGTTTAGAATTTCCTCTATTCTGCCTGGGTCTATCCTAATTCCCTCTTTATATATAATATGTCCTAGTAATTTACCTTCTTCCAATCCAAATAAAGTTTTCTTAGGGTTTAGAAAGATGCCAAATTTCCTGCATTTAAGAAAGACTTGCCTAAGATGATCCAAATGTTCATAATCAGTCTTTGAAAATATAATAATGTCATCTAAATAAATCAATAGGAATTCATGAATCTCCTTTTCAAAGGCTATATACATAGCTCTTTGAAAAGTGGCTCCTACATTCATTAACCCAAAAGGCATTTTTACATGCATAAAAGTGCCCCATGGAGTAGTAAAAGCAGTTTTGGCTTGGCCTTTTGGTTGGACTAAAATCTGGTTATATCCAGATAATCCATCTAATAATGAAATTCTGGAAGAACCAACTACCCTTTGTAAAATGTGATACATCTTTGGTAAAGGGTAATTATCTTTTAAGGACACCTTATTTAAATTTCTAAAATCAACACATCATCTAATTTCTCCTGTCTTTTTTCTATGGGGAACTAGATTAGAAACCTAATCAAAATATTTGATTGGTGCAATTATTTGGGAATCATACATTCATTTTACCTCTTTCTCAATTAAAGGCATCAAAACATGATTGATCCTTCTTAACTTTTGTTTAAAAGGTTTTTGGTCCTCTTTTATAGGTATTTTATGTTGTATTATGCTAGTGTCATAGGATTTTAAGTCCTCATAACTCCAAGCAAAAACATATTGCAGTTCCTTAAAGAAATCTATGTATTTTTCTCTTTCTTCCTAAGGTAAAGCTTTGGAAAGTTTAACCATCTTAGGTTTTAACTCTGTACCAATATTACACTCCTCAATATCATATCTTAGTGGCTCCATTTTAGGTTTTCTTGCTACATCATTAAAGTCAAATAGATATTCTAAAGGAGTTAATACTTTTGGTAAAAAGTTATCTTTTAGGTTCAAAATATCAGATTCATCATCTGCTAACTCTTCAATCTCTACTTTTTCTAAATTATCTATGTCTGCTTGACTAAATTTTGTAGGTTTAGCGAAACTTAATCTATTTACATCTATGTTATTTAAATCATTCTCACTATCTAAGTTATGATCTATGGTACAATCTGTATCTATTTTACAATTCTAAAATTCTCGTTCATTGTTCATGAAATGATAAATCTATTCATCTTGTGACAAAATTTTCCAATATTTAAGATTATCAGGAATTATAGGTCTATGTTTTACTTCTGTAGTATATCTATGATTTGGTTGAAATGGAAGATTTCAGGTACTAGAAAATGTTGCTAAGCACCGAGCCTGTATGTTCTGTTCTCTCGATATTGTAGAAAAATCACATTCTAACAATTCTTTAATCAAATATAAAACAATTTCTCTATATCGGCTTAATCTTGGATTATAAACAAAATATTCTCCAGTTATATGTTTCACAATTAACTTTGAGTCTCTCATAATTGATATTATTTTACCTCCTAAACTTCTAATAATCTACAGTTCTAAAATAAGAGCTTCATATTCAGCCATGTTGTTGGTACATTTAAAATTCAGTCTGAAAGAATGGCCTTCTGCATGATTGTTTTCCATATTAGTTATCCAAAATCCTACTCCTGCTCCTAATTTATTGACTGAACCATCAAAATCTAGGTGCCATAATGACTCATGAAAGATGTTTTTATTGTCTGGTGTTTTATTTTTATCTCTTACTTCAGTTTTGATTTCCATATCAGTTTCAGAGTTGCATAAAATGAATTTGTTAGCCCCCTATGAAATTTTTTACAAGCAAACACGGGGCTAAAATGTTTTTGAGCCTTCAAGGAATGAATTTCCTCTAAAAACACATCATCCTTGAAGCCTCATATGCCTTTGCCCTTTTATGAATCCTCACCGTTGTTTTCATTATAAAGCCTCTCTGTTTGAGAAGAAGAATGCCCAAAAAGCCTCCATTTCTCCTTTCATCTCAGCCCTATTAAACCTCTATCACCATCACCTTTCCCCCCTTTCTATTTCCCCTTAAACCTTTCAAATATCCTTTTTTTGGTTTGATATCCCCTTATTCTATCTACCGATTCCATTTTCAGCCTTAAAACCCTCATTTTTGGATAAAAAACCCATTTTTCCTTACGATGGTCTAACCCCTTTCAGCCAGCCCCTTAACCACTTCTCCATATGCCCAGGCACTAATCGCAATTGCAAATTTTAAACTATGCCGCCTGCTGCACCCCCCGATTGTGATCTCCCGACTATAATATCCACCGTCAATTCCCCTTTAATCCAACGGTCATCGCAAGGCCGATCATGCCCACATCTCCCTTTCGTCACTCCCCCGATTAGTATCCCCACCATCGATTCACGTCTAATCCGACGGCTCCCGCATCTTCTCCCAATCGCAATCGCAATTTCCAAATGACGCCACCCTCCACCCTGTGTGATTGCGATCCTCCGACACAGTCTCCACCATCGATCTCTCATAGATCCGACGGTCCAAAGCCAATCACTCCATTGCCTATCGGACTTAGGTTCTCCCCCCATTTCTCCTCCTCCGATTCAATCTCAGCCGTCCGTCTCAACCTGATCGACAGCCCGCGTACTTCCTTCCACAAAACCTCTGTTCCACCGTATTTCCACTTGTTTTCCTTACATGCACTGTCTTCACAGCTGTGCCACTATTCTTCCAGGCCTCACAGCATCTCTCCCGCCACCCCCTAGGTTTTATAATTGGTTGTTTTATTGTGCAGGGAATTACAGGGTGGTAAATTCACTCCATCACAGTCACTGTGAATCGGAAGCACAGAGAGGCCATTACAGTAGTGACTCAGTAAAACAACGAAGACGGATTAAACGAATTAAAGCCAGTCAATCGAACATTCAAAACCTAATCATGTGATCGAAAGGATTAAGGCGCAATTTGAAGATTTGAAGAGCACAAGAAACGAGCCATATCTGCTCTCAGATCAGCAAGACATTTTCTCAGAATAGTACGCCTCCGACAAAAGTCTCCATGCCTCCTCGAGCTCCCAAAGGCCATCTCACTGACAGAGAGCTTCCAACAACTGTCAGGACAACAATAATGGAGGTATGGAAGCCCAGCAGACCTTTAGTCGCCTTACTTGCTTCAGAAGACAAAGTAGAAAGCTTTATAGCCAGAAGAAGACTTCAAAGAAATATTAGAGGTCAAATCCGACCTGACAAAGACTCAAGACCAGACCACCAAGTACAACGTAGAGCTATTAAGCAGAGTCGCGTGAAATGCCTCCTCCACTCTATCTTAATAAATCGATTTAATGTGTATCACCTACTCTTGCTATCTATTTGTCCTATAAAGAATCCCAGAGAACACATTGTAAAGGGTTGGTTGGGATTGCGTTATTGCTGTTGTAGTTGTAGGGATTCATTTCTTACTGTTAGAAGCAATTTTAGGAGAGAGTAGCAGAGTAGTTTGTAATGTAGTAGGCTGGGAGGAGAAAGTTTGGACTGTAATTAGCCATTGAGCTCGGTGTATGTGATTGGTTTTGCATCAATAAATCAAGTGTTTTTCACAGGATCCTAGTCTATTACTACGGGTGATGTTTTATCTCCACATCATTTATTTACATTATTCATGTTGTTCATTAGTCTTCTAGTATGCATCAGAAATCTGGCATAGGATTTACCCTCGCATGGTACCCCATGTTTCTGATCTCCCTACCTTCAATGTTTTCTGCTGATTGTGAATCTGAGAGCAAATACTTGTGATTTAAATATTGTAGCAGCTGGTATTCACTGCTAGCTGATGTGTGAATTCGGTTTTGTTGCTTGGATGTCCTAGCTGGTGTCAAAGCAGGGAAGGTTAAAAGTCCTTCTCCGATCTATAGACTCTAGCCTTCTGTCAAACCTTATCCCTGTTTTCCCTTGGAGTATGCTAAAGCAGGCCTAGAGTTAAATGATCTCTGGTATGATCTATAAGCTACCCATTTGTCCCTCCTTTGAGAGTTGCCTTTGAGTATGTCAAATCAGGCCTGGAGTTAAATGACCTCTGACCTATTCTCTAGATAGAAATTGGGTTGCTTTTCCTTCTTTCACTTTCAATCCTTAATGTCCCATCCCACCATCTATCTAAGAAGATCCTTTAGTATAGATGACTTTCCCTTTAGAATAATTTCTTAGTTGTGTGCAAGTAATCCCCTTTCATGACTCCATATCCCAATGGATGACACTTTCCTGACCCATCCTCTTTGCCAAAACCTCCTGTTGCTCTGCCCCTTTTCTTCCATTACTTTCTCAGTTATGATCCTATGACTCAACCCAACAAGCCGACCAACCAAAATCATTTGAAACCCCCTCTGTGCTTCATACCTAGCCTAATATCTCATTTTGAGCTTCAAAGATATATCATTCTTTGTTTTTTTATGGAGAGATCCCTCTCCGGGTCCTGGAGGGCTAGATCCTAGGATCCCAAAGTGGTTATGATGTTGTCTCATCTTTTGGTCTTGCCAATCTGGCCAAAACATGGGAACCCCAACATAATGGCGACTCCACTGGGGAAGAGACCACTTAGCCTCTAGATTGGTTTTAATTGCTAATGGTGGACATCAGTCTATTTCTAATGTCCAAATTCATCCACCCGGAGAATCCACACTCCCTATAATCCAAAGACCTAATGAATCCACTGGTGGAGGACTCTGAACTGGTTGAAAATATGTAGTGGCCTTCTTTGTAGAAACATGGATCCAGACATGGACAGAGATGCAAAGATTGATGCTTTGGCAGATCAAATAAATGGAATAGCATTCATGTTTGGTAAAGTACTAGAAATGTACAAGGCTAACCTGAATGTAAACGAAGATTATTCAGAGCTGCCCATGCTTCTTTTAGAGAAAGAACAAGCTCCAGACCCAGACAATGAGAAAAACATGTACAATACTCAAAGATATATAGAAGAAAGTGATCAAGAGCTGCCTGATTTCTTACCCGTGTCTTGTACCATGATGATTAGAGAAGGTAAAGGCCTAAGCGCAAAAGCTGGCAGGGGGTGCCACATTGGGGGAACAAGTGACCCCGTGGAAGATGCAGAATATGAGGCCAAAGAAGAACCAACATGCGTAGAGGCTCCCCCTCTATCTGGTAATTCATTGTAGATTACACTAGAAGAGTGGAATTTCCCTGCTAGCACAAGTGAAGATTCCACAGAAGAGGCTCAAAAAGATATCCAACCTCCAAATCAGTCAGTACAAGAAACATTGGACTATTATTCTTCTGTCTAAGTTAAAGGAGAAATATCTCCGTTGACGGAAGAAGACATGGACCGGCAGTCCACTCCTGAAAGCTCCTATGGAATAGACACTCTTGCTCATTCATCTATGGAGTTTGATTATGCAAATCCAGAAAACTCCCCTACAGAGATGAACGAAGAAAGAGTTGTTGAACAGCCATAATGGTTGACATGGTCCAGTCAGCCTGTTTATGACACTGATGGAGAAAGCTATGAAATTTTAGTAGCAGATGAAGGTTCTTTGAGTCTTCATTCTGCTTTTCCTTAGAACATTAGTGACAAATTCAATGAGACTGGAAGTCAGCAACCTCTCATTTCAGGAGATGACTGGGAAAACAAAGAGGACACAACTTCAATATATGATGAGTCCTCCAGTTCAGAAGATGAAGAAGACACTCTACTCCAAGAGAGTCTTCTTTTCCATCCACTGGAAGAAGAAGAGATCCTGGTTGAAGTCGGCCTGCCAAATATTCATAGCCAGGTATCATTTCATGATCCTTATGAAATTTTTCTGCAAACATTTGAAGAAGTACCAAAGGTATTTTTGAGCAGCATGTTGCAAATAGAGAGAAAATTTCTGGAAGCTGCTGACGAGGGGCAGAAAAAGTGGGAGCAGACCTGCCCATCCAGCCTGCTCAAGGAGCTGAGCAGAAAGGACCAGTCATGGGATGACTTGATGGACTGGTTGCATTGGAAGACAATGTTTGTAAGCTAGACTTGTAAATACGTCAAGTTAGGGTAGGGTAGGTAGGAAAAGCTCAATAAAGCTCAGTCCTTGAGCATTTCGTCTGTTGTTTTAATTTCTGCAAAGTTTTCAGTCCATGAGCAGTTTTGTCTCTTATGCCTTGGTCCACAGCAAGCCAGACAATCTAATCCTGGTTTGACTGTTTTTCAATTTCTGTCTTATAATGTAGAGAAGAAATATGCTAGATAGTTTAATCCTAGCAGACACTAGTTTAGGTAGAGAAACTATGAGGCCAACAGTCTAATCTGGTCTCATGGAGTAATAAGGGTAGAAGTAGAATAGGTTTATTTTCCTGTTTATAAGAGATTGATGATGTAAGGGTCTGCAAGTCCAAATGCACCCAGAAGAAAATGGTTAGGATTTAGTCTGGGTAGGATAGCTGTTTGAGAAATATTGCTACTGATATGTGTCTCCATGGTTTGTGGTAGCTGATCCAAGAAAGAAATGGATGGTTCAAGCAGCAGGCATCTAGCCTACACCACAGATCATCCTCTGAATTCTTGACTCCTTCAAGAAGAAGCCATCCCCATGTGGAGCCACTCTTAGCCCCCTATGAAATTTTTGACAAGAAAACACGGGGCTAAAATGTTTTTGAGCCTTCAAGGAATGCATTTCCTCTAAAAAAACATCATCCTTGAAGCCTCCTATGCCTTTTCCCTTTGATGAATCCTCACCGTTGTTTTCATTATAAAGCCTCTTTGTTTGAGAAGAAGAATGCCCAAAAGGCCTCCATTTCTCCTTTCATCTCAGCCCTATTAAACCTCTATCACCATCACCTTTTCCCCCCTTTCTATTTCCCCTTAAACCTTTCAAATATCCTTTGTTTGGTTTGATATCCCCTTATTCTATCTACCGATTCCATTTTCAGCCTTAAAACCCTCCTTTTTGGCTAAAAAACCCATTTTTCCTTACGTTGGTCTAACCCCTTTCAGCCAGCCCCTTAACCACTTCTCCATATGCCCGAGCGCTAATCGCAATCGCAAATTTTAAACTATGCCACATGATGCACCCCCCGATTGCGATCTCCCGACTATAATCTCCGCCGTCGATTCCCCTTTAATCCAACAATCATCGCAAGCCCGATCATGCCCAAATCTCCCTTTCGTCACTCCCCTGATTAGTATCCCCACCATTGATTCACGTCTAATCCGATGGCTCCCGCATCTTCCCCCTATCGCAATCGCAATTTCCAAACAACGCCACCCTCTGCCCTATGCGATTGCGATTCTCCGACGCAGTCTCCACCATCGATGTTGGTGAAGAAACAGGTCTCGCAGGAAAGACCCAGGTTCAGAGATTGGGGCCAACAAAGGAATCTGTTGTAGTCTAGAACCACGCCGGCATTATCACCCTACTCCAGAGATCAGAGAGTCTCACCCGAGGCATGCTGCAACCAAATGCAGAAGGGGAATAGATCAATAACAGT